>VUYV01000143.1:824383-1169151 GCA_008711295.1 Anarhynchus alexandrinus
CCCACCCCCACTTGGTATGTGCTGTCTCCATGATGAATGGTAGAGAACAAAGGAATGGCTCTCACAGTCCAGGACTGGCTTCTCAAAGTTGGATCAAAGTAGCGGTGTGAGTTGCTACGGGAGGGATGGCTTTAAAAAGTGAAGTAGAGCAACTGCGTGACAGAGACCACCTTGTGCTTCCCATGTGGTCTAGACGAGACCAGTGGTCTGTGCGGTGGGTCGGGAACTGGAACTGGCTGACAGGCCGCACCCAGAGGGTGGTGGTAAATAGCTCCTTTTCAAACTGGCAACCTGTTGCAAGTCGTGTCCCCCAGGGGTCGATATTGGGCCCAATGCTGTTTAGTATCTTTGTAAGTGATCTAGATCAAGTGTACCCTGATGACCAGTCACCCTTTGCTGGTGATAACAAACTGAGTGGGGAAGTGGTCACTTCGGAAGGGAGAGACACCCTGCAGGAAGACCTGGATAGGCTGGAAGAGTGGGCTAACAAGAACCTTATGAAGTTCTACAAGGACACGTGCAGGGTCTTGTAGCTGAGAAACATAATCCAGGAGTGCAGCACAGGCTGGGATTTACCCAGCTGGGGAGCAGCTCTGTGGAAAGGGACCTGGGGGTCCTGGTGGAGAACAAGCTCAATATGAGTGAACAGTGGGCTGCTGCAGCAAAGAAAGCCGTTAGGATGCTGGGTTGCATCAACAAGGGCATCACCAGCAGAGATAAAGAAGTCATTATCCCACTCTACTCGGCGCTTGTCAGGCCACACCTGGAATACTGTGTTCAGTTTTGGTCCCTGCTGTACAAGAAAGATGTGGAGAGGTTGGAGAGGGTCCAGAGAAGGGCCACAAAGATGATCAGAGGACTGGGAAGCCTGCCATATGGGGAAAGGCTGAGAGATCCATGTTTGTTCAGCCTTGAGAAAAGAAGGCATAAGGGAGACCTTATCACCATGTTCCAGTATTAAAAGGGTGGCTACAAAGAAGATGAAGACTCCCTTTTTACAAGGGGTCACATGGAAAGATGAGGGGTAATGAGTACAAGTTACTTCTGGGTAGAATCCAATTGGACACCATTTTTTCACAATGAGAAGAATCAGGTATTGGAATAATCTCCCCAGGGAAGTGGTGGATTCCCCAACATTGGACACTTTAAAGATTCAGCTGGACAGGGTGCTGGGCCATCTTGTCTAGACCGTGCTTTTGCCAAGAAAGGTTGGACCAGATGATCCTTCAGGCCCCTTCCAACCTGGTATTCTATGATTCTGTGTTGGGCTGGATGTGTTCCCTGAGACATGGTCCCAGCGTTGCATGAGGTGTGGTGGCTGTGGGCTGGGGGGCTGTCACCAGCAAGGATGGTGGTCCCTCAGCAGGTGCAGGGTCTTGGTGCCTGGGGCCGAGCACTTGCGGTGAGCCATCAGCTCAGCAGAGATGAGGCCTTGCTGTCCCTGCGCAGAGAGACTCCCCGGCTCTGCAGCCCAAGCCCTGGGGTCCTTGGGGCTGCTGGAGTGCAGCTCGGGAAGGCGGTCATCCTGCTGATCCTGGGGCATGACAACCCCTACCACGTCCTCAGCGCAGAGAGATCCTAGCTCCTTCGCCTCCCTGTTCCTCTGTCATCACTCACACATGGCGGCCATTTGAGTTACCGTGGTTTGCTGCTTAGGGCGGTGGCGATGTGTCCCTTTCTTCTGTCTTAACTGTATTTCCCAGTGAACCCAAGGTTGCTGGGTGCAGCGAGTTCTGAATTAGGCAGTCAGCCAGCGTCAAATACATTCTCGTTTTATGAGTCAGCGGCTCTCTGGTTCGTTAAAATCATGGTCGGTCTTACCAGCCCCAGTCAGACAGTAATGGTGCTTGGTGGTTTGCTTGCCCCGGAAAGTGTCCGCTCAGTTTTGTCTTATGTCTCTGAATTATGTTTTATTTTTTAATTTAGGAGAAGTATGCTCTTTCTTATGCTAACAACTTTAAAAAGAAAAACGGTGTCATGATCACATAGGGGTACTTTTTATAAATTAACTACATTCTTGTGTTTTTCAGGAAATTTGATTTTTCTTGGGAACATTATTTTAGTCATCTCATGTCTCACTGGGTTATGACCTTATTGTACTAGTGCAGCAACTAGGTCTTTAAGTTGCTTCTTCCAGGACATGTAAAAATAATTAAGTGGTGTTGTCATACACTGACTTGAAAGGACTCAAACAAGCGTGTTTGCTCTGTGTTTCATATTATACCACTGGATCAATTTGAATTTAGTAAAATGCTGTACAGGCCTGAAACTTTGATTCTTACAGATTTTTTTAAAATTTGGAAATGAATTTATTGACATTTACTTGCTTTTGTTCAGAGAAAGTGAAGTTGCTTGTTTCTCGGGTCTTCTGTTTCACTTACTGTCCATATATTTTATTATAAGGATTTTTAAATAATATTTCAAAATAGTAACTTAACTTTGCCTTTTCGTTTCTATTTTTTTTTTTAATATGAACATTTTAAGGCAAAACTTGAAGGTGGATTTATTTCAGTGACCTCAGGGAGGGAGGAAACCTGAAGAATTTTTAAGTGCTTATTTGCTTTGAGAGTCTTGCATGTTACTGTTTTTGAAAAACAGAACATGTTTATCTGGACAATTGTGAAGTACTGAAATGAGATAAACCATTGCAGCTATGGCTGCAATGCTCTTGGGACTCCTTAGCCTTGTCTCTACTGGGACACTAAGTCTTTGCTAGAAATTGTTGTGTTTTTTGTTTTTTTCTTTTCCTTTTTTCTTTGTAGCTGTCCTCTTAGAAGAACTTTGAATGTTAGCGTAGGCCGATTAGAACAGTTTTCTGTAAACATGTTGCTTTGATTTGATCCATGCAAAAACTCAAGCTGAATTTACTTTTAAGCCAAACACAGCTGAGCAGTGAAAAAGGAATCACCTTAATTTTTAGAAAGTACTAAATCATGTATCTTATGCATCCTGATTTGACCAAGGGTATCTGGCAGTAGATTTACTAGCTGTTAATCTGTTATTTCTGATGGAGAAGGCTGCAGCCTGTGGAAGGAAGGAAGAATTTTGCCCTTCTGTGATGACGTGAAAAGTATATAGTCAGGGATGAGACGTATGTGGAGGAAAAGGTAAATTTATACTGCAGTTGAGTGGGAGAACATGAAAGTGAGTGCACGGGGGGAGTCACTAAGTGGGGCAGAGGCCATTTATTGATTTGACAGGAAGAAGGAACAAAGCTTTGAAAGGGAAGGATTTATGTAAACGGAGTAATGCATCTTCAGATTTGCTTGTTAAGAGTGCCTCATAACAAACTGTCTGCAGGGTCAGAGTGCCTCCTTCACTGCTGTATCAATTTTTCTTGCTTCTGAAAGTATCAGTTTTGTATATGCAAAACAATAATTCTCAGGCCAGATACCAAATTTTTTCATGCAGATCGGCATTTGCTTGTTCTAAGAACTGGGTTTGCTCATAGAAACATGGTCTTAACATGTTTTAATGGATGTGTGTAGAACTGCTTGTATGTTTGTGTGCGCAAGTAAGTAAAGAAATCTGCTTTTAAGAACCCTTACGGTTATCAGTGGCTCAGTAAGTAGGTACCGGAAGTTGTGTTTATGTCTGTTCTTTTGGGATGCTGTTAAGTTGTCATGTTTCTTTCACCACAAGTAGGTTGTCATCCTGTAAGACTTTCAGAAGGTGCTGTTCTTGCTACATGTTTTGTCGTTAAAATAAAGTTGCAAAATGCTAGTAACAACTAAGTGCCCTTTTTGTTGGCACTCCGAGGAATACAGTATATATCAACAAGAAACAGTTATGAAAAATGCATGAAGTGCCAGGAACCACTGCAAACAAGGGTACTATAAACAGAGCCGTGATAACCTGGTACGCTTAGAGAGAGACTCTTTCTGTGGTAAAACATCGGCCCATCTGATTGCCAAAAAAGGAAAAGAAAGAAAGAAAAAAAAGAAAACTTTTTCTCTCCTTGACCTATATACATGTGTTCCCTAAAGTCTGTCATCTGTTGTTTTATGTTAGCTTGCATATCAGCACTGCGCTTAAGATGTACTCTGTGATAGCCCATCTCTGTGCATTCTTAGGTATGTTTGAACTAGAGCAGGCATAGAGCCGGTTTCTTTAGGGACCTTCTGATTCACAAATGTGTTCTGCAAGCACAGGCTGAGGCGGCATATGGTCTCCACACAAACATATCAAACTCCACTTTAAAATCAGACTTTCTTTTGCCCTTCTCTCAGGTTCCTTGGGAATGCTTTTCCAGGCCTTCCATCTCTTTTGCAAGGGTAAAACCCTGTTAACTCCCAATGAAAATTTCTTCATAGCCAACCTGTGCCTTTTTTATTGCGGTGCAAAAAAATGTTTCTTTAGCATAAATAGCTTTTGTTCCCTGTTCACTCTTGGCTTTACTCTCCTGCCTGTTACATGTTTACAGACACCTGGTATTTTCTGTGTTTCATTTGACTAAATAATTTGAACTCTCTTATTGTTCCCTAAGTCTTTTACTAATCCTCTGCCTTACTTTGGAATGAAGAAGGATAAGTAAAACTTGTACACGCCTGTCTAGATGGGGTTTTACCAGCGATTGGTATAATTGCATATCCATTTCCTGTACCAGTGAAGTTGTCTTTTACTACACACTCTCTTCCAATATAGCTATGTCATACTGGTTTTGTTTGATCTGCTAATACATATTTACACCAGCTTGTTTTGTTGGTATTAAGTATGCAGTAATTCTTTTTTTGTGTTACTAAATGTAATCCCATTCCTGTTCTTTCAGTCCTCAGGATCATGCAGTTCTTCTGGGAGGCTGTTTTTTCTTCGCACTGACTGTACCTCCCAGCTCTGTGTCATTAGCAAGCTTCATTATCACTCATATTTTAATTGCCAAGTCAACTAAAAAAATAGCAAGGCTCATGCCAAGATCTGTCCTTGAGGAACTCTGCTAATGACCTTTCTGCAGCTGGAAAGTACTTCCAGCATTACTCAGATCGCTTCTTCTGTAGCCACTTCCATTTTGTACTTTTAATCCTTGTTTTAATTCATTTCCTATGTAATATATTATCAGTCACTTTAGTGAAGCTGAAATAGAAACAAAGACTTACTGCAATTGTCTAGACTGGTTAAGAACCATATTATGTGGGTCTGGTTTTGATAAACCTGCACTTGAGTTCTACTCCCTTCTATTTCTGGTTTTCTTCCCTTCGGAACTGTTTGTAAGATTTTGCATAGAATCCAAAAGAGGCTAACAGTGTTCTTTTTTTTCTTTTCCCCCTATATTTGCTCTTCTCTTCTTGTGCTACCTTTCCTGATTGATAAGCTGATTAGAAGCTTTGCCTACTAGATGAACTTTATTCATTAATTCTTCCAGTATCGAGGGTAGACATTATTTTACCTCTTGGTTTAAACAGGTTAAACATCTTAAATTTTTCCTATCATGGACATGATTTTATTTATCTTTATTATTTTGTTGTCTTTTGTGCCCAATTAAGATTTTCATTGGAGATCTCCACCCAGAGTTTTTTACAGCTGGTGATACTATTTTTTTTTTAACTTTATGTAGTCAATGGGTTGAGCTAATTCAGCCCTGTCTCCTCTTTTTGGCCGGAGGAGCTTTTCACCAGACTTAAATTATCACACTGGCAATAAAAATACCAGTAAAATATATTGCTGCGGAGCAGCTGAATAACAGCAAGGCATCACTGGTAGAGCTGTCAGATGTGTGGCTCTTACATTATGCAGGCTATTTACTCGCGCTGTCATTGCTAACCTGCTGCATTGTGTGGCTGGCATGTTCCCATTTCCTCCAGGGGTAACCAAAACAAAGGTGGCATCGACAGCTGCGCACCCTGATGTGCTAACAGCTTGCCCTACCGTTTAAGAGTGGTAGAAGGTGCTGACAGATGGCATGAGTGAATTACCTTAGAAAACCACCTGAAAAGAAAACCTCCCTAGCTACATTAACAATTAAAGCCATAGATGAGGAAAATCATCATCCAGACTAATTATGTCTCTTTGGTGTGGAGCAGGCAGGGTTTCCCTCCTGCAATGAAGGACTGAGGGGTACTATATATGCTTCTGTATTTCTCTGTGGAGATTATCTGATTGCTTCAAAGTCAACCACAAGGGTTGCTAGAAAGAACAAGTGAAAATATTTGCTCTCCCCGTCGTTCTGCTTCAGCAGGCGCGGTGCCTTTTCATGGCATTTCCAGCCCTCAAGAGCCAGAGGTTAGAGCTGCCCACCAAACTCTGCTTCTGCTTGGCTCTACCTGCAGTTTATTGATAAACATTCAGGAGGAGAGAACAGAATTTGTCTTGGAAAGTTGAGTAGCCTTCTGATTTCCCCTCTGTGCGTATAGATACTGCAAAGCCAACTCATTGGTGGTAGGAAGGCTCCATCCATTGTACTTTGGTGAGGAGTGTTAAAGTAGAGAAAATGCTAACTAATCATGTCAACCACTCTAAAATATTTTTTCCTGAGAATTTCCCATATTGATATTTTTCTCTAATTTGTTTTCTTTGGTGGAGAATGAATAAACAGAAAGGATTTTTTTTTTTCTTGTTCCATATTTTCAGTGTTATTTCAGTCCAGTGTATTTGTTTATCTGGCATTGGGTACCTATGAACAAGATAAGTCTTTATGACATTAATATAATTTTTATACCTTTCTTTCACAGAAGAAGGAAAACAGAAGAAAGGAGATTGGAGATGCGTCTGGAAGAAAATATTATAAACCCATGATTTTTTTTTTTTGTAAGACTTAAAATTCTTAAACAAGAGCTGGTCTGTTCTATCATATTTACAGAGCAGAACTATCATTAAATAAGGCTTCCTAAATTCCTCTTTCTTTAATTGAAATCTGCTGAACGCAGACACTCTTAGCCAGTGCATTGCTAACCGGAATTTGTTAGTTTGGGCCCTGTCTTGCACCGTCCCCATGAAAGCACGTTATTGCCAGCTCTCATAATTTTGTTTAGAAATGTAATAAGGTTTGCTAGTATTTTTAAACTACAAGGGATCAATTTATCACAATAGTTCAAATTTGTGATTTACAGTGTATTTGATATATACTTTGAAAAGAGCCTGCAGAATTTTTCTGTAAAATTTTGGGGCATAGTTCTGACAAGTAGTTGAGAATCCATGTTGTGAAGATCCACGGGAATTTGCATTGAGACGAATGATTTTTATTTTTTTTTTTAAAATAAAAAAATTCAAATTTTCTATGAGTACTTCAAGACTATATACATTTGATATTTGTGTGGAGCACTTAAACATCTTTTCCAATCTTAGAGAAAATTTCCCATTAATTTCAGCTGTATACTTGGAGACACAGAATGAACATACAGTGAATACATTACCTGAATATTTGGGGGGGCAAGGAGGAGGCTGCAGTGCAAAGCTGAATTGCCATCTGTTTATTTTCTGTGCATAATTTGCTGGTGCAGGTAATCTAGTGACTTTTCCAAACATGTTCCCACCTGTTTACATAGTTCTCAGTGGGCCTACAACTGTAATCCTTGTACTGCATGATGTGATGAAGGCAATTTAAAAAGAAAAAGGGGAAAAAAAAAGTAAAAAGAAAAGCAATGAATTTTTCACCTTTCTTTAAAGCGTAAAAGTGGAGCATATCTTTCAAGGTAAAGCTCTTCCAAATTAATTGGATAGTGCCAATTTTCAGCCTTTCATTTGCAAAATACATTTTTCAGAGTTTCTGATGTATATAATCTTATTAACAATTACAGTGGACTGTTACGTCCTATTTGTTTCACTTTAGGTGTAGGGTGAGGGTATTGAGAATAATGTTCTGTGAGCTATGAGTTTTGTTACTGTCCTAGCTTTTCAGAAATCTTTTGCTTATTTTACAAAATCTTTATTCATCCTGAGTTAGTACTTTGACTGTTTTTGTTGTGGTGGCTTCAGTTCTTTAACAGGAGTTGTGCGTCACAGGCTGATTACCTAAATTGTCTCTGTTGCGGTCGTCTCTTCTCATTTTACCTAGCTTCTAACCATCCTACCAAGAAAACCCCAAATCCAAATTTGAATTAAAATTTAGCCCTTGAACATACCTGCAAATGTCCTCTGGCAAACTTGTATTGAAGGAAGATGTTAAGGAGAGAAATCCTGTTATCAGAAAGGAATATAAAATTTGTGAACATCCACACAGAACATTTCGTATCTCCTTCCACCTGCCCTATTTGTAATAACATGCTAATGTGCAACAGGGTACAAACCCAATATATGAGTATTTGACAATTTGAATTTACTTGCTTTTTATGAGCCCTGGAGGTCAGGAAGTGCAACTTGTGGAGACTGAAGGAAGCATGCAATATTTCTATTAGAAATGGGACAACTGATAAAGATTAACAAGTAATATGAACTTCTAGCATTGTATCATTTGATAAACTGAAAAATAAGAATCCCAGGGCAAAAATTAATTTCCAAAGCGCGGGGGGCCTATGGTTATACTTAAGATTTGTCAACATTGACTTGCCTAATGCTAAAGCACAGGTCAAAGTACATACTTATGGGTAAGAGATCAAATGCAAAAGGCTTGCATGTATTAGGAGTTGAATAAATGGATTAAGTATCAACAGATGTTAGTTTAATTACAAGCAGGCTCCACTTGTTGTGACTGAAATGATGTGTTTGGTGCATTGCAGAACGAGACAACGGCCTGGGCTTCAGCTGTCTTACAGTATATCAATAACACATTCCTAATAGGCAGTGATAATTCGATAGCAAAGGCTCCTCCCCTCTTCGTGGACCTTCTCTCTTTCATCTTGCAGTTCACAGGCTCCTTCTTCCCAAAATGGCTTGCCGTCCCTCCTTCAGGCAGCGAGAGGGTGTTGAAGCGAGGGGGAAGCCCGTGCCCAGCGCCTGTGGTAGTTCCTGGGTCTCTCGCCTTAGTACAGCGCAGACAGAAGAGGCTTTGTGGGCTGTCCATTGACTCTTAAGTTTAGCGGTGAACTTTGCAAAACAAAATTGTCCTCTTCCCTCTCCCGCCTCCCTTTTATATCTTCATTGGATCCCCAAACTAATTCTTCTGTAAAATTTTCATTTGACGTTAACAGGGTTATTTTGTCAGTGCAAGTCAATTAGAGAATTGGGTTTAATTTCTTGTAAAGGAGGCTTTTCTGCTTGTTCATATTGCGGTTAGTTCTGAATGATTCATTATTCTATGTCTGTGGGCAGATTATTGCTTGGAGTGAGGTAAGTAAGGCTGTGAAATGTTGAGTAAAAAACGCAATTATTTTGTCTAACTGAATTAATTCCAGGGTTAAGCTATCCCAAAGAACGTGAAAAATAGTTTCAAATAAAACATGACGGTAACTCTAGGAAGTGGGTAGAATATCACCTGCTTAACTTGGGAACAGTGGGGCAAAGCAGTTGCGATATTTAGCATGCAAATCATCTGTAACGGTAAACAATAAACATAATACACAGTTTTGTGAGCAGGTGAAAATAAGGTGCTTTCATCTGTAGCCTTGAACGTCAAATGGAATAGATTCTTATTAAAGCATTTCTTTGTGTTGAGGTATTTATAAAACAGGTACAGTATCTCTGGCTTTATTAAACAGAAGTTGTCTATACCATGTTTATGAAAGTATGCAAATCTGAAAGAACTTTTAATAGTCAAAATTACACTTCTAATCCATCATTGACATTCCTTCCTCAGGTTACTTTTTGTTTATTACATCATCTACCAGTAAGTCTCCTGTGCTGTATCAGTGTAGTATATCAGTAGTCACTGATGTCATGGTCATCAAACTTCACTAAGCTTCTATAGATGGTATACTTATTTAGAGTTTCTCTTCATTTGAGACATGAACATAATATTGTAGAGATTTCACAAATCCTTCCACTTCGTGCAGATCTGTAAAATTAATCAGAACATATTTATATTCACAAGAGTCACCAAAAAGAAGCCTTGTAATTGAAATAACATTCATTTTAAAAAACAGCTGTCCTGGAGGTGGCTGACGGTGAATATCTGTTACAGTATTTTATGTGAAAACTATCAAATATCTTTTTCTAAAAATCCACTGAAGCAAAACACCACAATGAATTTTGTTAATGACTAATATTAAAAGGGTAGATTTTGGACAGAGAAAGACTTATACATTGGCATTTGCAAACCTTTTGAAGTGTCAGCATGGGAAATCATATGAGATTTGAAATGTAGTTCTGATTCTTTTAATATCCTTTTCAAAATCTGTTTTACATCATATTCATTTTTACATTTGGCTATATTAGTGCAGCTGAAGATTTTAAGTCGTAATGGTGAGCCTTTTATTTTTAACTCAACTTACAGATTAAGAAAAATACGATTAATGCTTGTGTCTAGATTTTTGTCTTTCATCCATCTGACATTACACAGACTATAATTTATTAGTAATAATTGCTTGTCTCCATTAAAGTTCTAGCTTTCTGTTATAATGCATTTTCAGATCTGGTTTCACAGAGTTTATTTATATATTCATTAGAAAACGCTAACGCAAAATAATATTTGAACTCTTTTAATGGTGAGCATCTAAGTCTGACTGTGGTACTTGAAATATGGGAAGCCACAAATGAACTGTGCAGATATTGAAGATGCAGCCTGTTTGCAGCATATGCACCCAGTTAAGTATTGATACTGGTTAAGGAGCTTAGATTTGGGGGTCAGAGAGATGTGGTAGTTTACCACAACCTGACCTAAACTAACACGCCTCATGTATCCTGTTATGGAAATTTGGATTTTTTTCCCTGTGTCTCAGCAGGGGGCCGCGTGGATATGCCCCACTTCTTCTGCCTCGCTGGGTAGAATTAGCTGTTTTTCTTGGGGGCTGCAAAAGAAAAGCAGTGAGGGCAGCGTGAGTGGCTGTGGAATCTGGGGAAGGCAGAGACAAGCTGGTGAGGGTGGGCAAGGAGAAGCAGAGAGTAGACAGAAGAAGCTGGAATTCAAGCTAGTCAGATTGCAGTTCAGACTTTGGGTCTGTCTGTGGGCTGTATGTTCCCAACATCTGTGAAAGTACCTTTTTCCATATAAAAATGCAAGCAAAACTCTATTTCAGGAACGCTTGTAAGCCTCCTGTTCTATCAATGTAAGGGTGGCTTCTGTAGATTACTTTTTTGAGGGCATTTGCCATTGTCTTTGGTAGCTTGCTGAAATTTTAAAGCAGTCCTAGCTGTGAATTTGTTGGGTCTTGGGCCATAGATGCCCATTCTTCAAGTCCAAAGTACTGCAGAGAAAAAAAAACACCCAAACCTTTTCTACTGGAGACAATGTGCTTCATACGACTGCAGAGCAGGAAGAGTGTTGGAGGGCCATTTTACTGTGTATCTTTCAGACTGCCCCTATCGATGGGAATTTCTAATTTTCAAAAGATTTGGCAACTCCCTGAGCTCTGTAAAGGCTACAAACTCTTCTCCAATTTGTATTTAATTTAATTTGGTTTAGGAGACTTGTGTTCAGAAGGGTTTATGCGAATAATGCGATCATGATGATCTTTTCTTTAAGGTGCTCCTCTTCCAGTTAGCATTTGATCTTCATCCACGCTCCTGCCGACTTCCTTGCTGGGGAAATAGGTGGAAGTGGCAGGGGCAGCAGTCCTGGCTCTTCCAAGGGAAACATGAAGAGGTGGATCAAGTGTAGCTTCCCCACAGATTATGGCTTTAATTCTTACCACAGTTGTAGCCGCCTGGCCTCCACATGGCCAGTTTCTGTTTCCTTTCCAGAGTGCCTGGGGGTGAAGGATACCAGTAAAGCTGGAGTGGAAAAGGGTTGTATCTGGGGATGGGAGAGCAGGCGGAAGGAGGGAGAGGAACATTATTTGAAGAAGGGGTTTGGTTTAGGTGTTACGTTAAATGTGCCAAGTGAGCAAGACAATGTTTGAAGTCTTGTATGGTTTAGAAATCTTTGTTCTTTGTTTGTAAAATATTGCAATATGGCCATCCAGATTAACAGAGGTTATTCTTAACTCATGTGATAAGTATTTTATGATGCAGGTTTTGAATGAAATACATCTCAGTCCTAAACTATTTTGGCTCATGTATTACTTGTTAGTGTTTCGATCTGTTTTCAGACCTCCTGTATGCAGGCACAAATGACATAAACTCAAAAAATACAACATAAATATTTGCAGATGGATATGGCATAAGGACAGATGTTCCCAGCGGGCATTTTCTGAATGCCCATAAATTTACATTTGTCAGAGAAGAACACAAAGATGCTTGTCTTTTCTGTTTCTCATCTCACCCACGCACACTGTGATAAAGACGTTATTTCTCTTTTTTTTCTGAGCTCTGGTTGAAGGGCAAAAAAACTTCTGTCTAGCACTTAACCATTTAGGAAGGTCCCACTCTTACCAGTGGGTGTTGTGAGAGCATGCTTTGATGGTTCATGAAGAGGTCCAGTGTGGGTCCAAAAGGATGCAGCTACTTGTACCATAGTGATACCAAAACTAGCTAGAGATTTGCTGGATGGCCTGTTCTTACTAGCGAGCAGAGACAATAAAGATCTTTGACTTTTTTCCAATATTCTTTGTTTAAATGTTGGCTAGACCTTCTGTCACCTTCCAGCAGCTAAAAACTTGGGACTGGGTACTTGCTGGGGAAATCAGTGAGGTCTGGAGTAGGCGAATAAGCTGGAATGGGGAAGCAGTTGGGCAAATATGAAGAACAACTTGGTTAGACTCATTTGGCCTGACAGTGAGGTCATGATGAGCAAGGGGACTAGAATTAAGAGCTAGTGATGGGAAAGAGGATGGCAGTTGTTTTTGTTAAGCACCTTGCTGTTAAGGAACAATTATTTTTTGTGGGTTGAAAACCTGAGACAGATGGTGAACAAGAGGAGGTGGGGAGGTGGTGAAGACCCCTGGGTGACTAGAAGCCATTGTAGGTGGGGAGTGGAGAAGGAGCCCTGGGTGATGTGGTAGGAAGCAGGGGCGGGTGGATAAGGAGCCTAGAGTAAGAAAGCTTTGGTTTGGGAGGATCATGGCCTTGGCCAGCCTGCAACAAGAGGAAGACTCAGCTCACGCGGAAAAGGGTAAGTACGGGCTTAATTCTGGTGGCTTCAGATTTCGGAGTGCTTGACTTTACAGCCTTAGCGTTCATCTGCAGGCTAACTCTGAACGTACAAAGTAGCTTTTGGTTGTTGTTTTTCTGTCTTCTGAACGGATTAGTTCAATGGGAGTTGCAAAATGTCTGAATTTGACGAATCAGTCATCAGAAATTGAAGCATCCACATTCCCAGAAGTCTCTAGTCTGGGCAACAGGTCACAGAGATACACTAGATCCCACAGTAGCTCACTGACTATCAGAAATGTCTCTTACTAGCTTGTGCTATAGAGCTCCGTAGGACAGTGTCTCACTGGAACCATTATGACTAATGCGAGTAGCACCTTTTGGGTAGCATTGATAGCGTTAGGGAATCCTGTTTCACTGTAAACAGCTAACTTTTAAAGAGTTGAACTAATGCTTTGTGGGCATCATGGTTTGCTCTATAAGGTGAGAATACTTGCAAAAAAAATTCTTCATGACGTATTTTATTTTGATTGATGTTCTACCAGTTTTCTGATTGTCTTAGCAAAATGAACACGATGGATTGAGATTGTGTTAAGCATGAATTTTCTGTTTGGTTCTCTTTTTTAGCATTTGCCATCTTCTCTAATTTTCAGAACACAGATCTCGTCTTGGGGAATATGAAGAATTAGATTTGTCAGATTAGGTTGTAGTAAATATCTTTCAATTACCTAGCTTATGTTTTTGCAAGCTGTAATAGAAACAATTGTCTGTTTCACTGCAACTCTCACTCAAAAATAGTCCTTAATACTTTGTCTCAGCTGTACTGATCATTGTGTGAAGTACATTACCTTGCATACATACCTATTTCAGAGACAAAGGCAAGTAAATTATCGTCAGTGTTAAGATTCTCTTAACTTCTCCCCGTCAAAATATGTTTTATTCTCATAATGTCATATCACCTGTGCAATAATGTTTTCTTTGAGACAAGGTAGTCTTGGAAAGTTTCCTGTGATATGGATAGGGGTCTGGAGATCTTTATAGTCTTTCTCAGGGTCTTTTCTTACCTCTCACTTCCAAATATGGCTAAATTTTGGTGCTACAGGATCCAATTAAATTAATTTGTGCTGTTTTCTGTATTCTTGCAAATTCTGTTTCACATTAACTTGCTTGTGGACGATGGTCGACATTCCTGGTATTTCCTGTCTTGCTTTGATTAGCCTTTTAAGCTATTTGTGAAGCAAATTAGAAATCTTGTAAATAAGTACATAATAGGTAGTATTTCATTTTCATAATATCCTAATCACACATTTTTTCCTGCCTAATATTCCACAACACTATTCTAGAATAAAATTTGCAGCAAGTCTGTTCAAATCTTTTTAGCCATGTTGAATTCTGGATGAACAGAAGAAAAAGATCTCTTCCTTTCCCCCTCCTTCCCCTTCATTCCTAAAGAAAATTCTGCAATTCGGAACACCTTGAAAATCAAATAACGGAGAAAAAAAAACATATCTATGAAGCTGTTAAGAATGGATCTTGACTTTTTTTTTTAACCAAGTGTGAAGACAGTGGATAATTTAATGATTTGAATGTAAATGAATATGCAGTCCAGAATGAATTTGAAGTTTGGGTTGGATAAAAATGATTGTAATTTATATAAAATGAAGGAGACCTGTGATAACTTATTGATATCTTGTATATATTTGGTTTGAGTATTAGAATGATGGAGAACTGATGTATTTTATTTGAGGAGTTCAGTTAAATCGTTGTCAACTTCCAAAGACATGAACAGAACTCCCTTGTGTTTTTCTGGCTAAAATACCTTTAAAAAAATCTTGCATTTGCGTAGAGAGTGATTAAATCTGTGTTCTTCCTGTAGAACATTTTAAAATTTGCTCGCATGTTGTTAGCCAGCTGACAAGTGGCTTATTACCAGAATTTTCATTTAGCTGAAAGCCAATAAAGCCCATTTCTTGAACAGTTAATGGGGAAGGGACAGGCAGGACTAGTGTGCTCCTGGAAGGTGCCAGTGGCTTCCCAGTGACAGAAAAGCAACCAGGGTGGCACTGTGCCTGTGTCCCAAGGTCACTGAGCTGCTGCAGGTTCGTTATTTCTTCCTGTCAGTTCTGTTACGTAGCTCCAGCCATGGAGCAGCTCTTGAGTTATTCAGGAGACGTGTGGGCTGATGAAGCCACAGGTTGGCTATTATTGACCTTTTGTGTGGAAAATGGTTAGTGAAGGAGGTTAAAGGCAAAAGCTGATAATGTTTGTGGTTTACGAGGTAGCTGAAATCATGGTTATATGATGTAGAGAGTAGGTGGTTTTCCTTGCTTATTTGTTTATTTTGTTGTTGTTTTTTTTTTTTCCCCCTGAAATTTCAGTCAAAATTTGAATTCACTAATTGTGTCTTCTCTGTGATTTTGATTTACACTGATGTAGAGAAAGGACTAAGAGCTGGAATAGCGGAGGGTGCTGTGAAACTGATGAATGAAAAGGGAAAGTTGAAAAGTTGCCGTCAAGAGAAGTTGTCAAACTCATAGACAGGGCACTCCCATTAGACTTTGCAGGTAAGACTGGCTGAAGACCTGCCACTTAGTGGTTTAAAAAGGAGGAATGAAGAAAAGCTTTATAGAGATATGAGGAAATAGAAAATGCAGAAAATACTGTAAAAAAAGAAGAATAATAAAGGAGACTAATATTAAGGTGTGCATCTGACAGTGTACTTGGAACTCGTATTTTCATTAAAAAAGCTACGAAGCTATTCTAATCAATAGGTTTTAATACTGCTTCTGCCAAAGACAGAATGGGATATTAAATTCTAATAAGCAGCTACAGATTCTTGTTTATTTTAATTTCCACAGATGGGTCCAGATATTGATCTGAAGACAAACCCCTTATTAGTATTTCTCTCTCAGCAGCACATTTCTATTCAGTAAACCAAATCCCAGATGAGAATTGATGCATATATTCATTGCGCTAATCATACAAATTAGAGATGAGCCCAAACAGAAACTGTATCTGAGAAATGTGTCTCTGCGCACAGTGGTGTTTGGCGACTGTGATTTTCTGTACCTTTCTCACGGCTTAAACTGAAATCCATGATTTCAGAGAGTTCAGTGTCCTTATGCTCACTTTGAAGGGTTAGCTATAATTCTAACCTGGAATTCTGATTAAATATATGTCTTTTATTGAAAATCTGTATTCTCAAGGGGAGTTGAAATTTGAAGCCTGTCAGGAAGCAGGATTGCTGTTTGCATGCAAGGCAGAGTGAGGAGGTGATGTTTTCCTTTAGGAGAGCATCACTACAGAGTTCATGCAGATTTTAAGGCAATAGTAGCCATTGCTCGTTTCTAAAATAATTTAAAATGTTTTACATTGAGTTGGAATTTTTTGTTTCCCTCTTTCTTTCTATCCATCTTCTTTCTGTCTGTCTTTATTTTATTTTATTTTATTTTGAGACCGAATGAGGAGAAATAGCAGCTGATTGCATAATATGTATGACTTCATGCTATTTGGTATTTTGCCATTGAGATTTCACGCCCTGCAGGGATTAACCTATCTGTCATTATGTGACATCTTACATTCCTCACTAGGAATTAGTGTGACTTGCTATGTCTTTGCTTTTTTAGTTAATCACAGAATCAGGAGTCGGAGATAGAGAAGCCCTGTTGGATCACCCTAGCAAATGCAAAGGTTTTCATCTCGGCTGAGCTAGTTGGGAAATTTTCTAAAACAAATTTCTTCTCTGGGAGTTGACAATTAGTTGAAACAGATGCGACTTCCACCAAGTGACATTCATTTCTGTGAGCTTCTAATGAAGTTCAGGGACCTGAACAAACCTGAAAGCAAACCTGCTTTGCAGTTAGCTTACCAGTCTGCCACTGACGTGTGAGTTGAGCAGCCTGTTCTGGGTAAAGGACCTTTGGGTTCTTTACTCAGGTTTAGCTTCTCAGTCCTTGTCAGTCTGGACGTTGATTGGGGTGCTATGGCTAAACCTGATGCCCAAGTTGCACTCCCAAACTTGATTTAGTTTTGAGCATTTCTATAGCTATTGATTTTGTTTGACAGTAGACCTTTTCCCCACTCCCGTAGGATTTTTTTGAAAAATGGAAAGTCATACATTGCCACAGAATCTCTACTAATCTGCTCAAATGTAATTTCTAGATTCCTGAACAGTGGTAAGTCCATCAGTAATGCGCCTTGTATTGGTTTTGGGGGTGGGGTTACTGATGAAGAGAAAAAAATTTTAGTATTTCTTCAATTCAGATAAGGTCATTTCAATTAGTAACCCAGTATATAATGCACTCCCTCTTCCTGCTTGGTGTGCTCTGCCCTTCTGATGTCTTTTTATAGAATCTTCTGCTTTGCCTGAGTCAAACAATTAATCTCTCTTAATCTTGACAGAGAGAGTTAACTTTACTACCCAGTAATATACTCAGTGAACCACCTCCAGTGTTTTGTTAGTATTTTAGCAGTCCAAAACTGAATGGTTGTATCCAGACTCAATGGCACAACAGATATATACACAGGGCTATTGGAGTCTCTTTAACTGAATGCCAACTTACATAAAGCATGATTTAAATGTAAATAATACGATGGAAAAAGATTACACAGACCACGTCACGAGTTTGTATTGTGTAGTACTGATGAATAAACAGTATAAATATCTCAAAGGAATTCTTTTGGGGTTTTGTTTGGGGTTTTTGGAATGCTTATAAAGGTTTATGTTCTCGCGCTGTGAGATCATGACACTTGCTTGGTATTTCTGTGAAGAGAAAACCAGTGGTTTGAGGTCACTATTTTTCTGGAGGACAAACTACCATGAGTAATAACTGTGATTGCCTTGAAACTACAGTAGTTTGTGTAAGAATAAGGTACAGCAAGATAAGTTGTTTGCTGCCCAAAATGTGTAGCGTTAATGTGTAATGGTGTTACAGTGATTAGAACTTTTGCAAGGTAGGGGGAGGAAACCAACCTGCTTATCGTCACAAGGTAGAGTTGGAAGGATAAAATCAGCCATCGCTATTAACATGCTAAGTGCCAACTTTTGATCTCCAGATATTGAGATAACCAACATTTACTGTGAGGGTAAGGTATGCTTGAAATATTGTATAATTCCAGCTACTCATAATTTTGATTAATCCTGATTACTATTTACATGAGACATCCAGACATATTGTCAGACTACTTAAAATACATTGATGCAACAGTATGGCTGGTTTAGTGTGGGGTGTGTGCAAGCATGTGTACACATATCAGTATATTATTTTAATCTTTTATTAGAGGGATATTCTTTGGGTTTTGTTTCTTTGGTGGCACTGCTGTTGTGTTTCAAGAACAAATAGAGAGAAAAAAAGGGTTCCAGGAATAGCTTAAGTGCAGCATGCAGAATTGATTTCTGCTTATTATAACCTTGATGCTCTGCATCTGAACATCACTCTCCCCTCTCCAAAAAAACCACCCTAAATTTTTGTTTTAGTTTCTTCATAAAGTAGTCGTGTGCTTCTCCAAAGTCCCCTGAGATATATCAGTAGTACAAACTTTGGGTTCCTTGAATCTTCCTTCAGCTATATGGATGCGTACTGTAAAACTACCCACTCTTGCCAGTGCATATTTACACGGAATCACGGAATTTTCAGAGGTGGAAGGGACCTCTAGAGATCATCTAGTCTGTCTCCTCTGCCAAAGCAGGATTGCCTAGGGCACATTACTCAGGACTCTCCAGAGAAGGGGACTCCACAACCTCCCTGGGCAGCCTGTTACAGTGCTCTGTCACCCTAACCAGAAAGTTTTTCCATGTATTTGAATGGAACTTCCTATGTTCCAACTTGTGCCCATTGCCCCTCGTCCTGTCATTGGGAACCACTGAAAAGAGTCTGGCTCCATCCTCCTTCAACCCACCCTTTAGATACTTGTACGCCATAATAAGGTCTCCCCTCAGCCTTCTCTTCTCCAGGCTAAAGAGTCCCAGATCTCTCAGCCTTTCAGCTGAGTTTACATGATGGTGCTTTCACCCAGCTGAGTTAGCGTGATGGTGTTTGTGGTGAGGTGTTTCGTGCCCCCATGCCTGAGGGCAGAGTCTGCTTTGGATGTGGAGAAGGGAGATGCGCACTTCTCATCTGTATCCAAAAGAGTGAAAGTAGAACCAGAGAAGTTGTTGCTTTCTGGTGACCAGGATCTTAACACGGGTGACTTTTGAGTGTTCATAGAGAAATGGAACGAATGAAAACACGTCAAGAATAGCACTTAAAGCATATTTTTAAAGATCTTGTCTCTGATAGTGTTCCAAAGAATAATCTTTGTCCTTTTGTTGTTCCTAAGTGGATTAATAATAAAGACAAACAGGCTAGTTCAAGGACACCAAAATTATGGCAGGGCTGTAGTACTAATTGAATGCCTTGTTTCTCTTGTTTTCATGCTGTACTCTTAGCAGACCTGATGGTTCATATTGAAATAATCTGGGGCTAGAGTATTACTCTTTCTCTGTTTGCACCAGCAGATGGTCTTAACTTTCAGATGGACAGATCTGAATTCAAGAAATGTGGTTGAATCTGTTTAAACCTAACAAAAAGAGAAGAATTTGACTTTTTGTTGTACTTGGGTGAATGGAAGTTTGCCCAGGTTAAGGGCTTTAGGATTTGGCTCAATGTTTATTTTAAATCCTCATTTCCCAGACATAAACTGTTCTAATAGAAGCATCCAGATATTTGAGAATATGCTGCAATTGTAGTTTTGCGTGCTCCGGATGTGCTTTGACTAAAAAGAAATAGCAGATGTTTGAACCATGAGGTGTACTTTTCCTGAGGCAAACCTTTCCCATGCTGCAGTAGCACGGTATGCTGCCTACCTGGTGGACACGTTTTTTATTGTTTTGATGTGGATTTTTGCCTTCCCCTCCCACCTCATCCAAGTCTGAGTATGGTGATAAAACATTAGAGATACAGGCTGCATCTTTTTCCCTTATTCTGAAGCTAAATTTGGTAATCAAAAAAATGTAGGATTGGAAGGGGTCAAGAATAACTCTGTTGATACTGAACTAAGGGAAAACTGACTTAAAACTACAGATATATTTTCATTATTGTGTCTGAGTTGTTCTGCCATTTTTAGTACTGTATGTATCTTCTACAGTCTTGGTTGTGGCTTTTTTTTTTAGTGAAATAAGAAGTGTGGGTGGCTGAGGTGGAATGTTTGGGTACTATTAGCACCCAGGTTTTACCAAGATTAAGGATTTCTTTGAGTCTAGAAGTTTTGATCTTGAAAGAAGCATTGATTTAGACCTCAACTGTTAATTCTTGGCCTATAATTTTTTTAAAAAATAAGCATAAAAATGCAAAAAACCTTTTAGATGTTTAATTTGGAGGGAGGTGATGTTTCCTCACTCACAGCATCTGAAGCTAATTTGAAATCTACTGATTCTGCTGCCTGCAAATAAACTGAAAGTCTGATTCCACATCTGGGCAGGGTATTATTTTTGGAAATCCTGTGGACCACTGAAAAAAATGGAGTGGAGGACCCACTTTTCTTTACTCCTCTGCACAGGGTTGTTGGAGGAGAATGGAAGCTTTCTTCTGAAATGTCAGATTTATTATGCAGAGATCGCACAAAAAAGGGTGGGGGTCAGATTCAGATTGCCAACTTTTCCTAACCACAAAACAGGATGTGCTCCCCTCTCCCCACTCCAGGACTCCATGTAATAATCAAACCATTCATACTCGTTTCAATCAGCATTTTAATATTTGCCTTTTTTTAAGCTCTTCAAATATTTCTTAGCTAAAAGCTGATAAATGGCTTTTGGCTTCCCCGGTTGATGTTCATCTTCAGGAAAATGATTGCATCTTTGGCAGGAGAGATAAGCTAAATTAACAAAAAATGTATAAGTTGAATTCGGAGTCTGTCTCATGCATAATCATAAATATGTTGTGTGCTTTTCTAAATCTGGGGTTAAAACTGTAACTTTGTATGGGCAAGCACATCAGCCACTTTGCTATCTGTGTTCTGCATCGCCTGCAACAAAGGCGGCCTTGTTTGGGCTGTACAATGCAGGATGCAGTTCACACAGCACGTCAGAGATGAGAAGTATTCCTATCAAGCTCAATTCAAATTGTCTTCCAGACACAAAAATAACATTTCTTCTTCTTTGGGATATGTTGGGCTACAGTCCCCATTTTTGGATGAAACCGTTCAGTATTTGGCTCCTTCTAGAGCTGCTTTTTTATTCCCTGCACTTTTGGCTGAAAGAAACAGATTTACCAGTTGATTGTCTGCGGACTGAGAGTGTGAGAGCACGGCGTGCCCGCTTGTTGTCGTGCCATGCCAGTAAACGGAGCTGAACTAAAAATCTGTTTGCTTTATAAAAATTACACCCACAAAACAGTATTCCCAGATGTTTTGAGATGGGCATGTTTTAGTTCTAATATTGTTGGTTCAGGGTCACTTAGCATAGTGCAAAAATATTTCTAAAGGACAGGTTTCTAGTCGGTCGTTCCTGTTTTCAGAAATAATTTGGTATGAAGGATTTTGAGTCACTGTGGTTGATCAGGTTACAGTGGTTTATGAACAAGCAATGTATTTTGTCCAATGCACAAGCCAGTTTAGCTACTAGATTGTGGATACTGTTAAAAGTTTATGAATTCGTCTGACCTTACTGGAACAGTCCTTGGGAAAGAGGACAGAAACGCTTGAGCAAGGAGTGCAGGATCAGGGTTTTACTCTGCTCATTTGGATGAGCTCCTTGGCTTACCGGAACTACAAGGAAACAGGAACTCCAAGTGTCAGATTTTGTATGATTAACCAGTGAAGGCAATGATGAGCTTGTTTCAGATCATCGTATAATATTTGTTGGAATTTTATCCTTTGATTTTGAACTGTGATTTTTCTGGGATTGCTGTGAATTTGAGGGAAGAGAGTAAGAAGTGGTGGAGGGAAAGAGAGACATCAACAACTCCACTAATTTAGAGGAAGAAGAAAAGCACCTAATGGGTTGGAATAAAGTATGAATTTACTTCTGCTATCTCTGTAAAACCTAATCTTCCCTTAAAGGTTGATACATTAGTTTAGTGATACCAACACTTCAAATTTAAACCGACCTGTTGGCTTAAACCACAAGACCACCAGGAAACCAAACACAGTTTTCTCAAATGGGTGTCATCTTGCACTTTTTTTTTCTGAGTGCCAAAAATTGGTGAGTTTAATCATAATGCAGAAATAAACACCATTTTTAGACAAGATGTGGTTGAGAATTCTGAGGCATTAATATTAGACTTATGGTTTCCTGTAATACAGTCTACTATTAACAAACACGTTCTCACAAATATTTTTCTATTTGAATTAAAGTATCTGGGGCTACATGGCCGTCCCCTCGTAAGAAGATCCTGTGTAAGGCTGCTAATGAATACATTTGGAGGCAGATGAGGAGCGTTAAGTCTGTCATCTTGGGGGGTGGAAGTACTGTTGTCCTCCTGTGCTGGGGCTACATCCCTGGACTGCTCCTTGTCCTGTTACCACCTCCACTGTCTCAAAAGAAATGGTTGTATTTGGCATGTGTGCATCTTTTCCTGAAGGGTGTTCAGATGCTGCAGTGGTCGGCGCAGTATAACAACACAAACCTATTTAGAACCCAGTTAGAACTAGTGACTCACTCCATGATGTTTTCAAGCAGAAAATGATGCATACAGTAGGGGGAAAACAACTGGAAAAATAATGCATATATGACTAGGAGAGTAATTTTCCCACTTCAGGATTCCCTATTGCTTTACGTGATTAAAAAAATGATTGATTTCGAAGTAAACTCTTGCTTGTATGTACATCTGCCACCACTTTGGAAGAGAGGCAAGAATATCTTTTTGTGGAGAGTTTGTGCTCTTGGAACTGCAGGTTTAGGTTTGGGAACTTGGGGTCACTTTGCTACAGGGCTGTCATGTAAACATGGTAAAGTCAAGTAATTTTCTGTGGTTTGGTTTGTTATTGGTATAAACCGGGTATGGATATTTCTCTTTTTCCCCAATCTAGATAGTCTTGTCTACTGAAGTTGTCTGCCATTTAATGTGCTTGGGTAGACCCTACCACAACATGATACTAGTCTTGGTTTGATTTTTTTCACTTGAAAGATTTCCATGTACTTTTTCTGTTCCGTGGGCTTTTAGAAACACAACTTTGCATGTGTCTGGTTGATAATTATAAAAAATCATTTTCTTTAGAATACTTCAGAGAAGTGTTTGGATGTTCCACATTTTACCCTCTCCCTTTCCATCTTCAAACTTCCTCCTTCTGAGAAATCTGTGTGAAGGTGGGGAGGAAGCAACAAATAAAAAGAAAGATATGAAACTAAATGTAAAAAATCCTTTTAATTTTACTATGAGTAGAGTTGGCATTGGTGTTTTTCCTGAAAGCCTAAAAAACTATAGTAGGTGCCCAACAAATTCACAGCTCATGTGCCACTGAAAGTTTCTCTCCTCTCCACCTTCTCAGCAGTGATGTGCCATGACGTGCTCATGATGGTGACAAGACAAGGTGCCTTTTTAGAGCTACAGATAGTTTATTTCTATGTTTTAGGCACATGGTTGCACTGTTTTCTCCAGTAGTAAGTTTCTCAAGTTCCTGGTCACCCCTTCTCTGCCCTTGTCACAGGGTTCTTCCTCCTTTGCTTGTGCCAGCGCTGAGCGCCACAAGCAGCTATGCGGGCATGACTGTGGCAATGGCTTGGAAGTCACGGGGGACTCTTGGCAAAAGGATTCCTTTAGTTTTGCTGCCAAAGAAAACTTGTGTCTCTAAATAAGAAGGCATAGGCTAAGAAGCTCCCATTGCATGCTTGGAGCGTCAGTTATTTTGCCTTCAGAAAACAGTGCTGTTTTTTCCATGCCAGCAGAACCATCTTAGCCGTTAAATAATCTTGTGGCAGCTGCTGAGGAGGATGAATGTTGGTGCCAATGGCCCCACATATGGTGCTACTTGGGATTTGCTCAGCGTGGAGGCCGCAGGGTCTGGGTGCTGCCACCTTCACAGACGGCTCTTGGCTGGGGCACATCAAAGGGCTGTTTTAAAGGCTGGTGAAGTTCAGCAGGCCCTGAGGTGGGGCGACGACTCCACAACTGTCAAGTCCAAGTAGGCTACAAATTTGTCTTGTGCTGTTGGCAGCAAAGCATGGTTGTGTCACTGGAGGCTGGGTATTCATCTTTCAGCCTTTGATTGTATGACATCAAGATAGTGGCTGTCAGTCACAGCTGCTCTGCTTCTCCTCCTTGTGTCAAGCTGGAGACTAAATGGGAGTTTAAGCATTTTCCAGTGGACTGTGGTTAGGCAGTGTACCTGTCTTAATAAACCCTCAGTCACTGATAAACAGGATTGTAAAGGGAAGAAGCCCTTGAGACTGAATGCCAAACTTGCCGTCGCCCTCTCCCATCAGTCTCTTCCTTTCTTTCTTATCTTGAACGGTTCCTCTACATGTGTTATCTCTGAAATTCATTTTCAGAGTGTTCATCATTAGCATCTAGTAGTTTGGGTTTTTCAGACATTGGGAACATGTCTTTACTGAGGTATATAAGATATTAATTTCATTTCAGCTTAACTGTTGAAGTGAAAATATCCTCACATATCCTGTTCTTATAGCCCAAAACAAGACCCTTTTCCTGGTGTGATAAATAACTCATAGTGTGTGGAAACTGATGCATGTGTATCAAAACATACTGGAGAATATTTTCTCATTTTTTTTGCAGGTACAAAAATATAAGCTGAAAATGGGTGACCAGGATTTCTGGGTGGTTTTTTAGCAGTCATCTTAAAATCCTTACCTTAGAGCATTTATTGGGGAATGAAGTCAGGCAGGACTTCAGGTAGAACTCTGGGGGCAGCAATGGCATACTCCATTATTTATTGAAGAGCGTTATTTTTTACGAGTAGACTGTGATGCTCTAAACAAATGATAAATGCTTGTTGTCATGCTGACAATCTCTTCCTCATTATGAAATCACACTAATTCCAGCTTCCTTTAATGTATGTTAGTAGCAGGCTCCTAACTCATTTACGTTAGCGATTGGTACGATGGTGGGTTATGTGAATTTTGCTGCTGGTATGCTTTTATTCTGATCAAGGAGCTGAGAAGATGGTTTTGGGTGGGTTTTTTTTTTGTTTCTTTTTAAAGGTGCATTTTCTTGTAGCTATAACAAAACAACTTGGAAGTTTTAGATTAAAAAAATAAGTTCTCAAAATGTTCAGAGACAAAAAGCAAGAAAATTGTGTGGGAACATTGAATATTCCAAATGAACTATAATGTCCCTTTGAAATACTTTATAAGTGGATAGTTAATTGCTGGGGGTGGGGAGTGAGAGGGGAAAGGGGAGCACGGGGAGGTGGGAATCTCAGGTGAAAGGATAAAGCAGGAAAAAGTTAATATTTCAGGTATTATTTTCCCCTTTTCAAACTGAAAAATAGTTTTCATTTTTCTTGGTTAAAAAAAAATCCAACCACACAACTAATTTATTTCCATCAATCCTTTTTATAATTATTATTATTACTGCTTTTAGGAAGAACTTTCTCTTGCCTCTGCGGTAAATAAACTTTCCTCTTTTGACCCATTTGACACATTAGCAGAACAACATTACTGAGTTAGGTATCTCTCAAGCTTGTAAGTGGCTGCTGTTTTTCTTTCCACAGCTTCCTCTTCCCACTTCCATCACTTAACACCATGTGGTAAAGCATGGAGTTAGTTATTTTTCTAGAGTGACAAATAAGAATGCTCCCGACAAACTGACTGGCTGTTGTACATTGATCCAGTTGTTAATGAAGAGAATCCTCTGTGTTCAAACAAAACCCAATATTTTACTTATTCTGGCACATTTCTTTTCTGGAGGTGCAAACTTCATCCAAGACTAATTCAGGTCAGTTTACTCATAAAGACCTCTTTGAAATCCATGGTTTATGTTCTCAACTGGTATAAATTTTTGTCAGTTTACTGACAAAAATACTTTCTTGACCAGATAAAAATTTATACTAATGAAAGTGCTCATAAATAAAGTTATAAGGGTTATGTAAGTCTTTACTGCTGTTATCTTCACTGTATATAGAACCCTTGTCAGTAAGGGATCATTGGCTTCCCTGCAGAGATTGTGAAGAAAAACATGTATTTTTTTTTTCACTTGAAAGACAGCTTGGTGTTTGTATCTTTCTTAAATTTTCAGGATATGTTTAAATCAAATTTAATGTGCCCTTCACTTAGTTTTAATCCTCCAGGATGTATACTTTGGCTCTATCTCAAGAAACGGATCTTCTGAGATTCTCAATGGACTCATTTCTCCAAATTTGAGATCTTGCCCAATTAAAGAGATGCTAGTTTTTTTTTGTTTGTTTGGATTTTATTTTATTTTGTGTTTTTGTTGTTTTTGGGGTTTTTTTAAAATGAGAAAAGTACACTATTGCATTTTGAGAATGAAGATTCATGTTGCGAC
Source organism: Anarhynchus alexandrinus (assembly GCA_008711295.1). NCBI lineage: Eukaryota > Metazoa > Chordata > Aves > Charadriiformes > Charadriidae > Anarhynchus > Anarhynchus alexandrinus. The sequence goes on from VUYV01000143.1 coordinate 850,813, forward strand.
CCTTAACTTTACCTGTACCCGTCTTCGTATATTCAGAACGTGCCTAATGATGACAAGTTTTTATTATCTCTGTCTTCCCCTGCAACAAACAATCCTTTCCTTTGTGATTGGCTATGTTGAGAGCTCCAGAAGTTATGTAGTGGTGAACCTGGAACCCTAATTTCCTTCGTGGGATGTGACTGCTTTACTTTTTATGCGGATGGGATACTGCGTATGGGTATCTTCAGGACAGTGGCTTGACTCCAAAGAAATACGTAGTTAGACTTTATATTGAGCCTAGATATAAACAGATTAGAATTACTAACTGCGTGGGAAGTTTTCTTGAAGTTAAACTTGTTCTTAACTTCCCACATTCAAATATTCTTGGACAAGGACACAATGGTTTGTTATATAAACATGAAAGAGGTATTAAATCACTTCGAATTTCCAGTGTTGCTTTTAAAATTTGGCTGGGAGCTTATCAAAGGTCTGGGGGAGTTTGTGCAAGTCATATTCCAGGGGAAGAAAACATTGCTACAGATGCCATGTAATAGAAAATCGACATGTGGAAGAAGGCCTCCCACAAGTACCAGAGATTTGGCAACCTGAACTGAGTACCGTAGATTGCAACACTTTGGGGGCAGAGAAAGTGTCTTAAATGATGTGCGCAGAAACAGATGCAGCGTTGGCATACGTGCCTTGTGCTTTCTGGGGAATGCTTCTACTCAGAATGAACGCACAATGAAGATGCTTTCTCTTTTCTTAAATAGCTATGTGCACTCTATCCTTCCGTTTGAAAACTGGACAAGGCCGTGGTCCTGTGTCAATGGTAGGACTTCTGATAGATGTTTCTCACTCAATGCTAGGTACACGTTGCATTTGAAACCCATAGTAAAATGCCTGTGTCCCAGAAGGAATCTGTCCTACAGAGACTATGGTCATGTGCATGTGAAATTTCATTGGGAGTCAGATGGGTTTAAGTAGTACACCTCTAGAATAAGCAATCTTAGTCATCAAACCAGATTTGCAGTTAAAAAGTCTCCCAATACCTCCCTGGGTTCTGTGATTCTTTGGGTTCTCCAGGATCCCTTCCAGGTTCCTAGTTATGAGACATAGTTTGCAAGGCAATTCATGGCATTCCTGAGTAGATTCCTGTAGAAGATCAAAACTTCTTCATAATAAGAGAAAATGACTTAGCATATTTTAAGGAGAGAAGAAATGCACAACTCTTCTTCAAACAAAAAGTGATTTATTATTTTGTACAAGAAACATCAGTTTGACATAGTGACTTTACAAGAATGAGGGGCTTGCATCTGCTTTACGCAATTTACAGATATCCTGGAGATAACTATTTTTAAAATTCTGTTTCCTTTGGTAAACACTGCGGCTTTGTAGCACTGTCAGAAGTGCTCCTTCATCACCCAGATTTATGGCTTGCAGTTGCAACCCTGTGAGCCCTTTTTTTCAGTGATGGACGAAGAGAGGAAGTTTATCTATCCTTTCCTCTACTGGAATAAATAATGGCAGAGTTTTAAACACTGTATTCGTATTTGTAACTTCACTAATGATGCTTATATTTCTTAGTGTTAACACCTCTCTGATGTTTAGTTATATTTATATTCTCAGAGGTGTTTTTCTGGGTTAGTTTCTTTGCCATGTCCTTCATCTGACTCAGAGTTTTTTAGGACTGGTGTCAGCGTAAGGAACAGCTGGCAAAAAAAAAAAAAAGACTTGGTTCTTTCTGCATCTTCTGTCAATTGATTTATGGTGATTTATGTGTTTTAAAAGACGATGAGTGTGGATGGCTGTGGGAGATTGGTAACATATGCCGAAATTTTCCCTCCTAGTTACTGGGAAGAGTTTGACTGAGTAGCTGTTCCTGGTGTCTGATAGCTTCTTAGTAGCTGTAAATGAAGGTCTCGGTCCCTTTCTGCTCGTGGAGATCTCTCTGTCACACAACTGTCTCCACATCTGTCTCTGGCTGATGTTGTGTTTAGCAGTAGCACTGTGTGACTTTTGGTCGTCATCTGTGTTCTGCGTTTGCTGTTATTTTTAGTTTGAGTCTTGCCAGGGTTATGCAACTGTAACAGCACAACTGGACTGCTGTCTCCGGATGTCCAGGGGGCAAGGAACACGCTTTTCTCATCCCATGAAAATGAATGAGGAGCAGAGTGATTTCGTTAGCTCCCCGTTACTTTCCTAGAGAGAGAAGCTTGGAGACAGAAGAGCTGTTGCAGGAGCAGGGATGAGAATGCGGACAGTCTCCCTTCCACAGGCAGCTGCCTTGGTGGAGGAATACGACGTCGCCTTCTTCTTCCCAGACCAATGAGTGAACATATGTGTATGCATAATGCAAAATGTTGTGACTTCAGTGAAATGAGCTCGTGAAGTTGAGCGCTCACTGTTTTGATGGCTGGCAGGCTGGTCCTGTTCATAAAGCCTGAGCACAACATAGATCCCAGATTTGCCATCTATTTTTGTTATGTAAAAAAAAGGGAGACTCTTTGCCAACTGCAATTTTTTTTTTTTTTTGACAGAGGTTAGGACCACTGTTTTCTGTGTGGAGATTACTTTGGCATGCGTTAATTGTGTGAGGTATGTGAGTGTAGGGGAATGAGTGTGCCTGGATGAGCTTTAATCACTGTGAGAGAAGAGACTGGAACTGAAAGGTATATATGTAAAGAAGTGTCAAAATATCATAAATCAAACCACTCAACCAAAAAAAAACCCCAACCCTGTCTCAAACTGATTGGTTGAGTAAGAGATTGCCAATACCATGTAGAAAAGTCAAAACCTTAAGACAATCTAAGAGACAGTAGAAAGTCTTAATTTAGTTCCAGTCTGCCACTGACCTTAAAATGAGTTACAATGTTAAGTAGATCTTTCTAATGGGAAAAATTACTGATGATGGTGTCCGTCATGGTTTTTTACTCTGGAAGTACTTGTGTACTGACTCATGTCAATAAAGCATATTGACATTGGATTTGCTCGTGAGAGTGGATGCTCCTGTAAAATACATTATTCTGAGTAAGGGGATGATTATGATATGCTCACACCTGAGGTCTTTTGTTCATTTTCCTCATGTCAAAGACAGCTGGGGAGCACAGCTCCTGTACCTAAGAGCTGGAAGAAAAAGGCGAATGAGATGTTTTGTCTTCTCCTCTCTCTGCACTCAATTCCCAGACAATATTTGCCACAAAGTTAAAATTGGTTCCAGATGGTTTCTGATGGAGAGAAAGCTTACTGAAACTGCTGCTCTGAGAAAGAGAGGAAAGGGGAAAAAAGTCAGAATAAAAAAAACAAACCCAAACCCCTTTCAAAAGCGTTCACTGTCCAGCAGTCATCTCTCCTGATGAGCGTTGTTGACCAGTGAAAAAATGTGATTGTAGAAGTGCTGACATGAACCAAATGCGTAGTATTTATCTGTTTATTAAAGCAGTCATGTTTTTTTTTCCCGAAAGAAAAAAAGTTTTCTGTCTGGGTGTAGCACACACTAGATAGATGACGCTGCACAAAGCAGCACCATGTTGAAATGTTGGCTCAGGAGCAGGGTTGGGAGTGTCATATGTCTGCACGGCGTTATCAGCAGAGCTGTTTAATGTGGAAGAAGTATTGGTTGATGCAGGAGGTAACTTGTCCTGAGCTGACACAGTTCTGTGTGGTTCTGCATTGCACACTGTAGGCTATAACCATTAATTTGCTCTGAAAGAATGATAAGATTACATGCATTTCACTTAACTGTCTTGCACAACAGTGTGTAATTCCAATCCCATCTGTCATGATCATTATTTTAAGTGGAATTACTCAGAAGTGAGGGTGAGCAAAACTGCCAGGAGTTTACCCCTCCTTCTGAATTTCATTAATCAAAAATAAAGTTCTCAAATAGCTAAAGCTCACTGGGCACTGTGCCTGTCAGGTACTTCTCATTATTAGAAGGTATAGTTCTTGAAGAGGGACATTTTTTGGTCACTTTTAGAGTTTTATTCTTAAAAAATAGGTTATTTAAAGGATATCTAATTTTACAATGAGTGGCAATTGTTTCCTTGTTATTGTAAAGAGTTTTGGAGGAAAAATTTCTGAAACAAATTTTGTATTTCTGAAACAGAGATTTGAAATGTGAAGAAGTGTTAGAAGATATAAACCCCAGCAATTTATAGAAGTAATACAAATTTCCTTTCTTTTTCAGAAACTGATAAGACACATTTCTTATCACAACAAACTTCATTTTTAATCTACTTGTTTTATTATTTTTTACTGCATTTGGTCAGTCATGGGCATGTCAGGTAAAAGTAGGAAATCCACAGAGACTGAGTAAGATTTGCACTTATGTCTGTAAGCTGAAAAGGAGATGCGAGGTTTGCTCCCCCTTGTACCTCAACAGTTGTTGGCTCATAACATTATAGAGGAGATGAGAGTAACTGCTCCATCATCTTTCTGAGAGATTCTGTTCCATCACTGTTTAATACTGGATCGTTTTATCCAGCCAACAGTGAATGAGCTTGACTTTTTAATATGTTGGTAAATAATGCTTATCATAGAATCATAGAATTGTTATGGATGGAAAAGATCTTTAAGATCATCAAGTCCAATCATTATCTAACTCTACCAAGCACCATATCGAGACGGCTTTTAAATACATCCAAGGATGGCGATTCAACCACTTCTTTGGGCAGCCTGTTCCAGCCTTTGATAACCCTTTCAGTGTAGAGGTTTTTCCTAACATCTAACCTAAACCTCCCCTGGCGCAACTTGAGGCCATTTCCTCTTGTCCTGTCGGTTGTAACTTGTGAGAAGAGACCAACGCCCACCTCTCTACAACCTTTCAGGCAGTTGTAGAGGGTGATAAGGTTTCCCTTCAGCCTCCTTTTCTTCAGACTGAACCACCCCAGTTCCCTCAGCCACTCCTCATAAGACTTATTCTCAAGACCCTTCACCAGCTTCATTGCCCTAACAGACGACAGAGCAAGCAGTTTGGGGTTTTCGTTCTGATGTGAGGTTAGGTGGGCTTTCTCCTGAAGCACAGCCCTGCCCCCAGGGGCAAAGGCACCAGGAACTGTAAGGAAATACTGGAGGGCAGTTTGCTAATACTTTGTGTGAACGCATATGTGTGTGTGCTTTGGTTAAAGAGTGCTGCATGCGTGAACCCTTAGAAAAAGGAGGAAAATTCTGTTTTCATTTCTTCTTACATTTGCCGGTTGATATTAAGAGAGAGTATTAATAGAAATTAAAAAGCTTTAAACATAAAAGCTTGATGCTTTTTCAACAANTGAAGTGTGGATATTTTGGGGGGGATATTCCCTTTACTGCTGCGGGTGGGTTAGGTCCTGCTCCGTCACTGATTCTGTAGTGCCTTTGCCCGTATGGGAGGGTAACTGAATGTAGTGCTAATGCTTTTAGAAACACCACTCAGAGTTTCTCTGGTACTTTTGTTGTTATTGGCTGACTTTCTAGAGCAGATCTAGTCTCCTGAAGTGTGAGTCTGTATGGCCTAATGCAGCACCTACTTGCCTTGGTGAGGCAGCTTTTGGTGTCCAGTAAGATGTTTTGGGGTAAAAAAAAAAAAAAAGAATTAAAAAAAAGAATCCCCCAGTTATGAATATTCTAAAGAAAGTGGGAACTGGTTGATAAATGTCTTACCGGAGGGCAGCACAAGTGGAAAGGCCTAATAATCATGTCATTAGGACAGTGCGTTATTGATAAGAGGAATCTTAACTATATATCCTCCTGGAAGACTTGACCATGCATGGCACACATTCATGGACGGTCTTGTAGAGCACCTTGGTTTGGAGGGGGAGATGTATTTGCTTTAGCAGTTATTTTACTGTAACTTCTTAGACTGGGCTTTTGTACCAGAAGCTTTTATTCTTGGGTGTATACCAGTGTCTCGTTCACATGTTATACCTAGGAGCAAAGGCTGTCTTCTGTAGCCTGTTTTAGTCATCTGAATTAGGTGTTAATTGGGTGTTTTCAGAATTCTGAGGATGTAACTGGTAGAAAATTTGCAATTTACCGTGGGATAACCATGAAGAATTATAGCATTAGAGACAGGAATCTGTTGCTGAATTCTCCTGGCTTTAAGAGCTGGACACTTGGCCTCCTGGAAACCAAGTAGTTTCACAGATCAATCAGCTACTGATTCCCTTTCCCTTTCGTTTTTTGGTCCTTTGCTTTCAGAGAATTATTTCAGATCAGATGGGTATAAAAATGTGTGAACAGCATCAGCTCTGTCTTTCAGCCAAGACCCCTTGCCTGCTCAGGGTTAGATGCTTTTTCAGCAGCGCTTTTTCCAATGAGTATTTTCACTGAATGTGTTTTTTGTCACTGGAAAAATAAGCATGAATGTTAAACCAAATTTTAGTCTAAAGGTAGCAATATTGAATATCTTTGCGTAGCTTTCTTAGCAATCTTGAAACTGTGAAGTTGTTAAATCAGGATGCAAACACTATGCAATATCCTCCTGAAGGTAGAAGACACATGACTTCATTGTAGTTGGCTGAATCAATTCCTTCTCATGCTAATACGCACATTAGCATGAACACCTTAGTCTGTAGAGGATAACTCTAAGAACGATGTATAATATTCTGAAACCTATGGTAGAAATATGCAGGAAAAAAAAAGTTTTTACGTAGTTCTTGAACAGAAAAGAGTATAGTAAGCAATATATAATTCTGTTAAAATTAATGAAAGTGCCTTTTTAGTAGAATAAATTCACAAATAGTGAGTGGATGGCTAATTCTGTCTTCCCCTGTCCTTCATATTTTCTGTTGTTGTAGCTTTTGGCACAATTCTAGGTTACAAATGAGAAGTCAGTAGCCCTTTGGTGCTATGCCTGGAATCTTAAAGGCTTCTTTTTTTGAACAGGTAGTTTTCACTTCTGAATTAAATACCTTTTAAATTTTTTTGTAGAATGAAACTAAACGTAACTTTTATGAGGCTATTTTTTTCGTCTCCTTTCCAAGATAAAGCTCAGTGCAAATTCCTCTATCGCCACTCACTTTGCCCTCCAGTGTTTCTTATTTAACAAGTAAAATACAAATTCTATACAAATTATCGTCTTTTAAGTAGAAGAGATGAAAGAACTGTTGTATAAATACGAAATAATAACATGTAGCAGCAGTAGAATTCTGATGTTGGTAAAACCCAGTGTCTACATGTAGAAACTTGGTGGTGAGTGNTCTTTTATGAGGCTATTTTTTTCCTCTCCTTTCCAAGATCAAGCTCAGTGCAAATTCCTCTATTGCCACTCACTTTGCCCTCCAGTATTTCTTATTTAACAGGTAAAATACAAATTCTATACAAATTATCCTCTTTTAAGTAGAAGAGATGAAAGAACTGTTGTATAAATATGAAATAATAACATGTAGCAGCAGTAGAATTCTGATGTTGGTAAAACCCGGTGTCTACATGTAGAAACTTGGTGGTGAGTCTAAGAAGCAGTAGTAGATTTCTTCAAGTTCAAAAGCATTCATCTTTGGCTATCATATAATAATGAAAAATAAAATCTAGAAGGACAAGGTTACGTGATATCATGTGATTTATGATTTTTGGGGGTTTTTAAGATTCCTTTTTAATTTTTTATTGTGCATACGGTACATATCTATCTTAAGAAAGAATTAAATTTTTCAACTTTATTGTAATAAAAAACTGAAAAATTATTTTTCTAATTCTGCAGTAAAGATATGGTTCAACCTAAATTAGTTTAAGCAAATATCACCTGTGTTCCTTAAGAATGCATAAATTGTGGACTGTCTGGGAGTCCATTTTTTTTTTNGTAAGAAGCAGTGGTAGATTTCTTCAAGTTCAGAAGCATTCATCTTTGGCTGTCATATAATAATGAAAAATAAAATCTGGAAGGAAAAGGTTACATGATATCATGTGATTTACCATTTTGGTTTTTTTTTTTAAGATTCCTTTTTAATTTTTTATTGTGCATGTGGTACATATCTATCTTAAGAATGAATTAAATTTTTCAACTTTATTGTAATAAAAAACTGAAAAATTATTTTTCTAATTCTGCAGTAAAGATATGGTTCAACCTAAATTAGTTTAAGCAAATATCACCTGTGTTCCTTAAGAATGCATAAATTGTGGACTGTCTGGGAGTCCATTTTTTTTTTCTGAATGCATGTGTAGTGAGCATGTATATACCACAGTCTGGGGCATTTAAAAATGTATTGTCTAATAAAGGAAAAAGACATCATTTGGAAAGGTATCTCACTTAAGAGTATGTCCTTTTCACAGAATTTCAGACAATGACTTTTTGAAATCTCAGTGAAATGCACGTTTCATTTTTTTTTTAATTTAGAAAAAAAGCAACATACAATAATGAATGTCGTTTTTTAGTGCTGAAATATTGACTGTTTTTATTGACTATGCCAAGAAATAGACAAGCAGCCCTTAAGATATTAGCAATCTATAAGTTCCCAGGTATAATGTCAATTCTTCCTAATTTCAAGAAGAGAAGAAAAGAACTCAGTTCTTGTGTAAGGCTGTCTAAGGAGTCATTCTTAAATCTAACATATTCTGATACTCTTATCTAATAGAAACGATGGATCGTTATGTTAGTAACACTACTCAGCACTGGGGACTTTTTTTAAGGCTTTGGGGATTTTTTTTAAGGCTTTGTACACAACTATTTGCTGTAATGATTGTAGCATAATAAGAAAGATTTTATAGTATAATAAAATTAATTCTCTTACCTGAGTAGTTTTACCTGTATGAGATAATCATTACACTCGCTTCCTCACAAATCTGGTAAAAATATTTTAAAATGTGTTCTTCATTGCAAGATTTAAATGGTCAGAGCTGATTTCTGTTCTTCGTTAGTCCCAGAATATGTCAGCTGAGCAGGCTTTGGAGATTTTTTTCTTTGTGCATATTTTTTTTTAAGATATGTTTTACACTTAGAGGGATTAGTGAATTATGAATACATTTTCTGACATGGTGGAAGAGAAAAACATCAGTTATCTAAGACTGTGATATTTCATTCCTTTGAACAAATGACTGGATGCCAGAAAGATGAAGCAGCTATCGTTTTTTGTGACAAAAAACTTGCATGTCAGTCTTTTGTGAAAATTCAGTACGTCTGCATGTTGCTTTTTTCACTATATATTTCTTTCTGACTGCTATGGCAGAAAGATGTATGAAATTATCTTAACTTTTTCTTAGCTGACATTCTGATCCTGTCTTTAAAGGCAGTATTGTTTTAGCACATTATGCATTAAAACAAAAATATTTCAAATAGTGACTTATGAATGGAGAAGTCAATCTTAGATGTTATAAAGCGCTCTTTTCTTGCCGTGAAGGGAAGGTGCCCTAAAGTACTTCAGCTAATTATAAAAAAGCTAAGTTTGCTTCTAATATACTAACATGCTGTATATCAATAGCTCTGTTTTTAATGTCTTTCCACAATTGTGTATTACTGCTGTCATTGGACTGTGAACAGTAGCAGAACTTTAGAGATGAAAAATCACATTTCTGGATTTTTATTACTAGAGACTGTTTGAAAACATGGTGATAAATGTGGTTTGAAAAAAAGACTGAAGAGAAGAAAGTGTAGCTGGACTTTGCATGTATGGTATATTTACCTATTTAAGCTTTTTGTTTAGTGTTCGTTTTGGGCAAATCCCTACTTCTGAAACAAAGAAACTGAAGGGTTTCCTGGATACTAATAAAATTAACACTTTCAGCTTAGGAAATTCTTCTTTTATACCAAATGTCTTCAAAATATTTTTATATTTCTGCAGGACACTTTATACGAAACAAATATATAAGTGAAGGTTTGTATGGAGAAGTTATCTCTGTGAATAGTCCAGTTTATGTAGTTGCAGAGAAAAAAAGCTTTTGAGAACACAGTCTCCTCAGGTCTAGAAATAGAAAGCAGTAAATTTTGAGGTAAATATAGTTCAAGAATAATTCCTCTGAAATTAATTTCACTAATCGATTAGACAATTTCAAGAAGAGATAACAAGGCTAAAATGCTAAAATGACATTAATTTTGATAGTGCAAACTGGCCAATGTAACCCAAATATCCAGAAATTTCTGTACCACCTGGTTTGCCAAGAAGTTCATTTGTGTAGGTGCTTTTTCTGTTGATGGAATTTCATTGACCTTAAATGGGACTTTCCTCTGTGATGGACATCTGCGTACAGCTGCCTTTGCAAAAGATGACTGTTGTGGGTGCCAGAGGGAGTGCAGAGGATGGGTTCATTTTGCTTTTTTGGATCATCCTTTGTTGTTGTATCAGTGACAAAGTGACTCTGATTTTACGCCCAGCAACTTGTTCTAGATAGTTTTGAGTGTCAGAATTTAGGAATACAAATAATGGAGACAATAAATGTTGCAGTGCAGTGTAAATATGTAAATACAGTGCAGCTGCTGTTTTCTAATCCTTTATCTTGCTAAAAATACGTTTGATCATGGCTCTTTGCTCCGGCACATTAGCTTGGTAAGCCACTGATCTCTTCAGCAAAATGTACTAGAAAAATGGAGATAAACACAATATGCAAATAGTGAAATAGTTGCAGTAGAGAATAGTAAAAATGTTTCAGCTAAGTTTTTTTTTTAATTTATTAATTCAGAGAATTGTATTGCTGGTGCTCTTGCAACTGCTTCAATAAACATAGGTTTTACAGGCGATATCTAGCCAAGGTTACTAGGTTGCCAGAGGATGCTTCGATATAGGGGTTCTAAATATTTGATATGGACTTTTTAGTAAGGCATTTGTTGACATATGTCTAATAAAGGAGGGTATCCAAAGCACACAATAGCTGTTTTCTATCTTTGTACGGAGAAAGCAGTGCTAGGTGCTCTACAAGAAGTGTAGCAAGCTCGATTTTGAAGAAAGAAAAAAATGTGTATAATATTGCACTGAAATCAAGTAAGCTGTTTAACATGATTAAAAGCTGATTAACACGATCCCTGTAATAACTGGATAATAGTATTATCTGCTAATACTATTATTCTGCTACCAGAATTACTGAGAACATTGATCCTTCTTGAAGTAGAAAAGCCTTCAGGCTTCAGATCAGCCTTGAACCACTATCGTACTTTTTTTCTGTGAATGCCAAAGAACTTATTTCCACCCCAAATTAAACTTGCAAAAGATTTGTCCTGCTGTCTGGAGTGTCCTCTTTGCCATTCATTCCAAGAAGGCCACTAATGGCCATCCTGTGCTCCTCTGCAGAGCACCCTGAGAGTAGGTGCATAATAGCGGGGCTGACTCCCTCTTCTCAAGTACCTTCACTTTAAACCTCCGATAATTGCTTACAGAATTCCCGGTGGGGTAGGTGCTATTTAATTTATCTTGCATTTTTTCTTAGTTACGAGAGTAGGTGTAAATCTTTGGGTGGCCTTTAAAGGCTGTGGCTAGAAAGGGAACTTAAGTAATAAGTGACAGGAGCAATCTGAGTTTAAATGCTGAGAAGCTGCTCTTCAGCGTTCTGGATTTCACTCTGAAAAAGTCTCTGTCAAGCTTCAATGGTTTTCTTAGTCCTTGGCAGATATTTTTGAAGGCTGGTTGCGGAATCGTATGAGTTTAGAAGTAGAGCAAAGATGCTTCTTGTCCTTTCTTCTTGCCAGACTTACCCATAAAGTTCACACATTTCTTGGCTAAGCTGCAGACGTGGAGCGTAAATCCGGAGTCTTTCTATCAGGGCTATTAAGGAAATAGAGTCGGTTGTTCAAAACATAGGTTAGTTTGGGAAACAAAAATTACAGCTGTTGTATGGATTTGTTTGTTAATAGAGAGACTTCTCAATTTTCTGTTTATAACTAAAATGGACAGATGCGATGAGGATGAGGACCAGTTAATGCTTAAGTCGTTAACTCATTTCCAGTATAGTCTCCATGAAATTTCCTGAAGTGGTGACTGGAGAAACTTGTTTTCTTTTGCGATATACACTTCTAGCAGGAGTACGGCTGTGTCTGTCCTCCAAAACCAAATTGTTTTGGATATAGCTAAGAAGACTTAATTGATACTAGTTACATTCCATGAGTAAATAAATGTAGAGGTTAATTCATCTCCTGACTCCTCTGCAGTTGGCTTATCTCGTGCAAACGGTTGACTGTGGTAGGTCTTATAATATTTCTACATCTGCTGCTCAGTGGAATTACAGATTACTTTTTCATTTTTTTTGTTGTTTTTATCCTTTCTGTATGGAAGTCTATATACTCCTCTTTCAGCACAGAATATGCATGACATTCTTTGGAAAAAATGCGCCTCGGTTGTAGCAATATCGCTGCTTTTTGTCATGGCTGTCTGACCTGGATACTTTCAGGAAAATAGACTCACACTAAATTTTTAAAGTAGAAAAGGAAATATTAGACAAAGTTAGCAGAGTAGTTCCATTCTTTAGAAAAACTTATATAATGCCAGTTGCAAGTCGCTGTGAAGCCCTTTTTCATTTCTAGTTCACAATCTTTTCACTAGAAGAGCGTTGTAAGAGCAAACAAATGGGTGATAGTAAAATTCAAAGACCTCTGTATAATGATTTAAAGACATTGCTATTTTTAAGGCAACCTGGTGATTTTAGGCATACTGTAATTTGGAATCTGAATATACTTCATCATTTTCCTTTATTATTCCTTTATTACTGATAATCCTTAATTGTAATATAATGAACTTGTATGTAGCTTCTTAAAGTGAGACCATAAATATTGATTTATGCTTGCCTATATATATTTGTGTGGGGAATGGTTTAATGAGTTTATGTATGAGGAAAGTAAAAATCTTAGGCAATAACTGACTTGTCCATCATTCTGGACGAAGTCTTTGTAGCTTGGATGCATCTTTTACTAAACTTAAAATATATATTATTGTGAAAATACTTCAGAAGTCTATTTAATTTTATTATTTATTTTAGGCATAAACTTGAATGGTTTAAATAAGTAGTGAAAAGCTGGTAAGGTAAACAGTAACCTCAAATCAGAAATGCTTTGTGCTATAGAATTTGATTATCCCACACTGATTAAGCAATATGTTCTTTTTCTTTTCTCTCATTGCAGCCTGTGCGTTCCGTTACAATGGGCTCTCCTTTGTCTACCTCATCTACCTCCTCCTCATTCCTCTGTTTGCAGAACCCACAAAAACAACGATGCAAGGTAAGATGTTCATTGCTTCATTCTTCAGAATGTGTGGTGGACACAGTACACGCGAGAAAGCCTTTGTGTAGTAGAAGGCGAAGTCCTGAGCATTTTCTCCTCATTAAATGAGCTAATTTGTAATACATACTGATGCTGTAGTTTCACTATATGCTGGCTTTGGTGCTGAAGGACTTCAAACCATAATGCCGTTCTTGCCCCAAGGTGCAGCAGGGCTGTCTGGTAGTGGTACTGGGGGATCCTTTTTATGTCATTGTTTGACCTGTAATACTGACGTGGTCTGGGTGAAAAGTAAAATTAACCACCCCCCCCCCCCCCCCCCCCCCCCNGAAAGGAAGAAGGAAGCAGGAGTTTCAGAACTGTCTCATGAGCTGTTCAGTACTGCATGGCACATAGTGACAGTACCAATCAGTTTTTACAAGTGGAAGTACAACTTTTGTTGCACCAGTTTTTACTGGTGTTTTCCATTAACCATTAGTTTGAGGAGGGAAGGAGACAACACTAAAGAAAACCCTCTGGTTTCATCTGTTTGTGGGTATGGTTTCTGTTGATGCAGATTTTTACCCAGTCTGTATATAAGGGAAGCTGTATAAAGAAGAGAACTTTCTTCTCCAGGTTCTAGCAGGGAGAAGCAAGGCAGATACATTTGTGTTCTGGAAAGCATATCCTGACCTGTCCTAATTATGGCAACTCACTCTTTTGCTTTTATTTTAGCTGGGATAGATGCTGATCCTTTTTTTAAATCTTTGAAGGGCTTACCAAAATGATATCCTGCCACAGTGCATTTCACAGGGTGGGTTCATTTAAAATAGGATCTGCATTGAATTAATCAATTTTGCATTCTTTTTTTGGTTTTACTTTATAGTTATTTGGTGTGATTATAGTAGTATCAATTGACAGAAATACCCATGGTGCTTCTACACAGTCTTGACACCTAAGCTAAAGGAAAAGAAGTGCAAAGGATTGTGCAAGGGTAGTATTATTGCTAAATGTTATTCATAAATAGGATACGAGTTATAAATAGATCAAAGTCAGATTTCCAAAAATTGGTTAGAGTGGGATAGATTTGGAGTCTTTGTGAAATGCAATCAAAGTATCTTGACAGAGCTATGAAACAAGGCAAGGAATCAGGCAAGAATTAGGGTGATTTTGAGATCTGGTCTGTTAGCTATAGAGTTCAGATCTCTCATCCCTTGGGGAAGGACCGATCTTCATGAAGTATTACAGTACAGAAGTGGAAAAGGTCTGATTAGCAGTTATATTTCGCGCCTTAATTCCTACATTTATATCATGTCTCTCCAGGCTCTTCTACTTCCCCACACCATTTTTCACCCAATTTCTCCCAGTCTAAGAAACTAATGCATTGTCTTTTGGCGGGGATCCATACCAATTGGGTGGGCTTAGTTTATGTTGACTGAGTAAGTATCCAGCAAAACCAGAGCTGAAAAATAAACAAAGTAAGCCTAAAAGGTAGGAAATCCGACTCTGGGTAAGGCTGTCAGTCATTTTTACAGGGGAAAATTACGAGGACAGTGTGAAAATGGAACATCAGTAAATGCCCAGCTGTGAGTTAAAGTTTCTCTTAAAAGTGCTGAAGGTGGCAGTTGTGAGGGAAGCACTCATTGGGAATTTGGGTGCAGCTTCCAAGATAATAATATGGGTTTTTTTGTGTGTTTTACTTTTGCTGCCCCTTCTGTGCCAGGATAAGTGATTGACAGGATAAGCAGAGCCATTTTCTAGATGTGAAGAGCAACAGTGGAGAGACATCCTAATTCTCTCCTTTTAGAGTCTAAAAAGTCTGTTTGTTTAAGACTAATTCCTGTGTGATTTGATAGACACTAAATCATCTAGTTTGCATCACTGATGGCAGCAATCTTTCTTCAGAGGAAAATGTTTTCTTAGGACTTTGGATAATTTCCCCATGTTGTGTGTCATACTGCATTACACTTCTGAATTTCACATTATGATGTGTTCATGAGAATTATTTTCTTATATAAATTCAGTATTTCTGACTGTAACCATTTTAGCTGACTGTTCCTGTCACCTTTTTAAATTGTGTGTGGGGGTATATCTTTCCAGAAAGTGTTGAGGGATTTTCTTTCTTGTCCAGAGGATGGAAAAGAAAGGGGAAATCTATAACTATTTAAGCTAAATCCAGCCAAACCACCAGTAAATCAGAGTCAAAAGTTAAAGAAAACAAACCTTATTAAAAAAAAACAACCCACAACCAAACAACAAAACGCACTACGTGGCTATATATTTTACTTGTCTTTTCTTTGTTTTACTTTCATTTCTGTCACGTCAATAATATATTTGAGTCTTCTCTTCTATTTCTGCTTTATTCTAGTCATAGTTTTCTTCCTGAAATCTTGCTTCCTTTGATTAAGTCTTTTTATTCTTTTGAGTTTTCTGGTCTCTTTCCACTAAGCTTTTCTTTCCTTGTCTTCCCCTGGCTCACTCAGCTCCCCAGTCACAATCTCTGACCAACATTCCTATCTCTTGAACTTCCATCTATTTTCCCAGTTTTATCACCTTGCGCTTTCTAGTTATTGAACTTGGGCAACTTCTCTCCACCAAGCCTCCAGGCTATAGAATTAGAAATTAGTCTGGAATGGGCAATGTCGGTCTAGATTAATTTTAATTTTGAAAGAAACATAAAAGGTTAAAAACACTGGGGAACAGATATTATACTTGCGGAAATACTTCAGATGGTGTTTAAAGCCTATTAAGTAATTTTTTTCTCCCCCCCCAAAAAAAATTTAATCTTCTTTTAAAATGTAATTACTAAGATAAAGTAATATTAATCCTTAATCATGGAGATAAGGGCACAGAGACAGTCTCCTGTTTCTGCATATGTTCAGTATATTTGTTTTAAGATACTACCTGCCAGGTGAAAATACCAACTTCTTCTGAAGTATAGGAGACATCTCCGTCAGTTAGAGCTGAAACACTGAGTTATTTAAGATTTAGCTGAATGTGTTGTTTGCAGAAGTATTACTTAATTGTCCATGAAGCTGGCTGAATAAAGGAAGATATATTCATGAGCATTTATGTGCAGCTGAAAAATATATTTGGTTAACTCTCTTGTTCAGCTCTGTCTATAATTTATAATCCTTGAAATCAGTGATTACAAAGCTGATTAAACAGCAAGATGTGCTACTCTGCATGAAACAACTGTGAAAAAAAAATCATTGCAAATAACATTTCTCGTCTACAGGAGTAATTTAAAACTTCAATTTTTCAAGGGTTTCTGATGGGAACTGCTTTTGAGGCAGATACCTCTTTGCATGTGTTGTAAAGCCATGTGATTTTGGCAGTGATTTTCTGTATGAATTATCTCTAAAATCAGCAACTGATTGGTTACCTAGTTCTCTGGAGATGACAAATAGGCAGTAAACTGAGCAACAGCTTAGTTCCAACTTCTTTGATTGAGAGTTTGTTATATTAGTGATCTTTCTTCTTTGTGTGTAATGTCTACTGTAATTATGTCCTTGTCCTTAATAAAGGCTTGTACATGCTGTTGTTACAGAAATAATGAAGCACGACTACATGTATTTGCCCTGTCTTGGGCCAGTGGCTCATTTAGCGGTACTAAATAACTGTTTTATGTGGCTTTTCTTCTGTAACAGACATGAGTTTGCGTTTAGTTAGTTTTGTTAACTTTATTTTATTTCATGATTTCTGATTAATAAGACTCTGTAGCCAATCACTATGTAAATTAAAAAAAAATGAGGCAGAGGGAGTCAATTTCACATATGGACTAGATTTTGCTGACTCTGCTTACGTTAATGGCAAAAAGAATGGGATTGCTTCTGAATGAAGATACTGCTCAGCATGACAAAATTTGTGTTTCTTCTATATTGAAAAAATGAACTTGGCACAGTACTCAGATCAGTAAAAATGGTGTTTTAAAAATATATAGACTGATAAACTGATGAACAATATCCAAATTATAATTGTATTAACTGAACATTATTTTGAGTATGGCTGAAACCACGGTAAAGAAATGGAACAGTGGAATTTGTTTTGCAGATATGAAAGGGCTTGGGATTTGGAATAATGTGGACAGAATTGCAAGATGCAGAAGGGTTGCAGTGACAAATTTGAATCGCCAAATATAGCTGAAGAGGTTTCAGGGGAGTATTGATCCAAACAAATATGGCAAAAACTTTTATACAAACGTTATTTTGATTTCCCTATGTGAACAATGTTCCTATGTATACTCATTAGTTCTATAATGCATCTGTTTTTTTTAGCAATCCTTTTACACTCAGGTGCACTGGTTTTCTAGAGTTTCACACTAATTTTAGACAGATGACTTTAGACATCTAACTTAAATGTTCAAGTTATGAATTGGGTAAACCTATATATTTACCAAATAGAAGTAGGCTTCTCATGATGGTGCTCAGAGTTGACCATTTAAGCTTCCAGTGAATCCAAAAGTCTTAAATTAGATGCATAATTTTAGACCTCATCTCTGTTGCATGGTATTAAGACTTGTGAACAAAATAAGGAGCTTAAGTGAATATTGTCATGTGATACTCTGGAAACAGAAAAAAGATTGTTAACCTCTTAATTGTAAATTCTTGCACTGAACACTTCATGGTTGAGTGGTCTGGAGTAAAAAAAAAAAGTGCTTTCTGTATTACTGGATGTTCTGCTCTGAAAGAGCTTCAGTTTTAGCTTTTCAAGATTTTCTGAACATTGCTTGTGAATGAACAATAAAATGAATGACAGATGCTCTCTTTAACCTCTCTCCCCTTCAGAGAAAGGAGAGCATCTCCCTTCAGAGGAGAGGAGAGAAAATGAGAGAGACTTATGATTTCAAAAGAAACTAAACTACTTTAATGAAATGTTAATAATAGAATAATAAAAAGAAAAGATAATGATATTAATAAGAAAATAATGAAATATATACAATATATACAACCCGTATCGAGCTCCCAGGATGACGATCACATCACCAGCAAGCACTGGGAAAGTCCCAGACTGGACTCAGCGATGGACTGGATTCTGGACCTGGATTCAGGAACGCACGGATCAGGATCAAAGGCAGATGAACAGACAGAGTCCTCCTCCAACGCCAGCCATCGAAGAAAGAGGCTGACCCCTTTGATCTCGCAGCTTTTATACTAAGCATGATGCAGATGGGATGGAATACCCTGTTGGGGTCAGTTTTGGGTCACCTGTCCTGTCCACTCCTCGCTACAAGTGCTACCCCTCTATGCTTTTCTGCTTCCGACCCTCCAACTTGCTACATAACAAAGTGAGCTGCCCTTGGGTGTTATAGCAATAAGTATAAGCAAGAGCCTCTCTCCATACCGTTCCTTGGTATCAACTATAAACATCAACTGTTATCACTCTGCAAGCAGACACTCTGAACAATATGCTGTTCATTTCAGAAAGTGCAGTTAGTTAGAAGAGACTTAGCTGAAAAAGAAAATTACTGAAAAGAAAATAATTTGTATTTTACCTGAAACCAGGAAATTCCACCCCTCATTCCATACCATTTGTGTCATGCTCGGATCACTACTGTTTTTTTTTATTCAAGTATGTACGCAACCTGTTTACTGGATTTTTAATAGCATTGATAAGTTGCATGCTGCACTTCTGTCCTTCAAAACAATTTTCTGTCATGTCTGCCAGAATGGATGTTGACAGGCCATAGTCCTGGTCATATTCTAATCTCACTATAAATTAAAATGTATGATTTGGCTACATTTGAAAGGGGTATGTTTTAAAACATGTTTAAAACATAAAACATATTTCAGTGAAAAATCTTCATGATTTTGGGTGGTACAACTTGAGTTTTGACCTTTTTCTCTTTAGATTTACGATATGTTTATATGTTTTTGAGACGGGTTTCATCCACGTTTTACCTGTGTAACCACCAAGATGATTTATTCCTTTTTTTTGAAAATGATTTATTACCTGTTGCCCTTAAGTGCTCAATAGAAAGTACTCTGGGCAATAATAGAGATGCTGATTAAAGGGCGTGGGAGAACTCTTTAAGATGTTTTTGGAACTACTGAGTTCCTTTGTACAAGCCCAAAGCATTAGTATGAAGATTTATTTATAACTTAGAAAATGCTTTTCAGCAATTAAAAATGGGATTTCTGCTTGATTGGGCATGTGTTTTCCTATGGAGGCTTTCCAGGCTGCTACATAAACATCCTTTGGCTCAAAATACTGCATCTCATCTAGGTTTCTCCACTTACAACATTTTAAGAATCTTGTTGGGAGTGAACAATGGAGCATGTTATTTATAATCAGTGGGCCAAATCCTGAAGTACTTATTCATGGAAGTTTTAGCAATGGATGAGTGAAAATGAAGTGATACCTTTACATTAACCAACTTCAGAAATCTTCTTGCGTCTTACCAGCCAGCGAACATTTCTGTTAATGGTCCTGCGTGCTTTCTCACTATTTATTATAAAAAAAAATTCTTATGAAATTAATTAAAAACCTCTCCAACTAAGTGAAAGTGAACTTAAAAGAGGCATTACACTGACAGCGTTGGGTATAAAAATCTTAGAATCATAGAATCGTAGGATGGTTTAGGTTGGAAGGGACCTTGAAGATCATAGAGTTCCAACCCCCCTGCCATAGGCAGGGGCACCTCCCACTAGACCAGTTTGCCCAAGGTCACATCCAGCCTGGCCTTAAACACCTCCAGGGATGGGGCCTCAGCAACTTCTCTGGGCAACCTGTTCCAGTGCTTCACCACCCTCAAAGTGAAAAATTTCTTCCTAATGTTTAATCTAAACCTGCCCTCTTCCAGTTTAAAGCCATTCCCCCTCGTCCTATCACTACATGTCCTTGTAAAAAGTCCCTCTCCAGCTTTCTTGTAGCCCCCCCTTCAGATACTGGAAGGCTGCTATAAGGTCTCCCCAGAGCCTTCTCTTCTTCAGGCTGAACAACCCAACTTTCTCAGCCTGTCTTCATAGGAGAGGTGCTCCAGCCCTCTGATCATCCTCATGGCGCTCTTCTGGACCCGCTCTAACAGGTCCATGTCCTTCTTATGTTGGGGGCTTCAGAGCTGGATGCAGTGCTCCAGGTGGTGTCTCATGAGAGTGGAGTAGAGGGGCAGAATTGCCTCCCTTGACCTG
This sequence comes from Anarhynchus alexandrinus, assembly GCA_008711295.1. Classification (NCBI taxonomy): domain Eukaryota; kingdom Metazoa; phylum Chordata; class Aves; order Charadriiformes; family Charadriidae; genus Anarhynchus; species Anarhynchus alexandrinus. The sequence continues at coordinate 871,003 of VUYV01000143.1, forward strand.
CTGTGTCTGTCTTACCTTGTTGTGTATGGTAAGTAGTACCTGTGCCTTTCTCACTGCCTTCTAATGCTGTTCCCAACCGGGATATTTGGCTGTGAGGAAGTAAAGTCCAGTTCCTGGGCTGTTTGATTTTTTGGCTTCCGTAGAAGAAATTGTAAGCAGGGACTCCCATTAAGGGGTTGATTAGGTGATGTGTCGGCTCTTTTCACTATCATTTATTATATGAGTGCTGACAATGGTTTTGGACCTGGATATGGTAGAAACTCAGCAGCATGTTGACTGAAGCCTTGCAAACAAAGCAAAGCCAACAGAATTGGGGCAATGAATGCAGAAGCCAGGAGGAGAAGATAACTAGAAATTTACTTTAACTGGCCATAAAATAATTGATATGGGCTTTTTTTGTACAGTTATCAATGACTGTGGGTCTTTGAAAAGATTCAAATGAAAAGAAGGGTAGTGCTCTTGCTACAGAGGGCAAGAATTCTTCAGAGGGCTTTGAAATAAGGTGCTTGCAATTAGACTGGTGTGATTTTTTTGGGGGGGGGATGGTGGTAGAAATACTAAATTAAATTAAAAAAAAGCCATTTTAGAAGGGGGTTGACACTGTCACAAGTTTAAATTCAGAAAACTTTTCATTGTAAAACTGAGCATGCTTGACAGCTGCATTAGTTTTTGTATTATTTAACTTTAAAGCAATATTTTTCCTTAGATATTGAATACTTTTTGTTTTAAACAAAACAGTTTAGGTTGATCTGGAAGTGATTTTTTTAGTATTTCTTTAGTTATTTTAATGTTTCAAATTAATCCCAAGCCTATCCCCTGCCCTGGTGATAGTCAGCTTCAGACTGAATCTGTCATTGTTTAATTAACACTGTTTAATTTAAATCTAGCAGTGAATAAAGACCTAGAGCCAAAACAAAGCTCCCTTTTCACCCCAAGGTACAGGTAGATGCAAATTTATTTCATGGAACAGTAATTCAGAGGCACAGATAAGACCTCGTAAAAATTTTTGCTCCTGGCAGTAAGTCTGAAAACATTCTTTCTTTCTTTTTTTTTTTTCTAATTCATTAAACTACGTGCTTGCAACACCTGAATAATATCAATTTTACTTTATACAGCTTGTGAGGTTACTTTTCTAGCCTGTCCTTTGTGTTCTTCTTTGTTAAAATCGTTGAAAATTAGTCAATTTTCTTCCTTTTATTACTGTTATGTTTGGAAGTTGAAAGAGCAGAAATGGGAATCTAATCTAGAAAAAATATGGTAAATTAAGAGAGTTTGCTATAAGCACGTCCTCCCAACTAACACTACTAAAGCTGAAGGAGAAATTTCTACCTTGATTTAGAGCGAGACGAGGGCAGAAAGTGTGCTTTTGGACCCAGCTGCAAAGTTCAGTGCTGACAAGACTGCTGTCCCGAACGTGTCCTTTCTCAAATTCGGGATGCGATGTGATGTAGGCTTACTGTGAATGTGAAAGGATTTTAAACTCGAAATGAACTTGTGGCGTGTTTTTATATTGAACCAAATAATGAAATTATGAAAATGAAATTTACAAAATCTTATAAAAATGGCAGCATCTTAGGATGTAGAATATGATTGAATATGTGTCATGTAGTCCTGCAATCCTAATACTACTTAGCCCATGATTTTGATGGAAAGAGAATGCTGCTGAGTATGCCAGGAATGCCAAACTTTAAGAATTTATTCTCTCCTCTTTGTCCTGAAGTATGACTTTCTCTGAGTTTAAATTGCGTTGTTTTTTTTAGTGTGTTGCACATGTAAATGAATGAAAAGACACTCAGTTCTTTCTGCGTTGGTTTTGCCTAGCAGGGATGTGTACTTTTTTTGCTCGTTGGCATAATTTTATGTGGACTACTTGTGTACATCTCAGCTGGGATCCACATGTTTGAAACACATCTCTGAACGCAGAGGAGTCTTGGTGGCAAAAACTTGTTATGGAAGTTGGATTGTAAATGTTGGATGTAAATGTTGTAGCTTATTTTTTGGGGCACTATTTTGGAAGCAGGCTCAGATTTTAGATACTGACAAAGGAAGTAGTTTCCTTGAGCCCCCTTCTGCTGTCCGCTGTGGCTGGGACAGTGCTTCAGCCGGGCTGGCTGCTTAGGAATATGGTAGTGTGAGATGCAGCTCTCACATCCCTTCTGCTGCTCAGCCTGGGCAGCACAGCAGCAAGCGTGAGACTCCGTCCCAGCGATGCCCCTTTCTCATGCCCCATCCACCCCACAGCAGGAATGAACCAGCCCTTAAGGTGGCAAAGTTTCATTGTGCCAATTCCGCCGAGATGTCTTGATTGAGCTCTGTCAGAAGCTGTGCTAGATAGAGATGAAACAGAAATAAAGATGATTACAGTGGTGTAGCTTCTTAGCTCTGTAAATCAGTAAGCAGACTGTGGAGAGGTAGGAGGGATATTGTTGAATCTACATCTACGGTAGAATCATTTCGAAGTCAAAATTACATTGCAGGAAGAAGGTAAGAGGTTGATAAGATCTGACTGGATTCAGATAACACTAGAGGAGAAAATCATCATGGAATTGTTATGGGATACTATAAATTAGAGGAAGACTAATCCTAATAACCATACAGTCAGATCTTTCCCTAATGCAAACAACTTCTTAAAGAATTATTGTCTTGTGAAGAGCCAGTGATATTTTAAAATTGGTTTTGGAGGGACTAAGACAGCAGAGAGAGTTGGTCATCGCTATTCTTATGGTCCAAAGTTAAGAAAAAACAGTCTTTAAGGTTTTCTTAACCTTAAATGCAAAGTAAGTTTAGGGAAACTAGATAGTGACTGAAGAGCTCAAGAATTTGAATGCAGTGACATTTTCTAGTTAAAAATACAGCAGCCTTTCTAGAACTCCCATCTTAAGCATTGGTGGCTTTTAGGGGTGAACTGCAGACCGAACTTGCTGTCCAACCACTCCCACAAAGAACATTAAGAATAAACAGAGTTTGCAAGGAATGAGTAAAAGGGGAATAATCGGTAAGGAAACCATCTTAGAGGTCAAGAAGTGTTTGGATGAAATAGAATTTGCCAGCAGTCAAGCTGAGTTAAACTCTGCAAAGGGAACAGAAACAAGGAATAAAACTGTGTTTAGCCATATGAATGTAAAATAATAAAAAGCGTGGCTGATAATACAATAGGGATGAAGTAGGAATTAAATAGTGTCTAGGTATGGCCAAAACTTTAAACAGGAGCGTGCTTCAGTTTGGAATAAGGGCAGTACTGTTAAACACAGGTACAAAGGGAAAAGTGGCTGCTGGGAAGGAGGTTGGAAAAAGGAAAACTTCTGTATGTGAGGGAGAAGTAAGATGCAAGGACTTTAAATCCTTAAAGGCTGAATAATCTCCCTGCTGAAAGTGAGTGTGATACCCTAGATTGAAGAATGAAAATATTAGCTCAAATGCTGAAAAAAGGGTGAAATGATCTTGCATGTGAACTCCTGTGAACTCATATTTTCCAAATTTTGGAATACATCTGGAAGAGAAGAATAAATAAATATCTTGAAGCAACTGGAAAAAAGAGATGAAATGAAAATGGCTTTTCTAAAACTGTGTTGTGCTAAACAACCGAGATAATGTTTTGATAAGGTGAATTCAGACTAAGTGCCAAGAGGGACTGTGTGGTGACTGAAGCAAAGAAAGATGTTGATGTACAAGAGTGACAAAGAAAAGCACATCTCATCTATCTTAAAATAACTTTTCTACTTTTTCAGTCTGCAAGGGGAAATTGTTGTTTTGGATTTGGATCGGGGGATATTTGAGAAGGAGAAAGGCTTTTTGGGTTAAATGAGGATGCTGGCACACCATCTAGAGACTGTGTATACATGGTGGACCATAGATTAGGAGTTTCCTAGGTGTCAGCTTCTGATAAAAACAGTGAGCATAAAGACCCATCTCATTTTAAAGTGGAATATGATCCTTTTATGAGCCAGAATATATCCTTTGATCACCTGTGGTAGTGGGAAGCAGAACTGGTGACCCAGCTGGTGCCTCTAAACCCATGTTACCCAAATCATTTGCTCAATGTCTCCAGCAAACCTGTGTATAAACAGTAACAGTCAGACGGTTTGCAGAGATTTCCTGTCCATATATTGAGTGGTTTGGGAAGGGTTAGTGGGTTGTGTTACATTAGGCACAATTTAAAGTTGCAGGCTTGAAACTTTCTGGTGATTTGGTTAAGGTGACGGACAGTGTTGGAAGACTTTGGAGCATTACTGTGGTCATCAGTACTGTGTTCAAGAGTTCAAAAGTCAGAAGAACTATAAGTTCATTTATGTTAGAGGAGGGATTGTCTTAGAGAATTATATTTAGGTTTGGAAAATAAAAGAGTAGGAAGAATATGTTCTCCCTATTCTCATTTCTAATACCATTGTATGTTAAATAACTGTGTTTCATTATGTTGTCATAAAGGAAGAGGAGAAAAAGTCAGTAAACTATTAGGTATGCATTTTTATTATTATGACCAACCTGTAGTTGAGAGGAATTTCAGGAAAAGCACTGTGCAATTTTTTTAAAGGCAGTGCAGCTGTTCCCATTTACTTCGCTGCTGTGGCTGTTGCTTTGTTTGAAGGCAGTCACAGTACAGTAAGGCGTGTCCCGAATCTACCACACAGTACTTCAGTCAACTAGATGATGTCTGAAGAATCATTAAGAAGCGAGCCCTGGACTCTATTAGCCAGCAAGGCAGGTGATGGCATTAGCATCACTTCTCATTGCAGTGCCTTGGCACCAGCTTTTTGCTACGAATCACTCTCTGGTAATACCAGAAATTTGTCCACTGAGGCAAACATAATTTCTTTAAAATTCATACATAATTTATTTTTCTTTTGTTTTTTCCCTTTTCTTTTATTTCAAATAGGTTCTGATCAGCAAGAGAGGGGCCTACTGCATCCCTCAAATTGAGTGCTGAGCATGGATTGTTTTTTTTTTTTCCATTATGTATTTCTTCCTTGCACATGGAAGAGCGTGAGTGTCTTTTGACAGGAGAGTATTATGGCAAAAAAATAATACTGGCTCTAGAGCACAGTAGTTGGCAGATGTCAAGGCCTCTTTTATCAGACTTCAGAACTGAGCCTGACGTTTTGTGAATGATGTTGTGTCTATAATGGATTTGAATCCAGAGTTTGAATCCTCAGGAATTAGGAAAGCCTCAGGTAGGGGTCTAGGTTGGTGTTACTTTTTTGTAGATCAACACTGTACTTTCATGTCATAGTGATCCTCAAAGACAACCTCCACTGTAAGAGCACTGGTGGCCTTGTCCTTTTCTTCTTCTGAAGTGGTCTGCCTTCCTTTTTCCTTGTTAGTTGTGTGTTTTAACGTTTTTTTCTTGATCACCTACTGCAGCGATATGTGCTCCGGCTGTATTGTTCCTTTTGTGAGCGCAGAACTACCCTCAAATTATCCCTTGGTGCTAACTGGATGAACAAGGTGCTGGGAGGGCATGACACATAGATACTGTTTATGAACTGCTTTTTACAAAGCTTTTGAGAGTAAAAGGAGAATAAGGTGGCAAATTCCTGACTGTTTGCTGGTTATACTTCTGATTGTTCTGCCCAACCATTTAGTACTGCAGTCATATAGGCATTGGCATCTTCTACTGTATCTAGACAAATATCTGTGCAGGTTGTATAGATCTGGTACCCTGCTCAGTCTGAGGACCTGTCTGGCCTTTATGGGCAAAGTGTGAGTGCTGGATTTGGACTTCATAATACAGAGCTGGTCTATGTTCTTAGTGTCTCGTTCCTCTAGGGCACCTTATCATCTATCCCGCTTCTGACCTGAAGGTGCTTCTCTTAATTTCTTTGGTTTCTGCAGCACTAACTGCAGGTCGCTGTGAGAGGTGCAGTTGACAAGGAAGGTTTTCAAGTCATTGGGAAATGACTTTCCACCATGTAGGTGGAAGAGGAATGTCCCCTCATCCTGCTATCGCCATTGTCTGAAAGGTAGGCAACCTGCCTGGAGTTGAAATCACAGGGACTGAGTTTACAGCAAGAAAACTGCTCATTTTCAAGCAGTCACAAAGCTTGGATTAAATTATTCATTATAATGCTTTTTGTCCCTACTGTTTATATTCCAGTGACAGTTAATGTGAGTTGGACTTGTTAGTGAAATAAATAAATAGCATTCAGCAGGCTGCTGGGGGCCGGGAGGGTGTCAGCATGGATGTGCGGAACGGGAGGCAGTAGCAAGGTGCTGATTCATTTATCTTTACACGCCAACAGCAGCACCTGATTCTGTCATTAAGCAAGAGGTTGCCCATCAAATATTTATCATGCAGGCATTCCAAAAGGCTTTTAAGGGCCCGTGCAAACACCACTGATTAGCAGGAGGACAGAAGTTTTTGGAGTGTTTTCTTTTTTCTTTTTAATGATGCATGTGTGAGGGCTTAGGCCCGTTGTAGCTCATTGACATTATGTTGAGAGTGAGACACAAGACGTGCTTTAAATTGGGGGCTTTTTTGTCATCACAGAAGAATAAATTGTGCACTCATAGAAAGCACCCCTTTTTCAGTGCAAGGATATTCAGCTGGTCAGATTTTGCCCGCTGCTTTGATTTCTGCTACTTCCGTGGATCTGGTTTATTGCATCTGTCTTAACAACTAAAGAAATGTTTTCTGGGAAATAAATAGTTCCATGACAAAGATGTATTGTAGTGAGCAGCTGTTTCACTGTAATAGGAGCCTTAATTGAAAGGATTATTGCAGCAAAACGTTTCCTAGTTGTTTGTGTTGGATGATGTGGCTGAGAAGGATACGGTATAGTAGCAAATTTTAAACAAGAATAATATCTGTTTTGCTTTCTGCTCGATCTTCAGGGTAGCTAAGCCTGAAGATCAGTTCACTCCCTTGGGACCAAATCTGCTGACCTTATTCAGGGAAAACTCCCACTAGCAGTGGGAAATCTGCTTCTGTAAGCAGTGCAGGAAGTGCCCTGTAATATATTAAGAAACCAAGTAAGCCCATAAGAAACCAAGCAAAAGGCATTCCCATTACTTACGGAGAAAAGGAAGCAGAAAATTAATATGCACATGCTCCATAATTAACATTTAAACTCTGGTCTTAATGTGATTTAGGGGGAGCTGTGAACTCTTGAAAATGAAGCTGTTGGTGCAGATGCAGAGCTAGGTGTGCAGTTTCTCATTACTCAAATGTTTCTGTTCTGCCTCCGGATGAAGCGGGGAACTTTAAAACGCATCCCCACCCCACCCCCCCCCGCAAGCAGATTTGTTAACATCCTGTTCTAATTCAGAGCAGAGACCTGAATCTGGTTCTCCTGTATCCCAAGTGCACTCAGCTAACAGCGCCTTTTTGCTATCCCTCCTCTTCTCCTGCATATCCCTCTCCTTAAATATTTGATTATTCTTGCAAAATGGAGCTGCTCCAGTGCCCGATGCCCTCCTATCATCTGAGTAGTCACTGCACTCATCTGAGGAAGGATGAGAATTTCAACATGCTGAAGCTTTTCTCTTGTTGAGATATATGACACTGTCATGTAAAGGTCTTGTGAATCACGTGAAATAGTAGCAGCAGCCTCATAGATATGCGATCTCTTCCCAAGCCACTCTCCCATACCCTAGCTTTCCATCTTTCCTCATAAAGTGTTCATTATCATCATATCCCTGGAGAAGGACCTTTTATAAGGGCATGGGGTAATGGTGTCAAACTAGAAGAGGGAAGATTTAGAAGAGATATCAGAAAGAATTTTTTCACTCTGAGGGCGGTGAGGCACTGGAACAGGCTGCCCAGGGAAGCTGTGGGTGCCCAGTCCCTGGAGGTGTTCAAGGCCAGGCTGGATGGGGCTTTGAGCAACCTGGTCTTGTGGGAGGTGTCCCTGCCCATGGCAGGGAGGTTGGAACTCAATGATCTTTAAGGTCCCTTCCAACCTAAACCATTCTATGATTCTATGAAAAGTCAGTACAAAGACAGTAAGCCTGAATACGTGCTGATTCAATAGATAAATTTTGGTTTGAAGAAATTAAGGAACATTTTCATTTAGGTGCAATACACCAACTTGAATGTTCCTGTGCTTTCTTAGAGAGTATGTGTGCCCACAAAGCTCCTTCTTTTATTCTTTTTTTCCCCTTGTTTTAGCATGTAACATGCATGAGTCGGTCTGCTGCTGATTGTTATTGTAAGGAAAACCAAAGTGATACATTTAGTGGTTTTCATGTTTAAATAATATTTGAGATAATGATAATAGGGCTTAGTAGATCTGCAAAAATTCTCACTTCTTCAGACCATTTCAATATAATCATCTTTTTTTCACTTAACTTGGTGAGGAAAATCAGTTGAATCTCAATTTTTGAGAACTCTCAGTGAAGAAGAGCTTTTTGCAACACAAAAACAGAAAGGCAGGGAATGAGGTTTTGATCACAGTTGTGCAGTACTCGTCTGGATTATATTCTATAAATTTGCACGGAACAACAAGGTTCTGAGTAAAACAGATCAGATTAGGCAAGTTTGTGTAAAACCTTTTCAGAACTAAGAAAAAAAGTTTTCCACATTTCATTGTGATTTTAATTCAGTTTCATTCAGTTGGAAAAAAAATCCACGGTGGAAAGCAGTAAGGGAGATAACACTTCCAGATTTCATTGTGTTAAGTTTAGGGGGGAAAAAAAGCTTGAAAATGAATGAGGAGACAAGGGAAACCATAGGATTTTGTGGCCAAAATAACATTGTATCTTTCTTTGTATTAAGATCTGTTAGGAGCATTTTAATAATGAAGACTGGGGGGGGGAGGAATTCTGTACTATTCATTCTGATAATGTGATGTGATGCTCTTATGAGAATCCAAAGGAATTTACTCCTACTCTGATTTTTTCCCCTTTTTATTGAGAAAGATATAAAAGAAGATACAGCCAAAAATAATGGAGCGATTCAAGTCACACACATAATGGTCACGTGCAAATGAAGTTGTAAAATAAACAGTAGCTACAACACACAGTCCTTCAATTTTTACTTCATTTTAAAAAGTCACTGCTTTGGAAAAACAATGAGTGGGTCTGCAAGGAAACACAAGATTAGTTTAACTTACCTTTTAAATCCTTTCTTTGTTCATTCATAAAATTCTGTGGCAAAGCTGCTGAGGTCATTGCCTTCCCCTGTCTCACACAGGGCTCTAACAAATTCTGAGCCTGTTCTTTAATTGATCTTTCTGGGTGCCCTGTGATTAAATTCTGGGAAATTACTAAACTATGAGTCACGTCATAAAAACCAATTAGTGGTCGGTTGACAGTTTGTCTCCCAGCTGAAGCCTCCAAGTTTCTGTTAATACCATGTCAATATATAGGTTATTGCTGGCAAACGGCTCGAGTTTATTTCGTAGAAGAATGTTGTGCAAAGTCACACAGTTTATGTTGGATACGGCTAACACTAAAACAGGTTTGTTTGAATGGGGCACACTGTCCCTTTTGGCTTCAGTTGACTAGTCCTAATGCATATTGAAGTGTTGGGATGAGTGGGGAAAATCAACTTTTGAAAAGAAACCTTTTTTTTTTTATTCATCTGCTATTAAGTTGATTTGGTTTGGTTTATTTTTGGATTTTTTTTTTTCTTTGATACAGCTTTTTCCTTCAGCAGTAGCTTTTTGAGAAGATCAGAAGCTTCGTAGGGAAATTATTTCTGCAAGGTGGCAGTGTCGTGTCTTTTCCTCCCAAGCCGCTACTGCGAGCGGGGTGTAGTTGCAGTGTTTCAGGGCGGTCCCTTTTTCATCCTCCTCTCCATGAAGACGAAGGACAGGAAATAAACTGCGGTGCTCCTTTGGGATCGCTGTGTTCTGGCACACAGGGAGGGGAACTCCAAACTGGGGAAAGCGGGCTTTTATCCCGGATGGATCTGTGCACTACTTTGACTTTTAGGATAATGACACCGTGATCCAAGAGGTTTAAGTACAGCCTGGCTTTGATACCGTACGTGGTATACAAGTTTTAGTTCTCTAGTGGGGTGACCTTGCTGAGTTAAGCGTATATCTTTCAACAGAGAAATTAGGCTAAAGAGGTTGCAGTATGAAACACCTTTAAAAGTGAAGAAATAGGAAAGAACAATGATAATGAACATTTTTGGGGTGGTGAAGGTTTTTTTTCTTTTCCCCCTGCAGAAAGTTGGTGCTGTACTTATATTTAAATAAGTACTAGTAGCATATTCTTGAGCACAGTCTCTTTCCTTACAAAATTCAAAGCATAAAGTAGGCTAGTGGAAGCTTTTAAGAAATTCCTTCAGAAAAAACTAAAAATGCAAAAAAAATTTGGGTTTGAGGATTTAATTTTAAATGTAGTAGATTTATAAATCATAGTATATGTAAACATAAAAAATATAATTTAAATATGAATTAATAATTATTAGATTTTTTTTATGATGAAATTGGAGAATCCTCAGTTTGTAGGCAGTTTTATAAAATCCGGCATATTCTGACAGAGTCGGTCCATTATTGTTATTAGAGCAAGTCCAGTTCACAAACACGAGGGGCTGTGATGACAGAATTACGTAAATATAAAGTTGATCATATGCCACTTAACACCTCCATTATGTGAGTTTACAACACAGAACAAAATCTTCTTTAGAAGTGCTTTGGTTTGGAATAGATGTGCTAAATGTTATTCTTCACATTAGCCATGAGAAAGTTATGCGACCGTCTTTGCATTTAGTTTAGATTTTTTGCTTTCTGTTTACAGCTAGCAGTCTGCTTCAGTATAATCAGAGAGAAAGTGATAAACAGAAGCCTTCAGTAAGGAGAAGTTTAGTCCATAGTGGAAGCATTTGCTTTTAAGTGGAAACCAGAGTTTATTAACTTTTTTTTTTCTTCTTTTCAGATGCAGGCATCTGAAAAAAATTTCGGTTGCATGCAGATACTGGCAAGCAGAAAATGCACCCCTCGTTCAGATTTCTCAGATCTTGGCTACAGTCTTTTATAATTTTAAGTCTTGCAAGCTGCAGCATTATGCTGTCACAGCACTGAATTAGTACTGAGCGAGCCGCACTGAAGCGTCAAGGTGTGTTAAGCAGTTAAACGTTCGCTTGGCTCCCGAAGCCACTCTCGCTCGAGGCAGAACGCGCTGTGGGTCACTCTGCTACGCTGCTGCTGCCACTTTTGCTGCTCCTTTCTGAAATTTAGCTTAAGTGTCCTTATGATATGCTGTCCTCTGCAGTACAGACACTCTCCAAGGCAGAGGGGGTTTGCCATTCGCCACAGGAGCCGGGGGAAGAACCACACACTGCGAGCTGGGAGAGCAGAGGATCTCTCAATCTCTTGTTTTAGCTGTGGATCCCCTGCGTACTCCCTACACTCAATTCCTTTGTGCTTGTAGAAGTGTTCTCATTATGATATGATCTCCAGCTCCTCATCTCAAGCAGGTCCTAATAGTGTTTTGTTTTGCTGTGGTTGTTTCCCATGCTCTTATCCAGAAGACGTTGTATACATTAGACCATTCTAGAGAGCGTAGTGCACCCATCGCCACCACTATGACAATTATACTTGCACTTAGCCCTATGGGTTTGTTTGGGTTTGTCATATATATTTTAGATTGGAAAAAACTCTTAAGCTATTATAGTTCATTATTATTTATAATAGGGTTATTACAAACTGTGTAAGGTGCTGTGTGGTCTCATAGGCCAATGTATTTTCTGCCACAGGCAGTTTACTAACTAGAAATTGATGAGATGATAAAATTCATCACTTTGAAGGGATGCTTTTTGTTGCCTAGATGATTCCAACTGGATATTTATAGTTGACGTGTGTTGGGGCTTTTAGGTTGTTTGCATCAAGACTCTCAGTAGGAAAGGCAGAAGACATCTTTATTGGCACACCTGCGTGGTTGCAGTACATCAGTAGTGCCTTAATATACCCAGAAGCAGTCTTCACATAGATAGATGCGTAGACATTTTCCTGTAACTTCAGTTTCTATAGCCCTTGTAAAATATAGAATGGGGCTTTGAGCAACCTGGTCTAGTGGGAGGTGTTCCTGCCCATGGCAGGGGGCTTGGAACTAGATGATCTTTAAGGTGCCTTCCAACCCAAACCATTCTATGATATTATTACATACGGTGTCTGTGTAAATAAAGTTTGAAGAAACTAGTTGTTCTGTTACTTTAGGAAAACATTAAAAGCTCCCCAACAGTTAAGATCTGTGTGAGGAAGAACTTTGCTGCGTGCTTGGAGGATGCTGCTTGCTCTCTGAGAAAGATTGTGCTTGTCCCGACTGTGCAGCAGGACTGCAGATGAGCTAAATTAGCATGGGTGGGGAATCAAGGAGCCTGATTTCAGATGGTCCTCCTGAAGTGAAGCCACAAACTATCAGTCTTTGTCTAAAAGGAAGATTGCATAGGTTGAAGGTTCTTCTGCCAGAAGAACATCACTTATCATGTGTTTGTGTTTTGGGTTTTTTTCCTAATAAACTAATTCCTGGAATAATCCACATTCTTTTTCTTTCCAAATTCTTCAAGATACATGGATTTTCCCTAAAGGCATCCCACTCTGAAAAGTTCTTCCACTTAAAATCACAAATGTGTAGCCACATGTAAGAGAAGAGAATTTAGAAAGCGCATTGAATTTCTCTTTCAGGGGCTGTTTTTGTTCCTTGGGTTGTGTGGCTTCACATTTTTTACAGTGGATCTTCTAATTGGGAGGTTTGTGTTGGTCAGTTTTAGTCTCTTATTCTAGGTAAAAAATATAATAGAATCAAGCTGAAGTCCTGTGCAAACACTTTGAGACCAGTAGCGAAAGTTAGGGTTGCTTGCAGTCCACTGATATTTAGAATATGTGTTTTTGCTGGTCACAAACCAAGCCTCACATGTTTGTCTTGGTTCACAAGATGCGCCTGTTTTAAAAAAAAAAAAGAGAAAATAAAAACTAGTCTCAGTAGGAGATGAAGATTTGTTTTTAATATTAACAGCTTCTCTACTTAGAAAAAAAGAAACAATTTGCCTCTGTTTGCAAGGTAAACTTAAAGGAAGTGCTGAGTAAAACAACAAATTCCCTCAGAGCCTCCTTCACAGCAACATTCATCACAAAAGTATTTCTTGTGACGTGGGTCGGGCAAGTAACTTCGGGCAGAGGGCTTTGGGTTATGCAGCCTGGGTGTTTTTTTGAAGCACTGCTGTCCAGAACAAGCAGTGTTTCTCAGCAGGGGAGAACAGGTCACGTCTGTCGTTTTGTGGTCCACTGTCCACTGCATGGACAGTGGACATCTCACATGTATGATGTGAGATGTCTGTGCCGCCGCCTGGGGAGCGGGAGAGCCTGTAGGGCTGCGATGGAAAAAGAGGAGCAAGGCGATAAGAAAATGGTCTTAGGACATGTACTCCCATCTCGCTCCCTGCTAGAAACCACTTACCTTTAGGTGGGCACAGCTGCTGCAGTTTTGCCTTGGCCTTTGATGCCTCTGGTGCTGCAGTAATTATTGCTGCAGTAGTAATTGCAGAATCATTTCATGGGAATTCGTCTCGCCCAGCTCCACAGCCTTTCGTGTGCCGTGGGGCAGATCATCGGGTTACAGAAACCTCCCACGGACACGGCGAAAACACATTGCAGTGGTCCGTGGTGAAAGGCAGTCGGGGTCACAGAGCTTTCTTCCTTTTCTGGTTTACTAATTACCGCAAGCAAAATACCTGGTTTGGAGAGATTTTTATGTGCAGACCTTGGCTTTTTTTCTGTTTGTTTGTTTTTTGATTGTACGAATTTCCTCAGGCTATAAAAGCACCGTGAAAGTGTTTCATTATAGATATTTGGTGTCCGTGTTCTCTGTGGTGTATAATTTGGGACTGAGTCTAGTTTCAGTAAGTTATACTTATTTTGACATTTGGGTTGACACAAATAAAGTAATATAAACACCAGAGCTGGCCTCCCTGAGTCAGATATTTGTTGTGGACGGCTCCTAACAAGCAAGTGCAGCCATGTTGTCAAAAAACTGAAGCATAGTAACAATTTGTCTCACAGATAAACATAGTGATATATATCTGCCAACATTCACTAGCATAAACACGACCCTAGGAGTTTACCCAAACACTCTTATATTTATAGGTAATTGGTCAGGAAACTTCAGAAATGTTCTTCTTTATATGCATTCTTTACCATATCCCTGCTAGTGGGGAGTCAATAAATAGTCTCCCCCATCCATATATGTCAACATTATCTGTAATTTCATGTGCTCTTTCATGATGGTAAGTTGTAACTTGATGGGGATGAAGGTTAGCCTGTTGGTATCTCCTTGAGTTTAATTACTCTCATAGTCCTGAAGTATGAAAGTGGGGAAGACTGACTGCATTAAAAGACTCATGAGTTGGTTTGCATAGAAGAAATAGTCCTGACATTTTAAAGCTCTCTTCTGGAACTTCAGGGATTTATTAATTTATTTTTTTTTTTAAATCTATAAATCTGTTTTATTAGCTGTTTTTCCTGACCTCAAGGAACAATCAAAAAAAGGTTGAAAAGATTCCTAAGAAGTCTTCAGAGGCTTGATACATTTTTTTTTTCCAAGTTCAGTGAAAGCATTGCCATAGCCTTCGGTTAGTAGAGAATCAGGCACATGATAAATATCAAGTTGAAATAGAAACGCCCGAAAAAAATGCACTTTATGATAACAGAACGGGGGAATTTTTGGTAAGGCATTATGGTCCAAACAGTTTTGTTGATTTATACTTGTAGAGGCTCTGACCCTGTGTCACACAGTACCATCTCCTAGGTTCTTCACTTTGTTTGTCTGTGGAATGGTTCAACACTGGTGATATTTCTTTGTCATTTCATTTCATAAGAAATTCTGTATACTCTGGCTTGGGTCTAGATCAAAAGAGCACAGAAGCTGCTATAATTTCTCTCCAGACTCATAGAAAGGGACAGAAACTTGCAGTTCCTGGAGAAAGGAGTAGGCTCAGCCAGTCTGCTGCTAACGTTAATGGCACATTTGTTTTTTCGGTGAGTCAGTAGCAGGCGGCATGATAAAGCCTTCCTAAAATCAGAAGCGAGGACCTCACAATTGTGCTTAGTCCTGAATAAAGTCCCTGTTATGCGTACCTTCTTTAATTACATAGCCCCCGGTTCAGTGAAGCAGGTGATTTTTTAGAAGGCACCTAAGGCTTGGAAAACATGGGATTTGAGTGCCAAGTCATGATTTTATGTATTTCTTTCATACCTCAGAGTTAGATGTCATGGTTAGAGCCGTTTCATGTGCACACATTCACATACAGCTGTATGCAGGGAGTTTGGAGCTCGGGGCAATTAACTTCTCTGTTTTCTCCTTTTTACTCTCCATACTCCCTTTATTTTTGTACGGTGTCAGATAATACCGAGGGAGGATACGCCATTATCGCTGTTCATACACCAGAAGTTCACCTTTCCTTGTGCATTGGAGGCGCTGGTAACAGCAGTGTGACAGGGAATGTTGTTGACTTACTGCAGAAGGAACTTTGAGAGACTCCCGAATGCAATGTTCAGGCTCTGTCTCTGCTTCTGTCTTCATCGTTTCTGTTGTTTGAAGCACTGTGGTTTTCAGTCAGGATATTAAAAACTGGTTTGCCAGATAACTTTTGCTCAGTGGCTTGTTCGCATCCTCGTTCAGTTTCTTCACTTGAATATTCTGGGCCCTAGTTATCAGCACCTCTTAAATAAAACCCTTAGGGGTAGTTTACCTGTGTCATTAGGAATTTAATAACCTTCAAACCGAGTGGATTTCATACCAAACCCCCTGAGAAATGGTATTAACCTTAGCTATTAAATTAATTCTTGAAGAGAGGAAGGATGCTGCACAACTTTATAAGATATCACTAGATCCATTCCCTCCCCCCGAGTAATTATGTTTTTGAGCATTTTGAATTCCACCACTAATTATCTCATTTTACTATCCACTTGTTTTCTGTATTGATTGACGGTGACTCTCTTTTGTCTGTTACATTGAGATAACTTATTTTTCAAGTGAGTTCTTATCTCACTGCTGACCTGAGTAGTTTTTGGGTTTTTTTTTTCTTCTGAGATTATTTCAGTGATTAATTTCTTTATAGTGAAATCAAATAAAAATATTTGAGTGGAAGTTAGCAATTTTTAGTGAAATTCATAGTACACATTTTACAGCTGGTTGGCACTTGCTTGACTGTTTAATATGAGCCAAATTTATCCTCGTTAACAAAATGTGTTCTGCTACCCTGAATAACCTGGAACCACAGTCATTTTCTTTCTGGTGTGTTGATGGTGAGTAAGGAATTAATTCTGGGTACAGGGCTAGGCGTTTCCCTCAGTCTTGGCCCATACTGTGTTCAGGGGAAGGGCATTTGTGGTGTGTGTCCAGCTTCTTCATCTGTGAGCTTGCAATTCTTATCTACTTGATAAATGGTATTGGGAAATTTCATTTCATACAGCCACATTCAGACCTGCTAATTTGTGTGCCTAAGTTTAGAGGCTGCGTCACACCACTAACCACTGTCTGGGTTTCATCCGTGTGTGAATGTGGTCCTGACATCAGGGAGCCAAAGAATGATCAGAGCAGGTGAGCCTAAAGTCAACTGGGTGTAAACAGGTGGTCTCTCTAAAATTATTTGGTTATTTCCTGTTGTTCTTCTCATAAAAAATAACAAACAATGATGAAAAAAAATCAGTTCACTGGAGAGCTTGCAGACTCAGGCACTATGGGAGAGTGATTTTTTTTTTTTTTCCATAGGCTGAGGCTGCATGTGCTTGGAGTCTAAGCCTCAAGAAAAGATAATTGCCATTTTGCAAATCTGGATGTGAAAAATGATGCTGTTTGTCAAGAGCTGTTAATTAACATGGATCTCTCTCATACGGGTCTAGATTGTTTTTACATATTGTCTCTGTGGAAAAATCTGTCTGTTAAATGGGGCAGTTTGATGTTCCAGTCTTTTATTCCATGATATATGTTTTTTTCTCAGACAATGCGCCAGGTGTTGCAGCTCAGGAAAGTGCTTTGGGATTAGGGACTGTGTTGTAAAAATGAGGGCCTGGTGCGCAAACACCACTCTTTGCTCTGCAGCAGTGATCATCCTTGATAAAATGAGTGAAGTAGAGCATCTAGATGAGTCTCTAGTTGCTTATTTAAAAAATTGTTAGGCCTGATGTCCATCAAATACTTCCACCATTTACAGGGCACAACAAATTTCATTGAACTGACAGAACTGGTGAACAAATCTATTGACTGCTTCAATGTCTGCTAAATAATTATTTACAAGCATGCAGACGTCTCTTTTATGGAGTGTTCCTAATATTATCCTGATCAGAATAGTCTTTGTAGAAAACTTGTCGTTTTGTGACAAAAAGCAATACATTGAAAGCTTCTCAGGTTTCTATTACCAAAATTTTTAGTAAGGCTTTAATGTTTCTGGCCAAAAAGCGAAGATTTGACATTCAGGGTAAAAACAGTGGGATTTTGGCTTTCCAATGAAAAATGTCCTGAAGAAAGCAGACACTTTCCATGAAAAGTTTTCATCTCCGTATGAAAGATTTATTAAAGAATATCACAGGCAGAAATATTTTAGGCAGCACTACTACTCTGGCAGAGCTCTGCATAGATGGATCAATGTTGGCCTTATATTATGTGTAGACTGTGGTGTACATTTATTCTATATATTTTTAGTTCCTGTCCCTGCTTTTGATGGAAGAAAGCTTACTTTGTGTCTCACAGGTGAAATGAAAGCTGATGTAATTTATGAGAAAAGCAGTGTGAGCATGCGTGCTTGATGAGGGTCAATATCTAGAAGAGCTGAAGTCTGTCGTCCATCAAGCTGGACACTGGTTGTTTCTGGGCTGTGGGAAAATGAGCTTCACGATGTAGCCCTCCAGCCTCACCCCCAGCCATCCAGCCTGGGAGATCTATCACAGCCCATCACAGCTCTTTCCTCCTCTCCCATCCTCACATGCTGTTGGTTTTTCTCCAATGGAAATCCATGGAGAGCAACAAGGATGGCACCTGCCTCGCACTGTAGATGCAGCTACTGGAGCGTAAGAGGGTGAAGGGCTGTTGGGAGGCTTAATCCATCTCCACAGAACAGTTTACCATAGATAGAATTGTGGAAATGGAGATTTAATAGAAGGGAATCCACTCTGTCCTCCCCACAGGATCCTGGAGGGATAAGGGATGAAGTGCCTAATGTGGGAACGGAGTTGAAGATGTGACTCTTGCATAGACATCTGTAGCTAGTCTCCTGCAGCTTGAGTCTGGCTCCTCTGGGCCAGCCAGTGAGTGGTAGGTTAAGGCTAGCCAGCGTGTACAGCATAAATATACCTCCAGGGAAAGCTCAGTCTGGGTGAGTGAAATGACCGTAATGCAATAATTCAGGTTAATTTACCTTCCATTGTTAAGCGTGTGTGTGTTAGCACTGCAAAGTGCTATTTATAAACCTTAAATTGAGTTGTCTTTATTATTCTTCTGTGTAATTAATCCCATGAGTCTTGTTTGAAGAAAAGAGATGATACTTAAAATGATTACTGAGACTATGGTGCCCAGTGCTCTTGGTGGACAGCTCTCCACCCTGGTATTTGGACCATGTCTAAATCTACTTGGCAGTCATCGATGAGCTGGGGGTGGGGGGTGATCCCTTTTTTTTAAAACTCTTCCCAATGTTATAATCTTTTTTCATATTATTTATCTGTTCCTTTGTTCACTGCGATACTCAGGGATGATGGACTTCCAGAAATACAGAAAAGTGTCTCATTTGTCTCACCCTGCTTTTGTCAGAATTTGAATATTGGCAGAGGTGATCTAGTGAAAGATGTCCCTGCACGTGGCAGGGAGGTTGGAACTAGATGATCTTTAAGGTCTCTTCCAACCCACACCATTCTATGATTCTAGGTAGAAAATACAATTAACCTCACTGTTTTTTCCCTTAATCAGGTGTTTTAATAGACTGCATTTCTTGCATGCATCTGCATTTATCACTTGTGAACACTGGCGTGGAGAGAGATCCTAATGATTTCATAAATTTCCTTTAATTTGTTTTTGGTTTTTTGTTTTGTTTTTTTTTTAGTGGTAGCCTAGCTCTTTAGCAACAGGGTTACTATGGCCATGATTCCTTTCTGTTTCTCTTTGACAGCCAGTTTGAAAACTCTGAGGTGCATGGTGCAGTCCCTCATGAACAGCAGACTGATGAAATGTGTCTGATTTAACCGTGTGTGGGGACCGGTTAAGAACGAGCACTTATTTACCTACGTACAAAGAGGCATCGACCTCGATTGCAATTGTGGGAGTGCTCAGTGCACCCTAATGCTGCTAGGATAGAAACAGATACAGTAACCACAACAGAAAGGAAACGCTTTCTGCCTTAATTTTGGGGAGTTGTACTCCCAAGTCTTGACCTGGTGATTTGAACGTATGCATTTTGTACAGTCAAGCTGTGTGCAGTACATATTGCTGGCACCTTCAGGCATTTCATATGCATGTGGTGCAGTGTTACAGGTCCTGGCCTATTTTTCAGAGCCAAATTCTATATACTCAGCTGGCAATGAACAAAAAAATGTGCTTTGGCTGAATGGATTTTGGCATCGGCATTCTGGAGCCCCAGAATTTCAACTCTTGGAGTTGTAACAAAAAATGTTTAATTAAACTGGCAGCTTAGACCAATAAATGTTTAAATTAATTTTAAAAGGAAAACTTAGTTGTCGTGTAGAAGAGATACAGATCTTGAGCGTCTGTTGCTTTCCGAAGGAGCGCAGTTATTTTCACAGCGGTCTTTGCCTGGAAGCAGTGGTCTGGACCTGGAGATCAAAGGGGCAGAAAAGCTGAGCGGTGGATAGGTCAGAGATACTGTGCTTCAGCTACTGCACATCTTACAATGTTATCACAGAATCATTTTAAAATATGAGGGTTTTTTTTTTTGGGGGGGGGGGGCTGGAAATAGGAGAGGGGAGAGAAAGTTAGACGCCAGTTAATTTTAAAGGCAAAATTTGGGTCTGTCGGCTGTCTCCCACGGTACTCGGATAGTACCTTAGTAAGGAGGCGAACTCAGAATGAAAAAGTTACACCTGGTTCCTGAACAATATTAAAAATCTGTGGGCATTTCTCCTGTAAGTATGGCCATTAGCCCCTTTTTCCCTGATTTAATTTATTGGCCAGATTTCAAGTTCGATAATTACAACTAAGATCTTGCGAAGAACTACAAAGAGGAAACCATGAGGACTCAAGAACAAGAGGTCTGNTACAAAGAGGAAACCACGAGGACTCAAGAACAAGAGGTCTGAGCAATCTGTTGATAAATAGCATTTGTTTTTGAATGTTACCTACTGGCAACTTATCAATTAGTGGAATATTTATATGTTCTTAAACTTATCATTTGTAGAGCACTCTAGATATGTTTGTATTTACTTTATTGGCTGTAGAGTTTCCTCAGTGAGGTTCAGTTGATCTGGCATTCTCTAACTCTGACATAAACCGCTGTGTAGTGTTGCTTTGATTTGCAAGATAGCTGTTGTATTCTGGCCTGGAGGCAATTGCATTCCAGCTGGGGTAAACTCAGCTCAGCATCAGGAGGCTTTGTAAGATCTTCATAAAAGTTTGAGGTACTGAGCAAGCTAGCATGCGCAGCACTGGAATTTGTATTAATAAGGTGGTTTCACTTACATTAAGAAGACCTTTCTCCTGATTGCCTTTAATAATACATTAGTTTAGTTTATGATATTTAGTTTTACAAAAAACTCACCGGAGATGAGTCCAACCCCTTAGATTCTCAGCTATGAAGTCACTGACTTGAATCCCTACTTCAACCCCCAAACTATAGCTTGGCTCCAAAGCAACTCCAAAACAAAGTTCTTGTTTTGTGATTTAAATCTGTAAATCCCCATGTGAACACTCTGATTTCATATCTGAGAGGTTTATTTTGGATTGCTCTGAACGGATTGGGAACTGTTTTCTGCTAAGCTGCAACAAGACATTTTCAAATTAGTTAACTGTGCCCATACAGAAGTTTTAGGTGCTGTAACTCTTGATTTTAGGGATTTTTTTTTTCCTAGCTTTTCTCGGTAGATACAGTTCTGATGGGTATTTGAGGAAGACATTAAGGAAGACGGTGAGATGTTTGTGGAGCAAGTAAAGTATTCAGAGTGAGAGAATATTCACTTGCTATTCAAATGGACCAGCACTGAAACTATACCTAGGAATCTGTTAAAAGGTCAGAAGAGACTGTTTAAAATGTAAAAACGTGTGATTTTTGTGCACAGTCTTTATTCTAATCTATGTTTAAAGGTGGGTGAAAACAGTGAAAGCTTGTAGTTTTGGCAGTTTCAAGAGTTTTCTTCAAAATTATTGGCCAACATGGACAGCTTTGCATTCCTTTGTGCTATCCCCCGGCCACCCCTGGCCTCCACCTCCGCAGCGGGAAGAATATACTCTACTAAAGTTAGGATTTCAGTTCATCTCATTTGTCTGTAAAATGTGCAAATCAGCTGCTAATTTTGAGTGTTAGATTGACTCGATGATAAGAAGTAATTATGCTAAAGGGCTAGATCAGGGTAAGCCAAATAGAAATGTTATTACTGGAAGTAGTTTTGGGAAGACTGTTGCATCAGCAAAGGAACTGTAACCTGATAATGGCAGTCAATGTTTTCAACCATTAACTGTAGAACAGTTACAAGGTCAAGGCAAAGTATTGAAATCCACATTTAAAATATATCTAATATCATAAAAGACTGATTGGGGTATAGGACAAGCCAAAGACTGACTGATTTATTACTGTCTTTGGCTTTTGTGTTTTTTTCACTTGCCAGATCCTGACATTAATGCAGTAATAATCTTCTGAAAACAAGTAAATCCTGGTGGAAAACTCACATTAATAAAATGAGCCAGACAGTAAATAGCTAGAAGCATCAGCGAGACTTTAAAACGATGTTTTATCATTCCTAAAACTGTATCCCTTTCACTTTTTCTTTCTGGTGGGTTTTTTTGGGTGGGGCGGTGGTGGTGTTTAGTTTTGCTTGACTGCTGAAATAAAGTTTAATTAGATGGACAGGAAATTTAGAATAACTGGTATTGAACAGTGGACAGGTAATTCTCATTGCTGTGTGACAGTGGTGTAAGCCATGGTCACTTGCAACTATCTAAAATACTTGCTTTTTTCAGAAATATCTTGCTGCTGTTAATATCTTGGTGAATGTTTTCCTCCATTTCTTCACTCCTGTGTTTCCTAAATATCTCTGCAGTTATATGACACCTGACCTGGGCAGCAAGTTTAGGCAAATCATGGATAGGAGGTTGATGGTAATCTCTCCTCATCTATTCGGATAAAAGCTGGGGGTCAAGGTTCCATTTCCTTTTATTGAGGGCATTGGAAGGTCTTATGCAATAAGATCTTTTATTGCACTGCCTGGAAAATACTTGGCTTGACTGTTCATAAGCAAGCTATCTCTGCATTCGGATATATAACCAAGAGAACTTAGAATATGATATATTCCTAAAAGCAAAATCTCCATTTTGCAAGGATGGGATCAGTTTTGGCTAGACGTTTTCCTGTAGTAGGTCAGCCAAACTGTAATTGGCCTCCACTGATACTCAGAAACAGCAACGATCTGGACCTGAAACCAAGTGGTGTGCAACACGGTTTGAAATTGTTTGTTTTCTTTGGGAACTTTGCAAACAGTCATTAACATTACCAAATGTGCAACCTTTTCCTTACAATTGATTGCCCCTAATGATTAGCCTAAACCTTGCGCCAAGAACATCAGCATCAGTGGGCACCAGGGAAGCCCCTTCTTACTACATACAGCCATATGCTTGACTGTTGCAGGAAAATAATGGTTGGAAAGAGTAGTCTCTAAAACGGAGTCCATTTTTTCACTACTACTACTGGTGCTTATCAGCATCATAAGCACTTTGCAAGCCATATGGGGCAATCTATGCTACTGTGTGCTTAAATCAACAAGAGATATATGAAGGTTCACTATGCACAAAAGCTGGTTTGAGGTTTTGCTGCTTTCTTTGCTTCTCCTGATGGATGAAGAGTTTATATACAGGAGAAATTCTATGTAGGCAGTACAAATATGCTTTATCCGCTATTAAGATGATCTATTGTGTCCTAAACTTGAAGTTTTCTTCTGCGAGCCTTTGGTTTCATTTCAGCACAAAAATATGACTGTTTAGAGAAATCCAGTTTTAACCTCGGCTTCTTTATTTGGTGGTTTAACCTTTTCCAAATCTGCAAAACAGAAATGACCGATGTATGGTTGGAGACAATGTCCTGATTATGAAAGAAGAACTTGGGCGAGGTTTGGCAGTCAATTCCAGGACGTGCACTCTTTAGTGACCTTTGGGGATTTTTTTTTTTTCTTGGGCATGTGGGAAGGTGTCAGGTACTGGAATGTGACTTAAAATCAGAAAGGCGTTTTAATACAATATTGAAAAATTTTTTACACATGGTTGCATAAAAACTTGCCTTAATGTTACTGTTGCGAAAATGCTCAGATGGCTAGGTGAGTACTTCCTCATGCTGTTGTATATCTAGACAAAGAAATTAATAACAGAGATAAATAAGATAACTCTGGAAACTAGATACCATTATGATAGATGCAGGGAAATCCAGAGAAAAGCCAGGTTCAGGATTTACCACGGGAAAACACTGGTTTTTGATTCAATACCCACAATTCACATTTCCACTAAAACCCTCCTGTGCACGTCAGACTGCTTGAAAAGCGCTTCAGTGATTATTTGTATAGCTAAACGTTACACCAGTTTACATTAATAACATGATTTAAAAGTCCCTCACAGCCTTACAAAGTAATAAAGTTTAAAATTTTACTGACTTCCTCTTCTACCCAGCAAAACACATTGCTTTTCATTAAGACGTATCGTCAAAGAAGGGTATTAGATTTGGAAGCTGCAAAATGGATTTAGGCTGTGTCTTTGTCTAGTTGCTTCTAGGTACTTAGCTCTCACTTAAATGATATAACTAGATATGTGAGGGATAACGATAATTGAGATTCAGCAATAAAACTCATTATGGTGCTAGATAAAATCTTTTGTGGATGCTCTGATGGAAATAATAAACTATGTAAGGATTAGGAAAATGTATGGGTTTTTTTCCCCCCCATGTTATTTGTGTACATATCTATGCATATGGCTTTTTCATTCTGAAATGTGGCATTATTAAAATTCTTGTAACTTTTATGATGGTTTGGAATGCATGCTGCCACTTTTTGCTTTCTAAAATACATGGTATTTTTTGAAAAGCGTTTTTCCACCTGCGCACACATCCTATGCATTAAGTTGTGAGCAGATGCTTTATTTGTCCTAAAGATCAATAAGAGCCTGCTCAAGGAAACCAAATTGGATATTAGCAGCAATGTGACTTTTGAGAAACGTACTTAACGGTACACATTTTGCCCATACTCAGAGAACGCTTTCTTCCTAAATTATGACCATTTTAGATATTCACTGACTGTATACATTGCATGTGAAGATCCATCTGTCGCTTAGCATGTGGCAGAAGGGGGCACAGTCACTTGTTTCAGGATGATGAAAACCTTTCCAGAAGATTCCCTCTGCTGCTGTGGGAGGTGTCTACTGACAGTGCCCTTGCAGCAGCATCCCTAGTCCTGCCAAACTTGTGGTAAAGTGAGGTTTGGGAAGCCGTAGCCTGCAAGACTAATATCCATGGGGCACTAAATATCATGAGTTTCGCCAGTTTTTGCATTAGATGTGAGTTGGTGCCCAAGGCATACTTTGAGGGTCTCTCTCTTATGTACTTTTTCTGAATACTTCATCTCTCTTGCATCGGCCACACTGGCTTAGTCTCATTCTGAGACCTTTGTACTTGTGAAAAAGGCAAATTTCATGTTTCCCCCCATATTTAAAGAGGAGAAATCTGCGTAGCCTCAATTTCTCTCATTCTTCCAAATCTCCTGCAATTATCTTCTATCATTCCTTCTATGCAGCTCCTCTTGCTCGTAAGTTATCAGTATTGTAAATGAACTTAGTTTGGAGAGATTGTATCAAGATAAATACAAGTGCTTCTGCAGAACACAGTTAAGTCACATTATTCCATTCGTGACAGAGATACCTTTAAGTTTGCTCTGTATTAATACTATTCTTTTGGCGTGTCCACTTATTTCACTCCATTGTTTTGAACTTTCACAGGGAGCAAGGAGAAGACAGGAATTTAATGGAAAACATTTTCAGCCCCTCTCAGTACTGGTTAAATGGAGATCTGTCGAAAGATAAAATTAAGAATCTGTCCCTTAGTGAACTCAGATGATACCTACAGTTAGAAGTTGTCAAATATGAAAACTGAAGTGGTAAAACTTCATCTGAGTACAAATACATGGAGTATTTTATGGTAGGCTTGTATTCTACTTTAAGCTGGAAAACTTGAAACAGAATTAAAAAAAAAATAAAGGGGAGAAAGCTCTTGAGAAAATCTAAAAGAATACCAGAACAATCATTTACTTCATCTGTAACACTTTCTTTTTAAGTTCTTTTTCTGGAAGCACTATAAAATTGTTTGTGTGCACACATACCACACATACCAATGGTGTACATATGCAAAAAAAGAAATTTTGAGAAAAGTTTTTAGATGCAGTGTTATTTAAAAAGAAGCATAAATTTTCAGTACAGTGCTGTACAATAAAGTTGTGTTTTATGTGAGACTTCAGTAACAGTTGAATTTTTAGAATATCTTGGTCTTACTTTAAAATACAGATTGGGTTCCTTAAAATGTCATTAAGTTCATTTAGAAACATCAACCCATTTCGAGGATGGTGATTTTCAGATGACTCACATTTAAAACACTCTTACTTATACATGGGAGATAGTCTCTCTTTAGTTAAAGTGTTGCCAGGATTCATTATAAACTCTACTTTAAGCCAAATATAATTGAGTCAAAAAATTGGCCTGGTCTGAAAATTGCCGTGTTTGCTCAAGTTTACAGGAAGTGTGTGAACCAGGAATGTTTTTTGGATGTTATCTATCTGGTCCAAGTTAACACACTTTAAAAACCCAAACAAATAAAAAAACCCCAACCACAACCTGTCCTCCAAAATAAGTATTATTCTTCCTGTAAAAATTTTACCTTAAAGGTAAGACTGTCTGTATTTCGTCTTGGAGAAAGCACAGATAGACTCCGTGATTCTAATTATGTTCCTGATGTCTTAAGTTCCAGGTATGCAATGTTTGAAATCAGTTATTTACTGTCTACAGCAGAACCATGCCAATGCATTTCTCTAATGGTGCTCAGCATTAGGACTGCCAAACTGCTGGGAGAACTGCAGCCAGCGTGCCCCACGTCAGGTACTAGAGAACACAACCAAGCAGTACAAAGAAGTACTAAACCAGATCTAATTCTTTTCCTGCTTCTTGGGACGTTATTTCATGATGACACATAGTTTTAGCTTAGTAAGCCATCTCCCCATTCACTTCCCGTAAAACCACAGCAAGTGAATTTCTTTTTGCGGTGATTACCCAGTGCTGCACTGTAGTTCAAGAAGCACCTAAAAGATGTGATGGCAATATGGCAATATTTGATGGCAGTACAGGATAGAGGATTTTTTTTTTTAAATTATCTTTATTTTTATGGGTTTTTTTTATGAAGGGGAAGCTCCAGCAAGAGCACGTGTGAAGAAGAAGATGAATCCATCATTCCTGTAACAATGGCTTTAATAGTTTATAACCATATTGCCAGCAACCTTTTTGTGTCTCTCTTTGTCCGTCTTTCCTTTGCCTGTTTAGATTAAAAACTTTTAGGCCTGGCCTATCTTGATGTGAGCAGGGACTTTGCTACTGACGTCTGTATCTTTCCTTACAATCCATATACCTTATCCAAGATACTACTACCAATAAAAAAAATAAAATAGAACAAGACAGAGAGAAACACGGTCACAAGGCCATAATTCTTCTTCAGAAATGGAGAGAGAATGAGGATACTTAACTCTATGGAGACTCTGGCTCTCAGGGTATGAGTCACGCTTCTAGCACATTATAGCCAACTCAAACAAATGATGTCCAACAGATGACAAAAATGAAAATCGGTCTCTCGTCCAGAGACCAAACCCATGATTATTATTCATAAATTAAGCAGGCCTGACCAATTAATCTACTTTTAAGTGCTTTAAGATACTTATGTGTTTCAGTAGTGCAGGAAATAACAGTAGTGTCTGAAAAAGTATTTCATGGATTTTAAGCAGAGGAAAGTCCTATGAGGTAGTTGGTGCTTTAAGAGATATAAAAGTGGCTATGGAGGGTAGACACCAAACCGACTGAAATCAGTTCTGGTCTGAACCTGACAGACAGTTGATGTAGCATCCTATAACCTGGACAGTTACTTCAGCCCTTTTGCAAACAATACCTCAGCTAATTCCACGATAGTTTTCTTGAAAACTTTACAAAGGTCACCCGTCTCATAACACCACCACCACCCCACCCCCCCCTTTTTCTTTTCCTCCTCTGTGGAAAAGTAGGGCAAAATCAAACCAGCTCTGCACTAATTTTTCTGAAGGCAAATCAGTGTCGTGTTTCTGTATTCATTGTGAGACTCCTAGGTTTGAACGTTGACTGTGCAGCGACACCCATCCCAGGATAGAAACTAAAAGCCAAAGCCCACCTTGTTATATTCTGCTGCAGCGTTTGGTTGCTATTTTTTTTTGCGTCTGAGGACAAAATCACTCCTAATTGGTAGAACACCACAGTGCATTTTCAACTGTGCTGTTATTCACAGTATACTGCCTTGAAACCTCAGCTGAAGCTGATGCTGCTTCCTTTGGCCGGGAGCCGACACACACAAAGGTGGATTCAAAGCTCCAAGCTGCTTCCTTTCAAATAGGAGGGACGGAGAGTGGGATAGGAAGCAGAAGGACAAACACCGTGTCGGAAGTCAGTGTCCTGCTCAGATGCGTGCGCTGTACCTAGGTGACTCTCAGCAAGACCAAGTCTAAGGTTGTCTCCAGTTAAAAAATGGTTAAAACTGTTTCGGCTCACAAGGGAGGCAATGAATAAGAAAGAACCTTGTAGTTATTTTACTGTGATGAACATTACAGGAAATGTGAAAGGGAAGCTTGTAAACACACGCAGGCAGCCAAGGATAAAGGCACATCTAATGAAAAAGAAAGAGGGTTGCTAAATATCTGGGAACAATACTACTTTAAAAATGTGTACCCGCTGTGTTTTTGCCCTTGCGTTCAGCTGGTCGCAGAGGGCAGATTTGCAGAGGTGCCATGCCTAAGCTCTTGGAAAGAGAGGGTTAATTGAGAGCATCTGCCAACTCTCACCAGCAGCATACAGTTGAGTTATCCTTTCTCCTCTCCTGCTGCCCTGGTGAGGGACTTGCTTGTTCCAGGGTGCCCACCTGTCTGCTGTGGTCATGACGTGGATCAGAGATTCAGAGTCCGGCTTTCTGTGCTGCTCGCCTGCTGCTTCTGTTTGCAGGACTTTGTACATTTTGTTTAAGGGCTTAAGTAATTATTGCATGGCAGTAAAATAAGATAGTCATAGGTTTTACATTTTTTTTAATTAGTAGATTTGCTGGTGGAAGCTAGATCATTAGCACTCCTGGACACGTTAGTTGTTTTGCCAAGACTGGACCTGTGCAATTCAAAACCTGACCCTTGGGTGATGTTTTTGGTGAAGGATAATGGGGACCATTCCTGGTTCCCAAGCTGTTCATGGAGGGAGCAGGTGCTTTGCTATTCTTTTAACCAGTGGCAATATGAACCTCCTTTAGGGCTGAATGCAAGGCTGTTAGGGCTCTGAAAGGAAGGAGGCTGTTGAAGTTACAAATCTGGTATTTGCTTTTAAAACTCTTTTCCTAGTTCGTTTCTTGCTTATCTGAATGCCCTGAAGTCTAAAGACAGGCTGACTGAAACACTTCTCTGCAAATAAAACCAAACAAACTCTTTAAAATATTTTTTTTTTGTGAAAGTTTCCCCGTTGTTTTTCTAATCCAATTGAATTCAGAGCAAAGGAGCGTACAGAGTGGATATGAGACAGACATAAAATGGGGCATTCCATCTCCATTACAGAATTCATCCATCTTTCCTGAGTCCATCTGGTAGCTAAAGATAAATCAGTTTTGTCAGTAGAAAAGCAACAATATTTTTAAGCCCACGTTGGATGTTTGCAGAAGGCTTCCTTCTGCCAAATGTTGCCTTCATGTAACCAACAGAAAGTAGTACAGAGCCATTTCATTTATTCTCTTGAATTGGAGGTGAGAAATGCAATCTGACTGGCATGTAAAATTTCAGCAGAAAATTGGGAATGTTTGCCTAATAGTTGTTTATGTTAAACAGAGCATTGATCCTCAGCCTCTTTGAACAGCGTAGTTCAGTTGACTTCAGTGGAGCAATGTTGATTCACACCAGCTCAAGCGTTCACCCTTCACATTTAGCTTGCGATTCTGTTTTGGAAGAGACGTGTCAAATTATTATATTCAGGTGCTTCAGTGTAGATGGGCTGGCTGGTTTCCTAACCCAGTGCCTTACATTTCATTTACAGTATTCAGATTTTACAGAGTATGGAGGTTTTCTCTTTCAGAAAATCATAGATTTCAGTAACAGAAAAAGCTTTCTACTTGTTGAAAATAAGGCAGTGTTATGTCTCAGTCTTTTTGTATGGTTAAGCAAGCAACACTGGATGATGACTCAAAGTTTCCCTTAATTGTCTGTCATCTCTTCAAAGTAATTTTGGATGGCAGACAACACCTGTTCTGGTTTTTAGGCCTTTTAAGCATATTTCAAATTCCACAATGTTTCCCTTCTCCTGCATTCAGTAGCCTGTAATTTCCAGGTATAAAAAGGGTCCTTTTTATTTACCATGTCATTTCTTCTGTATGTCACAGATCTGTTTTTACCTTCTTCATTTTTTTCTTTAAATACTGTGTTTTTATTCAGAACTTGTTTCTAGTACTTAATTCACCTATCATAAACTGACTCAGAGTCCTTACCTGTTCTTTGGTTATTCCTTCTTCCTTCGACATTAATTCTGCTGGAATTTGGGGGGTGGAGGAGGTAAGTGCACATACATGTGCATGGCAGTTTTTCCTCCTTTTCTTAGCAATCCTTGAGCCTGAAATACAACTTCTGCCGTGAACTGCTGCATTCCTTGAATCTTTTCACAGCCTGCTTCTGTACTGACTCTCTTTAAACTGTTAACATTAGTAACTTTTACCAGCACCATGTCAGGTTACTTCATATACCCTCTTATGTGTCTGGTAGCACATTTGCACCAGCCACAGTCTTTGCTAAGTCTCTTCTGTGCTTCCATAGGCTGTCAGGCTCAGGGTCCCTTACAAATGCATTCCATCCTACAATTATGGTAACACATCAGTTACTATACTGACTGTGATACTACGGTAAGAACGTTCATAGTATCTATAAAAATCCATTCAAGAGGTACAGAGGTTATTAAAGGAAGAATAATGTTTTTTAAACTTGCAATAATCCAGGATCTAAATGCTTCAGAGAGTAACCATCTGGGACCTTTCCTGATTACTGAAGTCTTACACGTATTTATTCTAGGTGCTCGTGAGGACCTAGACATGTCTTGTCCTAAACATGTTTTTATTTGGAAGAGGAGCAGTGATATCATCAGTAAATGTCCCTGAAAGTTGCTGATCATTTTCAGAATTCAGCTTTGTGGCTTGTCACTCATTATTTACTTTGGGGCTCTTTTGAATGATTATGCCAATCATGTGGAACTGGCTCTGTTCCCTGACTGGCTTTAGTAAGTCTTTAGGAAAAAAATTAGGGGAGTGGGAGTGATTGAGAGGCAGGTTCAGATTACTGAATATTTTTCAAAATATGGAATAACTTCCTTCTTACCCCCCTCCCTTTGTCCAGATATCAGCTCTAGAAATTTCTAAGCTACCACAGCACTCACTGATTCACAGAAGAGTTTGGGCATTAGGACTATACCCGTAGGTAAGTGTAGCTGTGAAAGGAACTGTGTGAAAGAGCACTCTTGCGTCAAGGCATTTCTGAAGCAGTTTGGGGTGAGAAGGTGGAATTGCAGGAGCAATTAGATGCTTAGTGCTGCCTAAGCTCCATTTTAGATGTCTGGATAAAAACACTGGCTCCTCAAAATTTCTGATCACCTGCCAGCTAACCTCAAATATCTCAAATTCAAAACAATGTGAGCGATCTCCAGCAACATTCCCCAATTTGCCTTGGCAAGGCTGAGTTGTCTGGTATCAGTGCCGTAGACATTGAAAGATACAGATTCATGTCCCTTAGCCTGTGCTCCCCAAGGGCAAGAGCTGGTTGGTTCAAAGACAATGACAAGATGCGGTACTTGGGTTAGTGGTTATGGCATGGGAAAGTGAGGAGAGCTGTGATCAAGGACCGGGCAGTTCATCTGACCATTGTGTAACGCCTGTTGGAGCTGAGCAGACCCCAAGGTCTGGGCAGGCTCAGCCAGCAGCCTCTGATGGTGGTGCACTGGGCAATGGGATCTGATTCCCCTTAAACGAGGGAGGAAGGTGAGGCTGCGTTGCCATTCAACACGAACACGTTGCTACCAGAGGGGTGAATGCCCTGGTGTCCCAGAGGAGGTGCCTGAGCACTGGCAGTGGGTGGGATGCCTTGCCAGCTGGGGGTTGGGCATCCTCTTGTCGGGCACCCTGTGAGCCTGTTTGTCCCCAAAGTGATGTGCTCTCTTTTTGTATATGATTTCACATCACTGTCTTACTATCAGCAGCAGTGGAAAAAAGCTTAAAATTGTTTGACAGCATCCTGGCAAGTAAATGTGGTCACCGAAACACTCATAAAAAATATTTTGGAGGATTGAAGTGACTAAATGAGACTGGTATTGTCAGTGCAATTCTCCCAGTTCTTTTTTTCAATGTCCATCTATGCTTTCTTAAAGGTCCCATAGAGCTCGCAGTGTTTTGTAGAGGATTGCCGGTCGAGGTGCATCACCTCTGTAACATCTTGCAACACGTCTGTAATTCTTGTCAGTATTCTCTGCAAAAGTCTCTGTAGAGATCTTTGCATGTCTAAAAATGTCATCTTCAGAATACTGCAAATGAGAACTTTTAACCATATTCCTTAATCTGTTGTCCTCCGTGTGTGGGAATTAGGTATTAACTTGGTATAAGAAACAAACATTGGTCAAAGTGATTTCTTTCTTGTTCTAGATTTCTTTTTATTTTACCTAAACAAGAGATAATGGTCGTGTGAAGGTTGAGCCAGAGTTGTAATAATTATGTAAACCTCAAAAACATGAGTTTAATCTTGAACTTTAAAGGAGGCTCCTTTAGCTTCAAGTCAGAGAAAAGAAAGGCCAAATGTTAATCATACCTAATGGAGATTGACTCAGCTGTAATTAAAATAACTAATGTACTTTGATCCATGCCAAAGTTTGCCGTAATGACTTAAATATGTGGGATCATGTCTTGCTGATATGTTCCCAATAATTTCATTACAAGATGGCTAGGATATGCTACCATGAGGTGGCTACATAGAAATGCGTTCACATCTGAGCAGACAAGGCTGTAAATAAAAACGTTAATTCCTTCTGGGAGTTGCTTTAAAATGCTTAAAAAAAATAAATAAAATTTACTCCTTTTCTGAAGATTCATTGCACTTGTCTGGAAAGAGTACAGTTCTCTGTAGCTAAGGAACAGTTGACATACACAAGGAAACGTGGTATAATAATAAAGGAGAATACTGCTTCTCCCTCTGTCCGAGGAGAGCAGAAACCCGGAGAGCTGTTCAACTACTGTCATGGCAGTCTGTCGCGCTCCCAATATTTGTGTTGGGCGTCAGCGGAGGGTCAGGGAGTGAACTATCCCTATTGCACTGCTGGAAACTCAGCTTGTGTCAACAGCGGAGCAGATCCCAGCTTTCAGGGGCTGGCACGGGACGACGGGGCAGACCAGGCTGGTCTGGTCCATCTCCCCCAGTGCTGGGCAATGGGGGCGGCAGGCGGGGGTTGCGCGTCTCCCTGCAGGGGTGCCCGGTGCGGTGGTTTTGCAGTGGGGCCAAACTGGGGTTTTATTTAGTTTTTAATGCCCCAGCTTTTAGGCGTGGGACAGCGTGAACTGGAAGTGATGCTAATGGTGCACGCAGGAGCGTACTCAGGCGTACGTTACGGAGAGAGCCGTCTATTACACAGAGAGATCAAATGTTGCCGTGGTGGTGTATAAACACAAACACGGTTCTATTAGCGCGGGTTTGCAAGGCTCCATCGCTTACATGTGGCAAAAAGCCCTGAATGTGCTCCAGAGGTTATCCCCAGCGAATGACCCTGAGACCTTTGTAGCAGCCCTTGCTGTCATCTGTGACACAAACTCCACGCTTGTATGAAAACACCCAATTTAGTGCTGCTTTAAAGTGTCACTGACACTTCAGAGGATGCTTGCTAATGCTGCGTTGTTGCTGTTCTTTCTCCAACATCTTTTCTCTTTCCGTGATTTCATAACTTTCTATGAAAAATTCCTAGTGAACTGTTATTGATTTGGATGTACTTTTAAAGGAGGAATATGTGCTGCAACAAAGTCAGGCTTTATTTTTTTTTGTGAGGAAATGTTGATATTTGCCGAAGTGGAAATTCTTCACTTAGCTATGTTGAAAAAAATACAAAGAAAATACCTAAGCTTTGGTAAGTTCAAACTAAGTAATTGTATTTTTGATTTCTTCAGCTGAACAGTGGCATTTTATCCCTCTTGCCAAGTGTGGTAAAAGTTCCTTTAGCAACTTGAATTTCAGCCTGAATTATTAAACGTTGGCAATCAAAAATAGAATCAGACTTCCACTTTTGTGAGCTTTGTGAGCATCGCTTCATATTAAATATTTTTAGTGTGTTGTAGACTAAGAAAAAGTCTGAATTCGTCTGACTGGAAAATAGCTTAGGCTACTGACTCTGTACTGAATACAGATGTGTTTTATAGCAGGAGTATATATTTGTAAGACATTTGGCTATTTTTTGTTTTAACACTGGACGCCAGTGTTTTAGTTAGGATGCTGGAGTATAACGTCAAATACACATTTTTCCCTTCATTATTGGACTTCATAGTTAAATACTTTTTGAATTGTAATAATCCTACAAACAGAAGTATGATTTTTTTTTGACACTTCACTCTATCGTACACTGAGTAACACACCATGATGGAATCGGAATTGCTTCTTCGTAGATTACATCGTTCTACTGTAGTCTTACAGACAAGTAGCAAAGTATTATGTACGAGAAAATGGAAAACAGCAAATTGTTTTAAAATAAGGCTAACTTTTAAAGTGGTTTTATGTTATGTATATTAACATGAAACATGGCCAGATGACATTTACATTGGGTTCTGGTTTTGGTATAGAGATAATGCTGTACAAGGCATAATCTTTCCATGCCCAATGTCCAACATGGCATATGCTGGAACTGCTGAAGCACAAGTGTTTTCTTATAAGGCTGATAAAATAGACGACAAAATAGATCTTACATACATCATGCACCTCTCAGCGTGCAGGTGAGACTATTCACTGTGCTGTGAGCTGAGAAAAGATTGTCTGCTTAGCATATATTTATGTGGCCAGTAGGTGTTGTGTGCTCCTGTATGTACACAACATGTATGTAGCGACATACATACTGCTAAACTGAAGTATGTCCATGCTTGTCTCCATAATAATTTCAAAAGCAAGCTTTGTTTCTTATTTCGTAGCAATATTTTTGAGTTTATCCAAACGTAATGGCCAATCTATATGCAAGTGAACATGTTGTATGTTTCAATTTCTTTCATATTAGAAATGTACTCGTTCTCTCCTAATCATAAAAAACTTGTATTAATATCTTTCAGGCAATTTTTTATTGCGTTTTTCCAGAATAGTCATAACAATAGTCATGATAATGAGATGATGCTGACTGCAGATTAGGCACTATGCTACTTCAATGATGTCAGTGACTTAGATGACATTCAGAGATCATATAGCCAAACAAGCGTTTTCTTCTTGTCTTCCACACTTGAATCTCAGGTATGACAGATACAAATTAATTCTTTGATTGTTTGTCTTTTTAGAATTGCAGAGATAGGAGAGATACATATTCTGTGCAGCCAAGCTCAGGCTCTCAGGGACCTTTCAAGACTGTGCCTGAAACCTCTAGTCCCCTTCAACATTCATCAAAGGGCGCAAAGTGCAGGATCACAGGGCTCTTTGGGGCACTTTGGCAGCTTCAAGCTGATATTTTACAGTGTCAAAGTCTCTTTGACTGTTGTATAACCTTCTGGGTGACTAAAAACACCTAAGTAGTCTTTAAAGGTATACTTAGCTCCTCTTCCTGCATAGTCTCGGAGAACGGTAGAGTTAAGTTTTCTGATCCTTTCTCCAGATCGAGACTTGCAGCTCACACTCCATGGTAAAGAACCGAGACATTACTTTTATTTAGTTGTAATAAGCACAGGAATACCTTCATCCCTCATATCCTCCACAATCTCCACCCTTTATGCCTCTCAACGTTCCCTTTGTTGTTTGTGTTTTGTTTTTGTTTGGGGTTTTTTTGTTTGTTTTGTCTGGAAAGGCAACATTAGTGCTCATTTGAAAATCCAGGCCATGAAAACAGTGAGCTGTTCTGTTGCACTTCCTTGCTTTGCAGAATGCTAAACCCATACCCTGCGAAACATGGTAGTACATATATTCCGATCCATCATCTTACGTACCATCTCCATATTGTTACTCCCTGTATATATGGGTTTTCTTGTTCCACACCTAGATCCCCTACCACAGGGAGAAGTATTTCAAAGTGCTCAAGCAGCAACACTTTCTAACGAGCATCCACAAGGAGAGGTGTAAAGAGCGTAGTCCTCTATTCCAGTCCCTAGTGCTTCTTACAGGAGTGGTCTGAGGTTGTTGTCCCACCGGCCCTACTGTTGTCCAGAGGATGATTCCAAATCCTTCTACCAGAAAGGCAGATGTGTGAGAAATCCCAGCTGAATCGCAACGATGTCTCATATACCACTCCAGAGGCCTCTTGGATCCTGAAACGCTGCTTGGACAACAATTGGACTACATGTGTGCCGAGCATAGATGCCAAATTCAGCTTCAGTGTTGAAGCAGTTTTACTACATTTGGCTGTAGGATCCCCATAATTTTTGCTGTACGTGAAAGAATGAAACTACTGATCCTTTTATGTCTACCCCAGAGGACAAAATGCCAGATATATTAGATCTAGTTGGATGCAAGCGTTACTCGGCCAATGTCTTGCAGTGAATGCTTGGTAATTGGTTATTCTTAATGGAGAAATATAACTATTTTGAAAAACCTTGATAAAATCCCTGAGGGCTATAGAAAAGAACTCAAGTATTTATCTTTGAAGATTGCACATACTTTCCTTCGTGTAGTTTTTGATGTGTGGATGAAATAAGTTGGTCTATGACAAACTTGATTCAGTGTTAGGCAATCTTCCTTACTATAGGTTCCAGGCACTAGAATAGATAAATTGTGTTTTGAGAGAATTTATTTATTCAGAAGCAAGCAGATAAAACTTACAGTCTTATAAAGTGTCTGATGTGACCAAAGAATTTGGAAGGGTATTTCCCATAGTGGAGATCAGTGGATTTTCCAAGCAAATATCATATGTTTAAAAGGGCATGCAGCTGGTAACCTTTATACATCAGCTGCACCTCTGAGGAAAAAAAAAAAGATGATCCCCTCAGTCAGTGAATGCACTGTTTTCCTTTTACCCCACTTGAGTTCTGGTGGGACAAGTGTATATAAAGGTAAAGTTTAAAAGAAAAATAATCACAGATAAAACAGTTGTCACTGAGCTGACATTGTCCCTTAGGAATGCAATCCAGGGCTTGTGATACATGGATGCATGGAAACATTAGTTCAGAGCCTCAGCAGAGGTTGAAATAAGAAATGTGAACGTAAAGCAATAAAACAGAGAATGAAACGGAACAGCATTGTACTGCTGTATAAAGCCATGATATGTCTGTATTTTGTAGTGGGAGTGGTGCCCTAGCCTAAAGGGAATGTAGCAGAACTGGAAAAGTGTTCCGAGATGGCTGATGGGGATAACTGAAGTACACGCAGCAGTGTCTGAGGAACAGCTAGAGTGTGCTAGGGCTCGAGCTGGGAAAAGATGCAAGTGAAACACTGCGTGGTTGGGATTTACAAAATAATGAGTGATGGGGAAAGGATGGATAGTGACCAGTTGTTCTCTTTTTCTCATAATGTGAGAACTGGGAACAAGCAAAAGGATGTTGTTCATACAGTGAGCAGTTGACCTGTGGCAGTTCCTGCTGCAGGATGTTGTGTACGTTGGAAATTCGCATGGCTGAGGGTGAGGCTGGGAAAGTTCATGGAGGAGAAATTTACCAAACAGATCTGGTTCAAGCAATCTGAAAAAGATTAGAGGCTTTGAGGGAGTATTAATCTTCTTGTATGCTTCCCTAGACATCTGCTTACGGCCACTACTGATTACTGGTGAGAATGGACTTTTGGTTTGTACCAATGTAGATACAGACATTCTTGGCTTCTTTTATGTTCAGTTTCTAATATTTTAACAGTGGACTGAAGGATGATGGAGATTGCAGATTACTAGTCAGTTCCACTGTTGTTTTTTTATTTTCTTTTTCCCTTGACATCTCACTCTTGTTAGTTTCCTTTTCACAAGTTTTTGTTTCATCAGAAATCGAATTTTTTTCCAGCTGCTTAAAAATAATCCTGCAAATTCAGAGGGAAATTTCCCCCCTTCTGGTCTTGGACTTGTTAAATCTGGATAATTAAAACATAGTAAATTTCTTCTTCCCAGATTTGTGTACTAATATGCAACTTCACCTTTCCTTACCTGTGTTCATGGTATCAACCATTCATTTTGTTCACAGAAGCAATTTAAGATTTCAGAGTGACGATACCTGGTATGAATTCTGTCTTTTAGCCTGTGAGCATTTGGACTGCTGCCACCAAAAATGCCTGGCCCATGATAGCAACCATCCTAGGAAGGAAAGGCATCACTGTTTTATTCATGACTCAACTACACACTTATCTGAAAGACACCTTACTAGCATGGGCTCGACTTACTGTAATGTTGGCCACCTTTTTCCACTACGCACAACACAAGATGCATGTAATTGGGTGAAAATTAACTGTTTGCTTCTCTCCGCTGTTACCGTCCAAAAAATATAACAGGTGTCTTCATATGGAAATGTGATGGTTCATTTATGGTCTTGACCTGTAGGCTTATCAAGGAAACTTGATATGATAAACATTTTGGAGTTGAAAGTAAGAAAATTTGTGCAAAATTCCTAGAACATGATAGACAATATTACAGCTGTGTTTTTACATACAGAGAGATTAAGAGGGGGAGAACTGTTGTGTATGCACACACGGAATTGATGTAATAGTGGTAATACAGATGTAGTTATTTTTCTCTGTTTGGTTTGCAGGATGTTCTAGTGAATGGCTTTTGCATACCATTTGCAAGAAAACACTAGTGGTGTCATTAGGAATTCAGCATTTCACTAAGCATCACTCTTCCTTAGCATAAGCCTTTTCTGTAATACTGAGAAATGCTGTGATTTCTTCTCCTGCAGAAATTTCATGTTTCTGCAAGCACAGATCCCTTCCTTGATGTCCAGATTTCATGTATATTTATAGTCTACTGTCGTGATTTAACCCCGGTAGGCAGTTAAGCACCACGCGGCCACTCACTCACTTGCCCCTATTGGGATGGGAGAGAAAATCAGAAGGGTAAAAGTAAGAAAACTCATGGGTTGAGATAAAGACAGTTTAATAGGTAGGGAAAAAGCCAAAGGAGGAGCAAAGCAAAATAAGGGATTTATTCACCACTTCCCATTGGCAGACTGGTGTTCAGCCATCTCCAGGAAAGCAGGGCTCCATCACATGTAACAGTTACTTGAGAAGACAAACACCATAACACCAAACATCCCCCAGTTCCTTCTTCTTCCCCCAGCTTTATATGCTGAGCATGACATCATATGGTATGGAATATCTCTTTGGTCAGTTGGGGTCAGCTGTCCCAGCCGTGTCCCCTCTCAACTTCGTGTGCACCCCCAGCCTACTCGCTGGTAGAGTGGTGTGAGAAGCAGAAAAGGCCTTGACTCTGTGTAAGCACTGCTCAGCAATAACTAAAACACGAGTCTGTTATCAAAACTGTTTTCCTGACAAATCTAAAACATAGCCCCATACAAGCTACTATGGAGAAAATTAATGCTATCCAGACAAAAGCAGTACATCTACATCCATTTAATTCCACACTTACCAGGAGTACTAGGGAGAATGTAGCAAATAAGATTAATTCTGTCATTAATATGAAAAAAAAAAATTTTGTTCTGAATCTGTTGCAATCAAAAGTTACCATCAGCCAGAGCTGATGTTTGCCAAGATGACGTTTCCTCCATTCCCATGACAGATCATTTCCTGTGAAGCCTTTGACAGAAGTTTCTTCTTCTGAAATATTCACCAGAAGTTTATTGAAAAGTATGTTTGTTGTGTCATCTAAAATATCCTTATACACATATTCTGTGGTTTCCATGAAGATTTCTAAGATCTGCTAGGCATGACCATCTTCTACAGTAACTACCTGGACTCCTCCTCAGTGTATGGTCGTTACCTAACCATCTAATTCTCAGCTGTGTTGTAGTTTTCACCGATTTGCCAAGTGTGCAAGTCAGATTTATTGGTCTGTAGTTCTCTGACTTCCTGTAATCTATTTATCTACAGAATTTTACAGAATGCACAACATAGTCTCTTGCGAAGTCTGTATTCTAATTTCTTTAGAAAACCACCTAATTTTGGTAAAAGGATATTACTGATGTTTATAGGAAGCTATCTGATCCTCTACCATTTGCCCACTGGAATAGGTTTTTTGAAAGTAATAATATTCTTTTCAGAAAGAAGAAAGTTTCATGTCCATGTGGCAAACTAGCATCATAGTATGTTCTTCAAACACCAGGAAACTTTTAGAACCAGATTTCTTCCATAAATAATTTGCTTTTCCATCTTGTCTTTCTACTTCCCTAAGTACCTTCGATAAAGGGGGAACAAAGCTATGCCCTTGCATAGGTTACTTCAGCTCTGGGTATAAAGGAGGGCGTAATAGTTCAGGTCATTTGCATTTTTGAAATGCAAAGTTGAAGTTGAAACGCCAGTGCAGTTCAGCTCAGGGGCTCTTCAGCTGGGTCATGAGCTGCATTGCGTTGTGCTGGAGATACTAATGCAAACTCTTCACAAAGATGTTAAACTCTTCTGCCTGAGCTGAAACAACCTCTAGAGCTTCTTGGGAAAGTTTTGCCAAGGGTAGAAATTCACGGCACAGCTTCCACGGCGAGTTCAGTACACATACTTATGCACACTTACTTTTTTGTGAAAACACCATGGTGTAGGGTTCCGTTTGCCATAGCTGTATTAGTCTTATTTACACAGCCTTCCAGCCTTCCCTTCTCACTCTGCCTCACATCACATTTGTTTGCTGCCTATGAACATATGTGGGTAGGTATTGAAGGGAGAAAATTATTTACCTCCTAGTGAGTGCAGATTTTTAAAAAATGCGTTTCAGCTCTGTAGCACATGGCCTGCTGTCGTGTGTCCCGTTACTTGGGAGTTGTTTGGACTCTCTGTTGGTGAAGGAGCTTAGCACTGGGTAGAGTTACCTGCTCTTTACGACCGTGACAGAGGAATGAAGTAAGTAAGCCGCAAGCACCGCTTCTAACAGATAATAATGGCTGAATTAATTTGAATTCAAAATAAATATCGTCTGTTAGCAAACATGGAGAGTCTGGTTCCTCAAGGGAAGTAACTGGAACTCTGTATTAAAAGCCTCAGATCCTCTTGTGAAAGAACAGCTCTGGCTTAAAACTGCTGAGTGTTCGTATGCGCTAGTATCTGAGATGATATTTATTTCCTGTATTTAGCTTGGTACAGTCACCTGTCAAATTAAGAAGCAGACATCAAGTAGCTGTTGTTTGCTTTGAAAGCTTATGAGTATCATCTGGGAAAAAAAAATGAATGGTTAAGTTCTGAGTCTTGTCTGACAAAATATTTTGTTAACAAAATGGGTAAATTGCCTGTGTAAACCCGCGAGTCAGAGATTATGACTAGCTTGAACGATGGTATTGTCTATTGATGCAGAGGATACAGCTCCGTTCTAGTAGTATTCTGGGCACGAAAACTTCTAGGAAAAACAGGAAATCCTGCAAGAAGCTGAAGCAAGTAGGCATTTCTTATCCTATGCAGCACTTTTTATGTTTTCATTTCTAATTTTTTTTTTTTAATTTTAATTACACATAACATTTTTGACTGTGTTTACCCAAGTCTGGTTGGCATTTCTGCAATGTAAGTGTCTATCTCTAAACTGGCTTTTTTTCCTTCTTAGGGCTCTGTAGTGTTTTAAAAAAAGACAGAAACAGAAAGACAAATGTAAGGAAACACATAAGCATACGAAAGAGTATAAAGGAACCTGCCTTTTACGTGCAGATACGCAGCTTGGAACAATGTGTCTTATTTTGCTTTAAAAAGTAATGTAAAATTTTTAGGTAATTACGTGTGTTGTGATAAACTTACAAATTCTTGTGGTTTTATCATCTAAGAAAGAATATAATTTGAAATGCAAAGGAATACATTATAGTACAAAACGTTGCTTGGAATTAAGGAATCATGCCTTTTTTGTAAATTTATTAGAATTTTTTTCTGTTGGGCACAGTTGTAGATTGTGACATTTGGCTACATACAGGAATAATGGGCATGTTCAGGAAAGCCTGGACAAAACTGTTCAAACACTGGGAAACTTTTGTTGGAAATTCTGAATCGGAAATCTTGAGCTTCTCTGGTCTGGGTTTCACTGTGGCTGTTTGAGCACATAGCTTTAAAGATAGCTAAAAATAATAGCATGAAATCTTGAGCTGTAGTCTGTGGATACACATTTTAAGGCTTGGGCCTGGGCAGGTACCAAATAGACCATGGCATTAGTTAGTTGCTCTCTAGTTTTGTCTTGATGCTGGAAATCCAGAGAGTGAAACAAGTGGTTTGGTATTTTTGCAGTGGTGATGTCTGTGCATTGTTTAAGGTTCTGGTAAGCTCAAATCCTCTGGGTAGAAGATGATGTTGAAACATAAGATACTTTTTTTGGGGAAAAAAATAATGCATTTTCTATTCAGCTAAATATAAATGTACCGATAACTATGCTTACTGTGCAGTGGAAGGATGGCAGCACTTTCAAGAAAGGAGGAAGTAAGTTGTTTGTTTTTTTTTATTTTGGGTCAAAAATGATAGCACTTTTTTAACCATTAAAATAATTCTCAGCAGCTTCAGGATGATTTAAGCATTATCTTTTTTGAGTCTACTTAAGAAGTACATGTAAGACTTAGTGAATAGCAGCTGATACACAGTTACTTTACTTGGTGGATCAATGGCTTGCCATTGCACAAGATACACTGTACAAGGCACACCATTATCAAATTTTATTCTTAGTATAGTCCTTCCAAATGATTGCCTTCCTCTCACCCTGTTCATGCCTTTGTCCCATTGAATTTCAGCATTGAAGCAGCCAAACCTCTAAGCACAGCTCTACTGTGCATGTAGAAGTACTACAGATATTTTACCTCTAGGAAAGATTGTTTAATAATAGATATAACTAGAACTAGCAAACATTTAGCATCGTTCTTACAGAACCTGAAACCTGAGGGCACTGTCTCTCTGCACCTCCAAAAGTGCACAAGGAAGAGAAGAGTTGGAAAACACTGAGATTATGCTTACCCTGCACATCCGGACATTAGTACATGGGAACTTTAAAGGTGAAATAGAGAAAATTAGCTTCTGCAGGGCACTGATGTTAACAGTGGATGGTGTAGAGGTATGTGAAAGGGTTTGACCTCCACTGCCTTGCAAGCTGTGTGCTTTAAGGCTGGATCCCATCGAGTATCGATACCCTAGCAGCGTGGCAGTCAGTCTTATTTTATGAACCTTTTATGCAACTTTGAGAGCCCTTCAGTCCCTGTTCATGTGCTCAAAGATATGCACGTGCTTAAGTGCTTTCTTGGACAGAGCTAAATTGCTTTGTGCCTTGCAAGTTTAACCCTGTAGTCATCACTGAAAATCTCCAGCTGAATTTAGAACGCTTATTTGAACCCTTTCTTCATCTTCCACAGTCGTCGGGAGGTGTCCTGCTGTGTTAAGTGTCAATTAGCGAATACAATAGTAATGATGAATTCAGGAAAGGGGACTGGCCCATTTTCTTCAGTGTTGCTGACTGTCCATACTGAAATACAAGGGTTTCCTGTCAAATGGAAGATGGGTATATCAGCGTTTATTTCATGCTTATAAACTTTCATCTGTGTTTACGTTTAAATTTGTGAATCTGTGTTTGACACTTGTGGCCAAAGTGGCAGATTGTCGTGCCAGACTCAATGATGACATTTTTCTGATGATTAGCGGGAACTAACTCTATTTTTTATCACCTTTGAAACTTTGGCAGATGCCAACTTCAAAGCAGAACTCTTTTCATGCATTTATCTCACTGAGTTACGGTATCTTGAGGCACTTCAGAGCTGGCCAAAGGTGGTATTCCTTTTATTTGGGAAATTATGATGTCTTGATTATTTTTTTTCTTGCAGATCATATGACCCCCAAACTTCCAGATTTTTCCAAAGGGCAGATATTTTAAAGTAAATGTTTTCTTAACTTCCCACCCCCAGGTGCCCCAGTCTACAGTATAGATGATATTGACAGTCTCCTATTTGGAACCATGGAGTGGGGGATTAAAGTCTCGGGACCCTGGTTGCAGCTAGGTTCTGAGGTGATGCTAGGTTTCCTGATGGAAAATGAAGAATTTAAGATTTTAAGATTTCTAGCTGAAACAAATTCTGTGGGACTGACCCTGTCTGTGCTGCAGAGGTTTACTGCAGCCAAGCCTTGTCCCCAGAGCTCTTTAGTTTATGTTTGTCACTTACTGATGAAGAGGTTTATTAAAAAATAAATCCTGAATTGCTGTAATAGAGTATCTTTATTAACTGAAGTGTCACTAGTTCAGGAGATAAATGAACATTAATATTTATCACTCACTGCATGCTATCAGACTATGTGAAAAATGACTTGTGCTTTGGTATTTCATCTGCTGTGATCTGAATAAAAACTGTTGTGTAAAAAAAATCCCAAGCAAAACTGTTGAAGTAGAATTGAAAGTGTTGCAGCAGTTTGGTGTACAATGTATGGCTGAAGTGATGTTAGAACCATCCAAAACCCAACTGACTTCAGAAAATACAACACTAAGGTCACATGTAAAAAAGATTCCAGTGGAAGGTAATGAAAGCTTCAAATAAGACACCTAAACACTCTTTATGTGAAACCATGCAGCATACATATGATCCTGATGAAGGAATTACACTGTTGGAATAATAAAAGATCTTACATTAATTTTTAGAATCTGTTATTTTCCTCCTCTATTTTTCCAATCCTGATATCATTATGGCACGCAGAATGGATACTGACTCTTTGAACTTACCACCTTCTGCATGTAGATTCTTAGTACTGCTTACTAAAAAATCGGGATAAATTTTTAGCAGTATTATTAACTTTGTTAGAGACCCAACCAATGTTTTGTTCTGCCCCATCCAATAGATCAGAAAGAGAAAAAAAAGAATGTGTGGAATAAAAATGCATCTTGCAAGCAACTGAAAATATGGTATGGTATGGTATGGTATGGTATGGTATGATATGCTTGGCTCTTTACAATAGTCTAAGGCTCTTGGACAGATTATGTTGTAAAACCACATATATGTAATTTTAAAGCAGGTCTCAGTGACAACTGGCCATTCAGTTATTCGATGTCCTATTAGCACAGTGTTTTGGAAGAAGCTCTTATGAAGTTCCAGGTGTACAAAAAAAATGGAATTCTGTCACACTCTGTGTTTTAGGGAAAGGGGTAGCAGGAAAGATCACAGGACTGCCTGTCTAAACAGGAATGAACTGTTTTTCTGCATTGGAAATGATGTGAGCAACAAGCTCCACCTTTGCATACAATCATGATGTAGGCAGTCAAGAGGTGCATGTGTTTGCTGGAGGCAG
Source organism: Anarhynchus alexandrinus (assembly GCA_008711295.1). Classification (NCBI taxonomy): domain Eukaryota; kingdom Metazoa; phylum Chordata; class Aves; order Charadriiformes; family Charadriidae; genus Anarhynchus; species Anarhynchus alexandrinus. Next base: position 915,921 of record VUYV01000143.1, read on the forward strand.
CAGTCCTAGTCGGACACATTCAAATAGTTAGTTGTACTGAGGTTGCATGCCTGTGGCTGGGGGGGACATGCCATCGCTAATCCGGCTCTTGGCTGCATTACCTTTGAAAAATAAGAAATGGATTCTTCTGCCATGTGTGAAAAGCTTTTGGCCCTCTTGAGTCTAGTTTAGGGTTGCAGCTGGGCTGGAGAGAAAGAGGGTAATGAAGCCTTTGCATCCTCACCAGCTTCCTGCAGGATTAATTGGAGGGGAGAAACCCCTTTCCCAGGAGCCTTCTGGAGGGACAAGGAGGCTGGAGCAACCTCCCTGTGTGTTTCCAAGACACACTGGGGTATGTTTCTAAAGCCACATGCCAGGTTTTGGTCCCACTGGGTGCTATTAGGAATGACACGCTGTACCTGAAAGCAAACCCACTTTTCTTAGTCTTTCAGGCCAGTTCTGAGGCATCTGCTCTGTCCTTTCCATCCACCACAGTTTGCTGAAGCTGGTGGCACCACGCTGGTGTGGGTAAAATCAGAACCCAGTGCTTATTCTACAAACCCAGGTGTTTTACCAGAAGATTTTTCTTACTTTGGTCTTGGTGGACATACGGGAGTTTATATATCTAAGACAAAAATGGAGGAATCAGTGTTGTGATTTCTGGTGTGGACTGGGGTGATGTTCTCTCGTGTGTCTGTTCTGTCCACGCAGCTTTCTGAACAATATGTATTTTCTTCTCTGTGGGACAGTCAGCTTCCCGCAGGAAGTCCCCAAGGACTTCCGCGTTAGAGCAACAGAACAGTTAAGGTATGTTTTAGCGAAAGGATTGTAACTGTGAGTGAATTAAAATAAATAAAAATGAAAGAAGGATGACAAAAATCTTTCTCCTTCATGGTAAGGAGCTCTGTTTTATTTCAGGTGTTTAATTTCAGCCATCTCTTTTCTCACCACCTCAATTCTGTACACATACAGTTAATTTTTTCTTTGTGTAATTTAGAACTAAGTTTCCAGTAGAAAGAAAAAAATGTAAGTAAAAATACAGTCACATGGGTTTATGCAAACCCCACTATAAATTGAAACTCATCCCTTATCCAAATCTGTCACTTCTTCCTTGGCATAAATTATGTATCCAGTAATTCACTGATGTTTAGCACTCCCATTTCTCCCAAGTTGTTGATGTCTCTCCAAAACTTTTTGAAATCAGGGGCATAGTATTTCTTACTTTTCTCCAAATACTTCTTGTGTCTAGTTTGTGCTGGCACAGCTGAATGCTGTGCAGGCAAAGGGCTCCTGCTCGGTAGGATCTGATGGTGGTCCTGTCCCACCAATGCCCATGAAAGGAGCAGCCCTTGAGAAGTACTGTAACCTGCACTGAACGTATCTAGGTGCCTTCCAGCTGTGTATTTCCCCTGCCATATTTACCAGTACACTGAGACGCTATTTATTATCACAGGTGTTAATAGTACTTTAAAATTTTCCCTAGCGTTGTGCTGAAGGAGATCTTTTTTCAGCATTTCAAAAATACATTTTCAACATTTTCTACAGTTCCTAAAAGGAAGACAATTGCAAAAGTTAAGGCTTTGTTAAAGAAATGCTGTATTCAGTCTACAATTCAAATAAATTTGCTTTCAAGCTTTAAAAAATGAAGTCTAAAATTGAGATGTATTTTGAAGAGAAATGGCATTTAAAATACTGAAAGATGGACCCAAGGTTTTTAATAGTTTTATTTCTTTATGTGAAAACATTTTGGGAAATAAATGTGCGTTGGCTAATTGTATTGCATTTTTTTTTCCTTTGGAGGCTGGCTGAAATACTTCTATCAAAAAACTTCCAAATCCACTTCTATATGAAAATTTCAGTGCTTGATATCTATTGAATTGTTAACTCCCAAATGCTGATGAGTGTTTGTGACTCAGAACTTCAGAAATCACCAGACTGTCTTTAAAATCTGTATATTTTAACACAGCTGTTAAGTCCATGGAGTTTGTGTTGTCAAACCGGTTGTGTCCAGCTTTGAGATACATAATTTTTTAGTGTATTCTGAATATGCAGCTCTCGTAATACCATGAGCATGGGATTTGGTAATGCAGGAACAAACCACCAAATATTGAAACTTGCCAAAAAATTGTAAAAGCTAGCAGTCCTTGGAGTGCATTACATATAACATCACATTTAACAAATGATTTAATAACATGTAGCTTGTCATATATTCATTCTTCTAGTGATTTTGAAAATATGAGTTATTTTGTAATTTATGATTTTACAGTGCTTAGAAGTTGTTGTCCTAAGCCAGGACACCAGGCCAGCTCCTGTAGAAGAGAAACGAAAAATTACCTCTAATCCAAAGAATTTAAAATCTTTTTTTTTGTAATGCTCTGCAGCTCAGGTTTTCTGCTTTCTGTGTGGACTCTGGTGTCTTACCAGTAAAGACTAGTGAATAGGTCATACAAAGCACGTGTCTAGGGAATGTGTCTTCCTTTTCAGATCACAGAAATTCATTCATAGGCTCGCTCTTGCCATTTTTCATTTTGTTTGAATTGTTTAATCTCTTTATTAAAAAAAAAAAACAATAGGGAAGTTAATTATAGGCATTTTGTATTCAAAATTTGCAGTCAAGATAGTGATCATATAAGAAAAGCTTTGAGTCTAATGAAGTGAGATATTCTATAACTTCTTCTAAAATTGTTGAATCATGTTTATCTGCTTCTCTGCTTTATAAACTACCATTTCAGCCATCAATGACATGCTTGGATGATAATATATAGAAAGCAAAAAGCTGTTTTCCTGGCTAGATACAGAATATGAACCGTCGTCTTCTTCCTAGTAGTTGCTCAAAACAGACACATGCAGGATAAGTATGACCGAAACAGGCTGCATGTAGAGTGAACATTTCCCAGGTATTCTCTGCTAGTTCTGCCCTCCACAGCCTTGGCTTTATTTGTAACCTTGGGTAAGAATTCCAGCAGTGCTGTTCTTTAATCTGTAAGTTAAAAAAAATGACCCTCAAATGCATGAAGCAGATGGTGTAAAATCTAGGTGTAAAATACTTTGGAAATAGAATTTTTACTGCAGATAGGTCAGGTAAGTTCTTTTATCAGCAATACAACTTAGTCTTGAAGATGCGTGTTTTCTGAAATACTAATGGTTTACTTTATTTATTCATACCTTTGGCTGCCTGTGATTAAGCTGAGTGTTTCCTAGAGGATTTATAAGGCATTTTCTAAGTCTTCATCAAACATTTTACATTGGCTTTTGGCTATTGATATCCCATAAATCATAGAGGAACTATGACCAAGTGTATCTGGCACAGGATTCTTCAGTGTGTACTGAAAATGATTTCCAGAAACTTCTAAAGGAAGAGGAAGAGGGCAGTCTGCACAAAGCAAAGCATTCATTTGAAAGTATGTCTCTACTACTGAGCCAAACTGAGGTTTTAGTGTTGTTATCCCCCCTTCCATGTAATTTGTTTTGGAGAGACTAATTAGATTAACAGGTTTTTATTTTGTCAAGATTGGAAGTATCATCCATATTTTGTCTTTGTACCAGGTAACGTGGTGATAAGCCTCGCGATGTATTGATTATTGATGTAAAATTGCTATCTGGACACTTGAGAAATGGTTGTTTAGGTTTTTTTAATCCAAAAAGTAAAAGGAAATATCATTAACAACAATCATTGGGTTTTGTGATTAAAGAGTACTCAAAGACACTGTAATTTAAGTATATTTTTTTCTATGATGTTGACTCTTAAGGGGCAATCATGAGTAACATGGAACTGACTTGTAGAAGCATACTTGCTCGGGATATTTTTACTGGTTTTATACTGAAAACCTTTAAGCAATGTTTAGAAATTCACCAACTATATGTATGTATATTTTGTCTTTTAGGGCATACAGGACGATTATTAAAATCTCTGTGTTTCACCAGTCTATCATTTCTGCTGCTGCACATCATCTTTCAGATTACAATAAACAGTCTTGAAGCTGGAAAAACTATTGAACCTGGTTTTAACTGTGAGTAAAACCTTTTAGTTTTTATTAGCATTTTAAGTGTCCAAATGCTTCAGTGGTCGAAAGGTGAAGCATTGATGAGAAGGCACTTAGCATTGTGCTCCTGTGGGTTTGCTTCTGTTTCCCAGCTTGTAGCCTTAAGAATTACTGTTAGTAGGGCAAGAAGACTAGATGAGTTTAAGAAATGAGAGAAGTGTATTAACTATTTTGTTCCCACCAGAGATGCATTTTCTTTGGGTTTAGCACAGATTGTTGCGTGTCTTCATCTTTTAGGCTTTCTCAAAATTCCCTCAGAACCTGAGGTGACTACACGTTTGTGTTATTAGATCACAATTCAATATAGTAAGAATAAAATGAGATATAGTAATGAAAGCCCCTCTACCCATATATTAAGCCTGTGTCTGATGGAACTCTCTTCAGTTGTTCATTTAATTTAACTTTAAATCTAGACCCCTAGGTTTATGTTTCTAAACAGTATTTGTCTCTCTCTTGCCTGTGTTGTATGGGAAGAAGGATTTTCCATTTTTATTTATGTGTAAACACTACTTAAAAATATATTGCATGACATTTTGTATCTTCCTCTCTCAGGAAACGTTCTTCAATAATTCAGAAGCAAACATTCTTTATTGTGCAGAAGTTAATTAAAATATCTATCCAGTGATTTGGATATGTAACCTCCAGGTAGAAACTATTTGTACTTGTCTTACAGTGCTTACGTTTAACATTTAAACCTGTCAACTTACCTTTGATAAATGTCCATTTAATTTATCACAGAGTATGCTGCTGCCACTTGAGTAAACAGTTGTACTACAATTCAACACAAGAAACCTTATGTGAAGTAAAGCATTTGACTTAAAGTAACAAAATCCTCAGGAAACTTGGAGCGAGCATTACCGTTTCACCTTTAACTCAAACCATTTCTTAAAGTAAAAGGCATAATTGTGCTTATGAAATATCAGTTTTAACTGCAATTTCTTGGGCTTTGTTGGTTCAAATCAGACCTTCAGAGTCTAAAAATATATTTTCTTTTTTTCAAAAATGTATATTACTGATTGAGCGAACTGGATTAGTTGCTTTCCTGTATCTCTTTAACATGCTTATCACTAAAAATGCATGATTTTTACTTAAATTGGAGTCATTGTATCAGCTAGACACTGTTTGTATGAGTAGAGAGTTCCTAACTGTCCGAGACACAGATGAAACCACTGGCTTTTTCTTCTTCCTGTGGTGGGAACTGGGATCTACAGTAGGAACTGGTTAAAAGATTTACTTCATCCTGAAGAGTCCACTCCTGAAGAAACAGCCAGAACGTACCATTTCTGCCTGTTTATTACCACTTGCTGAGTGCAATAGCTTCTATTCTAGCTGCCATTAATAATGATTTTCTTACATGGGGCCCCAAAGGACAACGGGTATGGCTGTAGCAGTGCATTAAACGTGCCTCAGGTTGCTCTATGACACCGAGGCCAGTTGATATGAGACGATCCACATCCTCACCATTAAGCTCTCGTTGCCTTCTGGGTGCAAAGGGTGGGTTGAAGTTGCCTGTTGGGAGTGGTGTTTGTCCCGCAGGAACTCCCAAACTGTGCTTGACTGGTTTGGGAGAGAAGTTGGCTGGCCAAAGTTGTTTTGAGATTGTTTTAGCTGTTTAGCAATATGAAAAATTCAGCTGTTGAATTTCAGTGCCTGAATATGCTTGTGGAGTAAACTGGCACCATTTAGATTACTGGTATGGCTATAGTCGGTGAGCTTCAGGTGAAGCTAATGAAGAGGGAAACGTGATACTGGCATTATGGATGCTGGACCCCAGGGTGCTGAAGGAGAAGTTAAAGAAGGTATAAAGACTGTTGTGAATGAAGGGGACAGAAAAAGCCAAGGCCTTTGCTAGATCAGGCAATAAGATCAATTTTTGTCATTAAATGGCACCAGAGTATACGTGGTACTGTGTAGGTGAGGAGAAGACTGAATTCTCGCTCCAGAAAGTACTTTGGTAGTACTTCTGCTTGTAATTATTTGGTGACACAGCCCCACTGTGTTTCCTGTTCCCCAGCTATATGAATAATGCTGTGCAAAATTGACTACAGCAGTGTGCTAAGCCATAGCTGGAGAAATGACAGCACCGTGCCCATAGCATCTGCACAGTGTTATGATCTCTGCATTTTAGAGTTAGCTGTTAATGTTTATTCAACTCTTTTCACTCAGTACGAAGTACAGAAGTGTAGACTGGAAGACTGGAGTTTTCTGTTTCCCTATCCGGACCCAGATTGACTATTAATAAAACATTTTTTTACAGCTGTTTGTCTTATTCTTAAGCTCTATGTGCCCCACTGGAAATATTCTACGGTCTCTTCTGATGCTTAAGATTAGGAAGTTGTTCTCCTATTAGTCAAAATATCCTGTCTTCCTTCTTCAGCCTGATGTGCAAATGGAGAAAAACTTTCTGTTAGTCTTTATGCTTACCGGTTCTGTATTTGAAGGCTGCAGTCATGTCTGTCATATGTACTCTTTTCTCTCATTCTCTTCTCTTTATACATCAGTCCCTCCAACCTTTCTCTATGGGTTGTTTCCTAGGAAGGAGATTAGTTTTATCTTTGTTGAGGATAAGACCATGTTGGGGTCTACTTCTCTTTTCTCCGAGTGGTCCAGATATTTCTTGAAGTTCGGTGCCCAAAGCTGGGCAGTATTTCAGCTGAGAATTTAATTTAACAATTTACCAAAGTGTCTGCAAGTGACACTCCCTGTTGATGTATTACTCTATGGTACTTTTTGCAACGGTAGCATTGTCTCACACCTTATTTGCGATTCACTGTAACCCACAAATCCTTTTCTGCAGAAGACTGTTTTTTCTAATTCCATCTTTATGTAGGTGAACATTCCTACATTATAATGGAAATCTAAGTTTCCCTATTTTTTTTTGGAAATAGTTTCATTTATCATCAAGACTGTTCTGAATTCTATCTCCCAATTTGCTTGAGGCCCCTTTTATAGGGGCCATCTGCAAATACCACCTTTAAGGGGTTTTGGATATACTAAAATGTTTGATTTTTTCTTTAAATTTAATCTTTTTTTTGATTTTGCTGGAATTGTTATATCTCCCTGAGTTTAAATAAATTAAACCATATATTGCCTTCGTGTAAATGAGGTGAGAGCAAGTAGTGTAAATGTGCACTTTTGGTACACTACTTTCTAGGCTGAATAAAAAAACAATACAAGGGGGAAGGAAAAAAGTGTAATAGCAGAAAGGAGAAGAAAAATTGCAATTATTTTAGTTTATGTTTAATTGCTTATTTTTTCTATTTTGAAGTATGTGAAATTTTCATGTGGTCCCGCTGTTGCTTTCATCCTGCAGGGAAATTAAAGCTGATTCTATAGTTCCCTAATTTTAACCTCAAAAAGTGAATGAATAAATGTTTCTAATTAATTCTGTATTTTTGGAATTTGTTGCCTTTGTGTAGTTAATAATCTAACTCCTAACAGTTTCAGAAATGAGTGAGGGGCATATACCTTTGTCTTCAAATTCTGTAGGTTAGTTTGCCTGAGTATGTTCAAATGCCAACTTCTGAATCAAAAGATCATTTTCTGGTTTTAGTTTTTCTTTTCACACAGCTGTATTAAAGCCTCTGAAAATATTTTCATTTTGGAAATAGAAACACTTGAAAAATGTTTAAATTAGAGGTGTGATACAGACTATCACCTCTTAAACCTTATGCAGTTATAGTTTCATTTTGGAAATGAAGAACAACCATCCCTTTATCTTTTACATCTAGAAGCAGTTTAATTTGGGCCCTCCGCAAGAGCAAAGCAGACATGTAGCATTTCAGGCTCATTTTGAAATATTCTGCTCTTATCCTGGACTTAATTTATTCCAAATCAGCTCATAGATAGTCTTTAGGATAAGTAAGTCCTGGAATGTTTGCCTTCTTCAGTTTGTTATTTTCTTCATCCCCTCCCTCTTTCAGAGCTCCTCTTTCAGGATGACTACAAAATGCTACAGCATTCTCTAAGATATATAGGAGACGTATATTAGTGGGTTGATAGAGGTGTTTAAAAATGTTTAGCCAACAGAGGGTCCTTGTTCCTTCGGAGCCTTTTGAGTATTGCCTAGCACTAATAAAATGTTATTGTTAGAACTCCTTGTTTAGCTTAATGAAAGATTTCTGGTTAGCCAGAGCTGCATTGTATGGAACTAACATTGAATACCTCCCAGATAGTTTCTTTTTTAAATCAGAGTTCATATAGGAAAGGAAAAGAAGAAATACAGAAAGGGTGAGCTGCGCTAATCTTCTTAAGCCATCAAGACCCAGGTAGTCAGTCTTGTTTCACTGATGATATCTCCATATAATACAGAATCTGATTTTGAGATGTAGTAGTATTCATGCAGTAATACAATTTCATTATTAAATTTGTACTTCTGATGGAATAAAATTCTGATTATTAGATTAGGTAACGTCTTTTGAGTATAGAATCTGTGAGACAGGCAATTGAAAATTAGATCACAAGGTAATATGGAGTCTCATCCTTCAGTATGCACGCTATAGTTCTTCCCTAGGACTAATTTTAAACATCCTTAAGAACAGCATTTCCACCAGCAGAAATGTTTTCCATGATGGTCATTTAAACTGTAGTTCCAATAAATTAGTGAAATTATTCCTCATTATACTACTCCTCTGTAAGTGTATCCTCTTCTTGTGTTTAGTCAGTCTGTAAAAATACTCCAAGTTCTTTTTCTCTTCATTGTAGTGGTGTACATCCATGGGGTTTTTTGGGGTGCTGACTCTACCATCTCTTGGTCTTGAATTCTGCAAATGGATCTACTGAAATGCTTTTTTTTTCAGAACAGTATTTTAGTCCATGAGAAATACAACTAAAAGTGGTTCAACTATTCACTAGTTAAGTTTGTATTCAGTGTTTGTTACAATACCAACAGGGGCATTCCAGGTATTTCTGGATATTTTTCTTATACATCAAATAATAGAACTGATGGAGGCGAAGCAGATACCCTGAAATCCTTCTAAAGACTTTCTGTGAATCTCTGCATTTGTTTACTGTGTATAGTTTTGTCTGCTTTATTTACAAAATGGTTGTGTGTAGAAAAAGGGAGAATAGGCTTAAAGCACCAAGTTGCATAGATAGCTTCTCTGTTAGATCATGGGAACTAAATTCAGATACTTCTCTGTCCCCGGTATGCCGAGGGAATGTCAAACAAATGCATGCCACCATTGTGGAATCATAATAACTTTCTGCTTTAGATAAATTTTGAAATGATTTCTTGGCTGAAAGACCATCCTATGTTTGCATTACTACAAGTGTGTCCCTGAGGTTTTGGGTTATATTAGGAAGCAGAAATACCCAGTACAAATAAATTAAGTTTCACCATTTATTGAAAGCTCAGACTTGGGACTCCAGCTGACCTTTCATATGCATGAATAATTACTTTTTCCTATATACCTGGTGAGATTTTATGTCTTTTATACCCTCCTGAGTATGCTTTTAAGGTTGGGCTGGTTTTGAAAAGTACTGCATCTGTAAAGGCTGTTGTATTTGATATGAATATAAGCCAGCAATGTACCTTGGTGGCCAAGAAGGCCAACAGCATCCTGGCCTGTATCAGAAATAGCGTGGCCAGCAGGACTAGGGAAGTAATTGTCCCCCTGTACTCAGCACGGATGAGGCCACATTTCAAATACTGTGTTCAGTGTTGGGCTCCTCACCACAAGAAAGACATTGAGGTGCTGGAGCACATTCAGAGAAGGGCAACGAAGCTGGTGAGGGGTATAGAGCACAAGTCTTATGAGGAGCGGCTGAGGGAACTGGGGTTGTTTAGTTTGGAGAAAAGGAGGCTGAGGGGAGATCTTATCGCTCTCTACAACTACCTGAAAGGAGGTTGTAGCCAGGTGGGGGTTGGTCTCTTCTCCCAAGTAACAAGTGATAGGACAAGAGGAAATAGCCTCAAGTTGCACCAGGGGAGGTTTAGATTGGATATTAGGAAAAATTTCTTCACTGAAGGGTAGTAAAGCATTGGAACAGGCTGTCCAGGGAAGTGGTTTAGTCACCATCCTTGGAAGTATTTAAAAGACTTGTTGATTTAGTGCTTAGGGGCATGGTTCAGTGGTGGAATTGGCAGTGTTAGTTTTATGGTTGGACTTGATGATCTTAAAGGTCTTTTCCAATCTAAATGATTCCATGATTCTATGATTTCTGGTTGTATTTATTAGCCCATTGGAAATAAAGATGCTGTATTTACTTATAGTGGGGCAAAAGATTAAGAGATTTCGTACAGAGTTTCATATTTCTGTTTCAAAGGTGGATGGCAGATGCGTGCAGATCTTTCAAATACCATGACTTACTGGCCCAGCTCCTCCCTGGAGTTTGAGCATACCTCACGGACCCTTGTTATCATCTTGTCACTTACCCACGTTATACAGTGCCCAAGCAAAACGGTGTTACATCCCAGGCAAATCAGCTCATTCTTCCTTAATGAACGCATCCATTTCTCATGGACCAGGCAGATGCTCAAGGCACTTTCCAAACAATGGGTTTAGCTGCAGAGTTATGAGATCTTCAGTCACCTCCATCGTATGTGTAAAATACCATTCCTTTTTTGTTTAATGAATTCTTCATTTCAGCATTCAAGGGTCTATCTCAAATCTGAGCCCTTCTTTTGACCTCATACCTGCACTTTCTCACATTTCTTTAGTCTGAGATGTGTTGAGACTAAAGTGTTTAGTCCCTTCAGCAATTGCCTTGGGCTATTGTATTTGAAACTAAAATGGATGTCATTTATAAGGTTATCTCAGTTTGAAAACGTATATTTAAAAGCAAACCTTTATTCTATTAAGAGTGGGTATTATCTTGCCAGACAGCTGCATTTTAGTCATATTTTTCTGTGTCATCTCAAAGATTATGATCCAAAGTCAGAGTAAAAAAATGCTTTTAAATGTTTCAGAAACAGTTCTTTCTGCTATCACAGAAGTTGTTAGATTGTGCTTGTGTGGTGTCTGTACAAGGGGCAAGAGGAGAAGGTTCAGAAATGAGCTTCTGTTTCAAGAACAACTGTGGAATATCCAGTATAGCAAAGTTTTTGTAGGATGAAAGAACCAGATGTATTACTGCAGGAGAGTCAGAATAACCTTTCATTGACGGGATATATGTGTTGAACTTGACATTGTCTGAGCCTGTGATGTCTACTGCAGCAAATAAATTACAAATTTACAGTGTTAGATGTTTAACTAGTTCCAGTGTGGGGAGTGGTGGTTCAGTGGGGAAAAAAAATGATATGCCAATATTTTAGTAGAAGAGATTGTACAGATTCTGCATGGTCTCCAGCAGCCACATAAGACTGACAATACTAAATCCCAGAATATAAAAGTCTAGTTTTAATGGGATTCAGATACTTACATATTTTTGAAGTTCTGAGCTATAGTCTCTATTGATTATTAAAACAGTAAAGACAGCTAATTACCTGGAAAGACTTTTTGTTCAGTTTTTATGAGAGATCAGTTACTTCATGTATTTTGGCTTTGTGGCATGTCCTCACCAAGCTATCTGAAGCTCTGTTGCTTGTATTATTAGCAAGATACTAAAGGCTGGGTGTATGAGAAGCTGAAAATGTTTCCAGAATGCAGGTTAATATAACTCCATAAAAATTAAAGGGAGCTGTGAAAACTAGTGTTCTTTATTAAAAGTCAATATATGGATTTTGTTCTTCTTATCCCAAGCAGTAAGACTGTCTCTTCGTGGTAATTCCATTTGCCCAGTACCATGTGGACTGAAAAAACCCTACTTTGCCTTAGCTTGTAAACTCCTCTGAGAAGGACTTTTCCTGCTCTGTGGTGTGTACTGTTGACCTGCAGCAGGAGTCAGCTCTGTGGCTTATGGGGATGCCACTGCTTAAAGAATAATGAGAAGAGGGTTTCTTCAGAGCTTCCCACTTATCAGTGACTATCCCTGCAGAATAATGAGCTTAGAAGCAGTGAGTAACCACTTATCCAAATCTCGACTGAGAGAGGGAAAATTCTGCAGAGATTAGCACAAGTAGTGCACATGTGGATTGCAGTAGAGCATTCATAGCCAAAGCTCCTGTCATACTACTTCACATAGCAAGTACCTCTGAAAACCTGACAAAAGACAGAAATGAAGTTGAGGAAAAAAAAATTAATGTAGTTCTTATCATTCTCTGGTTTCATAGTGTTCAGTTTCTTGCATAGGTGATATGCAGTGTCTGAGTCATTAAATATGTAAAAAGGAATTTTTCTGTGGAGTCACGGAGAACTTAGGACTAAAAAGAATGCTTAGCCATAAAAACTGCTGTGAGAGCGGGTTGTGGTGGTGCAAATACCGTCATTATACAAGGTCCTAGAAAGGCATGTGGTTGTACAGTATTACCAGTGACCATCGCTGACCGTCACATCAGTGTTTCCAAGAGTAAAACATGTATAGCATGTGGAACACATCCTGTGATAATCTTTTAATCAGTCAAAGGTGTCAGTGTGCTTTTTCTTTGCCTCACCAGAAACTTGCAACAATAGTTTATTCTGCACATGAAAGTTAATTTTCCTTTAATTCAGTACACATTGAATGTCAACATTTCATCAACACTTCTCATGCAACTTTATGCAGCCAGGAAATTTTTGACTGGGGAAACAGAAGCTTCTGTAATTGCTTCTTAGGCATGTATGAGAAGTCCTGCTTAATTTCCTGCTGGGTGTTAGTGCCTAGAAGTTTGGAAAGTTGTGTTTATGGAGTCTTTATTTCTGGACTCACATGCTGCCATGAGAAAATTAAGCAATATTCTAAATACTCATTTTCAGCCCTGATATATAACACCTTCTGTATATTGTATATAATTACTTTGTAATGATGTTAGCATACTCGTCCGTGTTCCTCCATTTAAGAGAACCTGACGTAGGACATGATCCTTCTCACTGCCACTCAGTTTGTGGTTTTGACAGTCAGATTTGCATTGGAGAGAAGAGCTGGAAACTGCTGGGTGGTTCATGTGGTGTACTGCTTGTTTCTGAAGGTGGTGGACTTCCAAAGCTGTTCTTACATTGCACCTGAGGAAACACCCAGCCCACCTCTTGATGCTGTGATGCAGACTTGGGTGGTTTTCTTTTTTGCGTCCCAGTTGTAGCTAGGATGAGTACACCTGACTGCAGGGCAGTAGAAAGGAAGGGTGACTGTCACCATCACCTTGTTTTGGGGGCTGCTGGTAGGAGGGATCAAGTAGCTGTTGTCTGTCTCCCTCTGCCCTCTTAAGGGTAAGAGCTGAAGTAGCAAATGTAAGGAAGAAATCAAGGCCAGCTGTGAAGGAGAAGGCACTTGATAAAACTTGAATAAGAGAGGAGAGCAGAATGTATGTGTGAAGGAAATGAAAGCAGAAGAGAGTAATTGTTTTGTTGATATATACTCTTGGTTAGTGCTCTTAGTAAATTAAGAAGCAAACGAGCAAAGAGTAGCCTTCTATGTTTTTGGAAGTAGCCACTCCCTCACGTGTCCCATAGCTATATGCTCAACCTTCCTATGAAAATCTTACCAGACAGCGTGCATTGCCAACTGCTTTTAAGTCCCAAATTACTAGAAAGCTTGTTTTCATATTGTGAAAAGTTTTTGAAGACTGGCAAAGTCAGAAACAGGCTGCTCACACAAACAGTTACAGTGAGAAAACTTGTCTGCAGGGTTGGACCTTCACACTGACACCAGCCCTCCTGTTACGATGGTTATCTTGGCTCATTGACAGTGTTTTGCTCTAGAAGTATGGGGTGTGTAAGGACCAACACCAAAAGTGCTTTAGCAACCAGCATCTCTGGGCTGGTGTAGAGCACCATGTTGAAATGTTCCCTTGGTGATCACTCCAATCACTGTAACATAAATATTTCACTGGGGAGTCTTGCTGTAGAATTACTGTTCAGGAATAGGAAACTATATATTTGTGTGCTGGACACTGTTTAGACAAATGCTTTCCACTGAGAATAAATATTTCATTTTATTTCTGAGGATCTGTCTCTTCTGTTTGGCTGTTTACATCTTTATGTATTGCTCTTCATCACATAATCATTTTGAGTATTTCTAGAAAACCTGATTCGTTAGTGTGGTACTGTGAGCCTTTGCATGTGCCTGTGCCCACATTGTAAGTTTGAGGGGGTTTTGGTCCCTGAGTCTGAGCCCTTGGGCGTCAGCCTTCTGTGCCTCTTGATGCTTTACGTCAGCAGCGCGACCTGGGTCTCAGCTGGGAAGCGAACAGCAAATTTGAGTTGAGGTGATGACAGCTGCTCACCACAGCCACTCTGCCATGGCTGGACCACGAGCTGGGCATCTCAATGGCAAGCACAGGCGAGGTGTTGTGCCTGGGAGTGGCAGCTATGAGGGGTGGTCCCTGGCGGTGCAGCACCCCCAGTGGGTGGGCTCCCCTGGGCAGCTTGGGTTGGAGGCTGCTCAGGACAAAAGTCAGGTCTTAACTCAAGGTTAACCTCGAGTTGCAAGGATGGGGTTTACTGAGCTGTTCCATGGAATCTCTGACGTAAAACAAATCACCCCATGAAACAAAGCAAAAGGCATCGCTTGCCTAAATACGGCTTAGAGCCATCTGGGAAAAAATGTTTTCTTCGCAGACATGGACTTGAAATGCTTCTGTGGGCTCTCCTGTGTCAGTGTATTAGAACGTAGTCCTAAACCTGGGTCAAATAAAATGTGAACTTGCACACTTCTAGTTTACTTCCAAGTGGAAAATCTGTCTTAAAATTTGCTTCAATTTCTGCCAGATATACGAGTCTGAATCAATAACCGCACAGGATGCCTTACACCTTTTGCATAAACAATGTGCAGCACATCTGTCATGCTGATGTTTAACACAGACCAAAGTAAATAAGAAAAATTCCTTAACACTCACAAAAGAAAAAAAAATACCCTTCACATCTTTGGAAGGAAGAGAACTCATTAGATGACTTTAGAAGGGTAGGCTTGATTTCCAAAGTCTTAAACATCCCTCTTTTGTTTCATTACAACTCTAGCATTTTCCTCATATCTGGATCTGGAGCGTTGCACCATTTCCACCCATATATACTGTATTTACTGACCAATTTTATCATACCACATTCCTTTAAGGATTTGTTTAAAGGAATCAGTAATCTGAATTCCAGAAATGTTATAGTCATCATCAAGACCAAAACCAGAAAGATTTTCAACAGCATCAGTGAAAGTTGTAGTAAATGAAGAATGTTTCGTGACAAAACTGTAATCCTATTTCTATGTGTCTAGAAATAAGGAGAGTAGAATATACTATCTTTCAAAGTCCAGTGACCAGAGAATGAACTTGATTTCCAGATATCATCAGTGATGCCAAATGCCTATTTTAAAACTGAAAACAATTTTAACACTATTTTCACACTGAAGTAGTGTGGAACACTGAAAAGCATTTATGATGCACTCCAGCCAGTGGCTGATAAGACTCTTCTCAAGCTTTTTTCAGGTGTATTATCCTCAATTTATTACCATACTCTGTAGAAGAGAGAAAGGTTATTCTCAATAAAAACAGAACTTCAGTCCTTTCCTGAGGGGAACTGTGAGTAATATAATTCAGAGTACATTACTTAATAAAAGATCCTACCAGTATTTTTCTGTTATGTATACATTCATACATTTCAAAAGAAGACAGCCAGCCCCTAATGCAAAGGACACAGTGATAAGAACTGATAACATTTTATGCATTTTTGGTTCATGCATCACCTTACTTACAAAGTCATTATGGCCAAGATATGTCATATAGCAAATTCTTTTTCAGGGTCTTTTTGGCACACAATTTTAGAACACTGAAATGCGAAAGGATGAATTTTAACTCATCCTTTAGAGCTAGCAGAGTTTGACCTGGTCATGGATTGTGACCCTGGGTTTTTTTGATGATGCCACAGATGGCTACATAACAGGTTCCAGGAAATTCCTGATTTTTCTAGATCCCCACAGGTTTGTCTGTGAATAATGTGATGTTTCATGAGAAGACTGATGTTCTTACCTCCACCATACAAATGTCAAAGGACTCAAATTATACCCAGAACAGGCTTCATTGTAGAGTCTAGCAACTTACCATTGTTCTTAGAAATACAGTCCTTAGTTTAGGTGTCGAGCTGGATTTTAATGGTCCTAAAAATCTTACATCCACCTGGAGGGTGTGGTGGTTTAATGCTAATTAAACACAGCTGCAGTATAAAACTTGTGGAATTACAAGACATACTGGTAAAAGTCTTGTTTATGTCTGGACATATTTTTTCCCCCTTTGTTTTAACAGAAAGGAGATAAAAATTGTTTTTTATGGCTAACTTTTTCTGTATACATGTAGATGTGAGGTAGGGACTCCCTGAGTGCAGCTGATACCCCAACCAAACATCAGAAGAGTAAAAAATAATTGAAGCTGATGTGGTGGTGGCAACAGTTCCATCTTTGTTTCCCAGTTCTCAATATTTCATAGTTATCCTTTACCTTATTCTTGACTATCTAATGTTTTATGTTTGCCTAAGAGTAAAAGTACGAGACTAGCAGAAGCACTAACAATCAGTGCTATGTGACAGGGGCAAGGGATACCTTTTAAACTACTATCAGATTGTGCTTAATTTATTTCTGTTTATATAAACACACACGCACATTTTCATCTTCAGGGACCTCATTCATTGCAGCAGTAGCTTTCTGTGATTATTAAGTTTTAGTACTGCACAGCAACCTGTGCAATTTCAGGAATCAGGCTGATTGAATTACCCAGTTAGGCAACCTCGCTAAGCAAGGAGGGAGACATTTCAGCACTGTTTTTTCAAGAATAAAATTGAATTTCATGAAATTGTCCAAAGTTAAAAAAAACCTGTAAGCACTAGTGAGGAAGAAAGGTGCTCTGTAGTGGGCAATGGCGTAGAAGCTCAATTTACTTGACTCCAAGTCCTTCCAAAAATGTGCAGAGAGGTATAAAACAGACAAAATTACAGGGGATGCAATACTTTGAGATCTAACAGAAAAAAAAAAGTCAGTGATTTTATTATCAAAATGGAAATAATTCTACTATTGTTATCTGCAGCGTGTATATTTGTCACACAGTAAATCACTGTTATCTGCAGAATGGAGAGATTGAACAGCAATGATTTGTTGAACTTGTACTTCTTGGTCAGATGCTCAGTAGTCATGAAATGTGCAGGAGGAGGGGATGAATGAAAGTGGGGGGCAAAGTCAGCAGATATACAGGCATATTGTCCCCCAGTCTCTGGTTAAGCAGCTCAGAGTCCATGATGGCCTTGCTTTTCTGCAGTCCTTGAGGCTACTACTCATGCAGTTCTTGTCTCAAGAAGATTTGGGGGAGGGAAATGCCACCTTCCAGTCCCACGTCTAAGTGTCATTAAGAATTTTATGCAGTTTGTAAATGAAAACTTTTGGGAATTGGCTGAGGTCAGGTTTGTCTTGTTGGCATATAGGTGTGAACCATGGTTCTGCCCAGTGTAGTAGTTCTGCAGCCACGCAGGGCTGGCCCTATCTTCTACTACTGTACTATCGTATCACGTTTTTATGAGGACTTTTAGCCAAAATAAATTTCAACTCATGAAATTGCATTGCCTTGAGAGTGAAATGCCACCTGTTCATTACCACCCCATTCTCTCAACAGCCTTTCCCCAAGTTAGATTACACGACACCTGCGATACATGAATTTTAAAATTGTTTTTATGACTTTTCATGTCCTCACTGAAACATTGTCAAAATTCTCTCATGTATGATAAAAAAGAAAATTCTGAGCAAGGAAGTTCACAGAATACACATCCACATAAAACAAAGCTGGAATGCTTATACGGTTCCACAGACATCTGGAAAAAATCAAAGATGGGTTTCCACATCTATCCTATGTCATTCTGGATAACAATAAGAAAATGTTATCACATTTCCTCTTCAGAGCTCACAGTTGTTCCTGTTGCTTTTTTTTTTTTAGCTATAGCAAGAGTGAAAGGTTCTACAACATATTGTATTGAATTGGCGGTTGATGCATTTAAATCAAAAGGTAAAAATTAACATTTGTGTTTTGCTATGTAATTTTCTTGTAGAAGAGCAAATATTTTACTTTTTGGATGGTGGCAGCTCTTGATTTCAAAGACTTCTCAAAAGTTGGTCGAAGTATCAGTTTTATTATTTTGGAAATATTGAGCATCAACAACAACATAATGAAATTCAGTTATTCCCCGTTAAAAGAGTTTTGTTGTACTGTAATACAGTTATTGCAAACACTATGAATTGTTTGCGCTTTATTAGGATATTAATTTATGTCAAAGATATTTAATTTTAAATGTATATCTCATTAGGAGTGATTGACATGACCTGAAAGTCATAAAAGCAATCCTGCACATGTCATTGCTGGTGCTACAGCTAAGCCGTTGCCTACACTGCACTGGTGTACCACTGGTGCTGAGTTAGTGAGAGAGAACTGCCTGTGGTTGGTAGCTCACTGTTTCCTAAAACCACTAGATTACTTTTTTGCTCTCTGAAGATTTGATATATATATATAACAGCAGTTCTCTTCTACATGAGCAGGTAGAAGGTGCGTTGTTAGGTTTTTTCGTGGAGGCAGAATACAATGCTTAGCGGGTATCTGCCCACGTCGTGCAAAGAGTATTTCGCCAAAGCGGTCATAGAACCTTGCTTTCTGTTCTCTATTCAGAAAGGTATACGGTATGTAAGTCTGAGAATGAATAAAGGTTAAATATCAGACTTGCATGACATTATGCTAGGTCTCCTAAGATTTGTTAATAGGTTTTGATATTTTAGATATGAGAAAAACCCATCAGATTGGGGAACACGGGAGAAATATTTCTCACTTGCTCTGCTTCCCTTCCCTCACTGCATTCTACATGTCACACACTGACTGCATTCATCTCTGAAACCTTCACTGTCATGTTCTCTTCTCTGAGTTAGGACCACTGCCAAAGTGATCCCATGTTTATAAAGTTTTTTTTTTTAATTTCTGTTAGTTTGTGGTACAAATAGCTACTTTCACCTTGGAGTTGTACCTTTTTTTGGATGTATCTAATTCTGAGGTAATATCCTCTATATTTGGGTCAGTGCTCACAAAGTTTGGCTTCTATAATTTTCTATTAATATGAATAAAACCCATGTCCCTAGCATATGGGATGCAAAAGACTGCAAAGCAAGCTGTTATAAAGCCCAAAAAGGTTTATGAGCTGAAAAATTTGAGTTTGGAGAGGGAAATATAGACTTTTGCAATTTCCAAATGCTGATGCTAAAACCATTCAGATGTAAATCAAACCCATCAGGAGCACTCTGCTCTTCAGATACTTTATCCTAACATGTTTTTGTTCATTATTCCTTCCTCAGTTGGAGGTTGTATATGAAAGCTGTTAAAATGAAATAAATAACGTATTCCTATGAAGATGATTAGTATATTTTGGAACTCAGAAATGGTAGAAAAGTTGGGTAATATTTCAGTATAAATAACAATGTGAGTGGCTTTTTATGTTTTGAAATTCTTAGTCCAGGATGTGGATAGTTAGGTCATAATCTCTGGATATTTCTCAGTGTTTGGCTAGGCTTTGAATGATGATCTCTGTTACTGGAAATCTTGTGCATCTTTTTTGGGGGTAGAGTCAAATAATAGACGCTTTGAAATGAACAGCGTTCACATACGTTTTCATACACTCACATACATTTCACCTGGACATTAGTTTTAATTGGTGTGACAATATCTCACTTGATGCTTCTGTTTTAAACTTCATTAAGTTTGTTGCACACTAAAAATATCTTACGTTAGAAGCATTTGTGTGGCTCCATCTGTATCCTGTGCTATTTTGGGAGACCTCTTTGGTCTCTCTCTGCTGTTGCTCTGTCTTGGGAATTGGATGTTGCTTTCGTATTTAAACATTGGCATTCAGTCAAGATATACCCATTTGTAGTTGTTCTTCTTGGAGTTTGTGACAATTCAACTTCCTTGCTATCAAATCTTTATTGATATCTCCAGGAACTGTATGGAAATCTTCAATCACTGTGTCCTCTGTGGAAACGTGAAGATGAGGATGATATATCTCATAAAATAAATTTTTGAAGCCATTATTAGAAGGTTTCGTTGAACACAGTGACAACTAAGGTTGTGTTCAAGATATATCAAAAGCAAAGGTCTGAGATCCTCTTATACAAATGGCATAAACAAGGACCAGGATCAGGTGTGATCCCTGGTCTTACGTCATTACCCCAGCTCATAGTAAGTTAGTCAGCAAATATCATCATGGCTGTGCAGATACCTCCAGGTGACAGAAGAACATATTTAATTCAGGACTGGTGTGCTTTGACCATGGAGAGTTATTACTCCTTGGTGCACAAGAGATTGACCGGTTGCTGAGAGACAAAGAAGATGTTCAAGTTTCCCTGCATAGACAGATTTTTCATATTGCGGTCCACCAGCCACCTGGCCTTGAGCAGCCCTTGGGAGGAAACTTTTCTGCATGTGAGTATTTATTTCTTACTTTTACAAAATTAATGAGCCAGTGATCCACTTTCGAACCTGTTGTTTACCCTGATGCTTCTATTGGTACCTGCAGGAGCGGATTTTGTAGAGCTGTATCTCAGGGGTCTTCCTGCAGACCTCCCTTTCAATTTATCATGTTCTAGTTTTCTCTCGTGCTCAGTGTTTTTTCCTAGGAGAAAGTATTCATCTATTCACTATTCACTATTTCATCAGTGCAAAGAACTAATAGGAATTTTCCCTACAAAAGACTTACTGTCATACATAAAAAAATCAAGCAATAAGGTACCAATAATGTAAACATTTAATGTGCTGGCTAATCATTATAGAAGTTCACCTGAAATGTGTGTGTATCTGCAGAGGTGCTCAGCTGTGGATCTAATATGCTGCTGGCAGAGATGCTGACTGTTAATAAATAGGAGCTGCTTCTTTCTAGTTGCACGGGGCATCCAGTGAGACCTTCCTGTTGAAGAGCATCAGTGGGGAGCTCCTGCTGGCTTTCCTTTCTGTCTCCTTTCTTCGGGGTTCACTTGCTGATAGCTGCCAGCATTGCCAGGAACCCCAACTGGCCCGGTGAGATGCAGCTCCCTGTGCATGAGACACAGTAATGGTTTCTCCAGGGTCAGTTTCCAGTCCCTCACTCAGGTGACTAATTGGCCTTTTTTAAGTTATTTAACTTGTATGAGGTACAAATCTTGATACGAGAGTGTTACCCTCCTTCATGTTCGTTCACTGTAGGGCAGCGTAGTGACAAGTGTAACAGGATGTACAGAGTACAGCAGGGTCCAATTGCTCAGCAGCCTGAATCCACGGAAACCAGGCTATGGTTTCCTTTTTTATCTGTAAAATCAGTTCCTTTTGAGTAAATTGGACCATTATTACTTCGTGTCATCTAATGTAATTTTCTTAATTGGCTAATTGCTTTACCCATATGCCGAGCATAAGTCAACCTCCGTGGACATGTCATTCATTAGCTGCATCTATGTACACTTAGCCCAGCATGTCTTTACATGCTATATTTGCATTTCTTCTGCGGTGCATTTCCTCTTGCAGTACCACATGTATCCTGTGTAGACCCTTCCTCATCCTTTGGCTACAGTTATCTGGCTTGTTACAATAATTGGACACCTTATTTTGCAGTCGTTCTGAAGTTTGCTTTTGCTTACCTTTCTAAGTATGCTTCTTGAGATCAGCAGGAGGTCTCCCAACATTAACACTTCTTGCAGAAGTGCAAATGCCGGTGCTAACCAGTTTGTCACGTGCCAGTGCTAACCAGTTTGTCACGTAAGAATTTGACCCGAGTATTTGTGTGGCCCCTGTCTGTTGACACTGAAAGAATCTCTTGAAAATAAAATAAAAAGTTTGAGTCTCGTAATCCTGATATCACTACTTGGCAAATCCACTTTGTCAGGCATGTACTCCAACAGCTCACTCCAAAAGCTCTCAGGACATTTCCAGCAGCTGGGAGCTCTGGTATGTTTTAGGCATGCACAGAGGTTCCACTTGTCAGGGTTTGAAGCACTTGGAAACGGCGGTGAAACAACTTCTCTTCTTCAGTGGCTTCCAGTACTAATGGTGCAAATAGGATGGAGACAGGGAGAGATGTGATATGCACTAAATCAAGAAGTTACTACTTGTTACTTTTCTTACTTTATGTGGGATTTGCACGCAAGCAGAGGAGAACTTCCAGGACACAGCCATCATCCACAGCCACTCTGTTAGGCCAATTTCAAAGAGGAAAGAACAAGGGAGACTATTTGAGAAATGTATGGATTTGTTGGGCCTGATACAAGAGGAGATGGACAGTGTCTCTGTCACTTGAGACCTACTTAAAGAGAAATTTCCAGCCATCTGAGGAAAGATGAGAAGCTGCAGAAGCATGTTATTGAGCATCGTGATTCAGTATTGCACCCCAGCTCAATGCAGTCTAGAGCCTCCTTTTCTCTCAGCCTTTCCTAATACACTGGATTTTAACAATGCCCTCAGCTTTTGTGTCCTGTTTGGATTGAAGATTTTTCAAGGCAAGCACTGTCTGTGCACTTCTGTGTTTTTACAGCCCAGCTGGGTCCCACTGCTGCCTGGCCCTTAGACAGTGCTGATGCCAGCACATCCACCAGAAAAGATATTTTCCTTCAATTTAGAAAGTGAGTTTAGAGAATTGAGTTCCTGGCATAGGAATGCATAAAATGCAAGATATCTTAAGAAAAGTCATTTAGATCCCTGATGAGTTTGTGCATAAATCAAAGGGCAGAATTTGTTTCTTGGTTTCCCTTTGACATGTGTGTTGGAAACATACTAAAATGACTCTTTGTTTTCCTTTTTATACTTTTAATTCTTCACTGTTTCCTGTGCGATTCAGTATTGGTGTCCATTTGCCTTCTGACAAGTTTTAATGCATACTTTTCAGCGTACAATGTAATAGAAAGTTACATTCAGCTCTCAAAGCAAAGAGCTAATTCTGCCCACAGCACCCACATCACTCTGTGAAAACTGCTGAAGAACAGCTGCACAAGAGATAAAGCCCTGAATTATTTAATAGGTTGCAAAAAAAATCTCCAGTGTAAGTCCTTCTCCTTTTCACTGCCAACAGTGAGTTAGGAGGAGGTAGGGGTGTCTAGCATCTTTCAAGGTCCATAGTTCATGTATGAAAGCCTGTGAGCCAAAAGCTGCTCGTCTGAGCTGGTTTTTTAATCTCTCTTCAGCTAAGCATGGAATATAAGGTATTATTTTTGACATAACGGGCATATTTATTTGTTCGCTGCGGTGTGGAAAAGAAGCTATTCGTTATTTTCTGTTAGAGGTTTGACCCCCTCGGCTGAATGGCTCGAGCTGGCTTGTTGCACTTGTTCTTATTTTGCAGTTCACACCCTCGCCCTTGAACTTTTGGGGAACGTGGGCCAGCTGGTGCACCTGTACAAATCCCACCAGGCGCTCTGCTCTCAGGACTGGTGCCCCGATGCAGGGAAGCCGTATTCAGCAAGGGTCACATTAGCGTTACGAGTTAAGATACGATTTGTCCCACTGCTTTTGGCATGACTCACGTCCAGTTGATAATTAGAACCTCATGCCAGACTTTCGCTGTTCACGTTCTAAAATGGAGCAGTAATTTTTTTTTTTATACGTATTAGCTATAATTGGTTACTGAGATTGACAGATGTATTACTAATTCAACAATTACTTCGTTATGAGGCACTAATAGGAAAAAATGTACTCGAAGTCTAAAATCTCTCTCGTGAATTAATCCTTAATTCTGTACATAATTTTGACCTGAGCAGATATTTACTTAAAGCTAGAAATTGCTTTAAAATCTCAAGTAACGTGTAACCAATCCCATATGAGAAAATAAATCAGATTAGTAATGAATAACCTGCAGGGCTGCGTCTTCTACTTTTCTTGTACCTAGGTAGTTTTGAAGGGTTTTGTTTGGGTTTTTTTTTTCTTTTTTCTTTTCTTAAACTAGAGTGGCCAGTTTTTACCTCTTGAGACGGAAGCAAAATTCTGGATCAATTTGAATACAGCTCCTTTTCCACAGCTGCAATGAGTATTGGGTGGTGGGGCTGACCTACTGCGGGGAATTTGACCTACTCTCAGCATCTTTGTCCTTGGAAGGAGGTGGAGAACAGGGATGTAGAAAATAAGCGACGTCTCCTGTATCTCTCTACCTGCACATCCAGCCTTAACGGCACGAGGGCTTTCCTTTGACATTTGTGGACTATTGGAGTTCCTCCATGTTTTTCCTCTGAAAGGTTGGCCTTGCTTGCCTTAAGACTTTTTTCTCTTGGGAGTTTTTGGCATGAAGAGGGTTTCAAGCCAGGATCATGAAGAGTCTGAATTTTCTCTCCTACTCTGGGGAGGAATATTAGAATCATAGAATCGTAGAATGGTTTAGGTTGGAAAGGACCTTGAAGATCATCGAGTTCCAACCCCCCTGCCATAGGCAGGGACACCTCCCACTAGATCAGGTTGCCCAAGGCCACGTCCAGCCTGGCCTTGAACGCCTCCAGGGTTGGGGCCTCAACAACCTCTCTGGGCAACTTGTTCCAGTGCTTCACCACCCTCAAAGTAAAAAATTTCTTCCTAATGTTCAATCTAGACCTGCCCTCTTCCAGTTTGAAGCCATTCCCCCTCGTCCTATCACTACATGCCCTAGTAAAAAGTCCTTCCCCAAATATTAGGGGAATGTTAGTGTTGGTGGAGAAAAACTGGAGAAGGAGGAGGAGGAGGAGTGCCGTTTGCTCTTCTGTGGGTTGAAGAGGTGGCCACTAGCGTGTCATTATTTTTCTGTAAAGGGCGAATAACAGTAGCAGTAAGGACTTGCCTGTTTTATTAGCGATGTGGTTCACTCGAATTCTAGAAGATGTAAGGTGAATTTGACTAAATTTTTTAGAGCGGCAGGTTTCCCCATTTTAAAAAGGCCAAATGCTCAGATCATAAAATTGGGTCCCATTAAGTTGGGCAGTGACATTCTCTGCTTTTTTGGGTGCCTTTTTTGGTGCACACAGAGGATAGTAAAACTGACATTAGAAAAATGCAGTAGAGGCTTCCAATATGTGTCATGTAGTCATTGGTTTTGGCCATAACTTTTCTAGCCTGACCAATAGCTTGCAAGCTTTGCTATATTGAATATTTATTAAGCCATCCAATGATCATTTTATTGGATGTTGCTGTTTTGTTAAGGATGAGTGAAATTATTATAAAATTGACATTAAAAAAAAAAATCTGCAGATATTTGAAGGTTGGTCCATGTGAGATTACAGATTTCTGAATCCTCTGAAGAGATCACACATTCCAGATCTACTTTACTCCATGTGGTTTCTGTGGTTTTGATTTTCTAAGTGCTTGGCCTGGTGATACAATTTTGTGTTCTGTCAATGAGGATACTCCAGTTAACTGTGTCTGTGGGACTAGTTTTTGTGTTTGGTTTACACTGCCAACAGTGGACAATACGTAGCCTGTTTATATAAAAGCTGATGCTCAGATGTATCCCAGGCTGACTGACACCAGCCAAGACCTCTGCTGAAGTACTATAAATCTCGTCAGTTCTCAACTGATTAGAAACAAAGTACATTTTTTCAGATTAGCATATCTACGATAAACCTTTAAATGAGAGTTATGGAGATGTGTTATTAAATGTGCATGAACAAAACTAGGGAAATTAGTAGTGGATAGCTGTACTCAATTTTTATCTATGAGTTCTGGCATTTTGGACTACGCTTAGCTGACGCCTTTTGTTTTGCGGTGGGGACAGGTTGTGTACCTGCTGGGGAGAGCTGGCCCTCCCATCACAGCTGCCCAGTTCAGACTGTGGGCAGCTGCGTCGGCAGCAGGGAGCAGTCTCCATAAATCACTTGTCCTCCTGCCGGACCTCTGCGTAGGGAGGAATGGGAAGTGCTTGCAGTCTGGAGCTGCTCATCAGCAAACGTCTACTGATGTGCCAGTGGGTGCATATCTGGGATGTATGGATGTGGCTAAAATTACAGCTTGGTTTAATCTGAGCTGGAGTGTGGGGTGGGATCCTGACTGTGATTCAGTATCATCTGCTTTCCAGCCTGATTTTGGAGGCCAGAGGTTTTAGCACAAACATCTGTGTGCACAAACAATTGCAGCATCCTTTTGAAGTGAGTCCCTCTTGCATCTCCATGTGCTTAATTATTAGTACACAGAGCTCTCTGCCATTTTCTCTGGAGCCCTCTTTGCTCATAAGCAGGATCAGATAGGCATCATTTTCTCCTTCTGTCCCATGCAGATATGGTGATGATGTCAAAGGTGTAAAAACTCTAGGAAATCGACCCTAGAAAATACAGTTTTTAAAGATGGATGAAATATTACTGAGCCCCCCATGAAGTCTTATTACTTTACATACACAGACTTTCAAAAAGAAATGTACCAAAGTGTTGATATGAAATACAAACATGGATTTATGAGATAGAAAAAAATATTTATTATTTCTGCCACTAAACCTCCTTTCCAGAATGTTAATTAGAAGAGGTAATGTGCACATTTTACACCGTGACTTAATTTTTTTTTCTCATACAAAGTGTCTTTAAAGAAGTCACTCCAGATAAAAGGTGATTAAATTAACTTTAGATTAATTTAGATCTTAATTAAGTTTAGATTTAGTGCGGTGTTTGGCATTTACATCTCTTTCCAATATAAATCAATGTTTGTATGTATGACTTGTTGTTAGAAATTGATTTCTTTTGTACTTTTCAGACACTTTCCCTATTGAATATATTTTTCTCTCCTCCACCTCTTTGCTTCTCTTTCAGCCTGTAGTGAGTACAGTGTCCTCTGCTGCTGTGAATAGGTCACATTTGCAACCACATAAAATATAGTCAATGCGTTCCAGCTGGCAAAGACGAGAAATTTTGACAGGCTTTATGCCTTGCAGAGAATGTTGCCAAGATGCCCCGATTTCTACGTTCAGTATAAGTAGTTTTCTAAAATTGATACAGAGAGAAGTTTGCGATGAGACAAATGGTTTTAGAAATTGGGCCAACACCCTTCATACAAAATCGGCTTGAACTGTAGCATTTTGGGTGTGTCTCATTTTGAGCACAACAAGGATGTTTCCAATATGTTTTTTTAATACACCCATGAAGATGCTTTATAAACTGCTTATTCTCTAAAGGCGCCGATTGCACCTGCGCTCCATCTTCTGATCCCGTTGCGGGACCTTCCAGTTCTTCAGATCTGCTTGGATTGGAAGAACTTGCCAACTGGTGCTAGCTTTGAAGCATTGCTGTTGTTGGCCATGTGTCTTTGAAAGGAAGCAAACAATGCAGTGTGCTGTTTGGCCCTTTTCTATTAGGCCTGATGTAATATCACTTCTAAAGGCAATGAAGCAGCACGTGAGTAAATAAAATACCTGATTTTAAAATGCATTTGAGAATTACACATCTAAATTGCCCATGATTTCTGTAACATGAAAATCCCTGCTGAGTAGGAAATTATTACCGCTCATCATCCTCGTCAGTATTTACTCAGAAGGTATGACTCTATTAATACCCTAATGAAGCATTTAAATAAAACACATTCCAGCGAGGACAAAATAAGCACACTTTAAGTGAGTGTGAGAATACTCTTGTCATCTAGTTACTTATGAGAATGGCAAAAGTTTCAGTGCTTTTAGTGGTTTTTTGGCTTAGATTTAGCCAAACAAACTATAAATGGGGAGAAATTACTCCTAATGCTCCTAATTAAGCATGTAACTGTAGAAAGAACAAACTATTTGTAAACTATTTGAAGCAAGTAAAACGAAAAGCACGGAGTACTTTTGAAAATGGGAATGAATAGGCAACCCGGTGATTTCTTTAATTTGTTGATAGTGCTCATGCTATTTGTAGCATCCTAATGAAAACTAATTAAGTGTTGTGAAATGATCTGCTAGTACATTGGATGCAATCCTGCAGTCTATTATAGACGAAACGGAGCACAATCACAAAGCACTGGATCCCTATGAAATCTGTCTGGGCACTTCTAGTGGCTCGACCGTGGCTATTTCATGGATCATGAGCAGAGCACAGATCAGTAACGCTTACCCGTGGCTCTCGTCCCCTGCCAGGGATAGTGAAACCCAGCAGATGTTCCAGATGTGCGGGGAAACAAGTTGCAGGAGGCGCAGCCCGTGATGCTGGTCTCTCCTGGCTTTGCAGAGGATGCTGAAATTAGGGTGCTCGTCAGTCAGGAGGGAGAGGTGGGGGCGAGTGGGGAGTCCCTCTGCTGTTGGTGCATCTGCCTTGTGCCCCTTTGGGGCCTTGGTCAGACTTCATCTGCCTGAATTCCGCCTTGCAGCCCCCTTGTCCATGTGAGTTCCTCACCCAGGGAGTGGCAGCAGTGTTGTAGAATGTCTCGAAGTGAAGGATTGGGCTGAATCTGTGACTGGCCCCTCACCGCCTTCTGTTTCCCTCAAATTTTGTGCCTGTTCTGTTTTCCCCAAGTAGCTTAGTAGCTCCACAGTTGACTGTCTCTTGACTGAGAGGAATGGGAGCTGGAAGGTAGGAGAGCTTTGCCCTTCCAGTTCTCACAGACTAGAGCTTTGGGAAAATTTGAGTGAAATCACAGAATTATAAGCTCTGCAAAGACAAAGAAAACAAAAACAGAAGAAAACCTTGGTTCAGCGCATACGTCTTATATAAGGCATCTTTATATTTCCTAGGGAGNCGAAAACCTTGGTTCAGCGCATACGTGTTTATATTTGTCAGCTGAAGGCGTCTTATATAAGGCATCTTTATATTTCCTAGGGAGGAAAAGTAACATCTGTTGGAAGCATATCCCTCTCCTGGGTTGTTTGAGCCTGTGTGCCTTCTTCACACTACTGCCCAGAGGAGCATGTCCTTCTGCAACCAGGTTTCTCTTCTGAAGAGACCTCTGGGAGTGGGTCGGCTTTTGTGCCCCAAATGTCTCTCTGCCTGGTGTGGTCACTGCTGCCTTCTCTTAAAGGCATGCAAACGGAGAATTTGACAGTGCTGTTTTCTGCTTCTGTGAAAGGTGGTGTGCTAACGTCGTACACATCTCAAGCCAGTTTTCTGAAGTTTATTCTGGATATTGTCCTTCACACGTCACTTCAGGTCTTTCTATCTAGTGTCATTTTAGCCACTGAAACAATCTGAGTATTTTTGCTAAAAAATTTGAATATGGGCAGGTCTGCAGGCCTAGCAACAATGAGTTGCTGTCTTTGTCACACAATGTGAGTGTTTCCATAATCACAGAATCACAGAATCACAGAATTTTCAGAGTTGGAAGGGACCTCTAGAGATCATCTAATCCAACTCCCCTGCTAAGCAGGATAATCTGTGAGGAAAATAATGTGAATGAAATTGTTCTTTATTATCTTTAGAAAAAGCTATGTAAAAAAAAAAAAGCCATTTCAGAGGAAAGGCATGCATTACAAAATGTTAGTGGAGTCAAAGATATCACCACTAAAATTCTGGTTTTCTGACATCTTAATGTTCCTCCTGTTTCTGTGCAAGATTTCCTAGTTTCCTACCCTTATTTCTGTCATCCATAATTTCTTGTATGTGGATGTGCTACTGAAGACATACTTGTTATTTGTCTCCCCCTCCCCATATTGTCTATGCTGCAGAATTTGGGAAGAAACGTTTGCCCACCTCTCCTGATGAGACAAAAAGAGAAAATGAGACAATGAAATGCAAATTCCTTGCGCTGGCACACTGCACACATTCATCACTGCAGGAAACTAGGTCGACATTATTATTCATAACAGTATATTATGTTACAATAAAACTAAGCAGAGGGTAGCTCTAGAAATTGGAAGGATGCCTGTCAATTACACTCTGAAGTGAAAACCTTGCCTCTAAGATACTATTTAGCAGACAGAGCGGTGTTGGTTGGGGTGGGAGAGGAGAGGAGAGGATTTCTCTGCCAACAAAAATGGAGAAAAAATCTCGTTTTCTTCAGGTTTATGTAAAATAAAACTTACTACAAGTTTTCTTTAAGTTCTTTTGCTTTTACTTAAAAGTCCAAAGCAAAGCCAGTCTTCCATATTTGAAAAAGGGCCCATTTAGTTATTATTTGGCCTCCTTTCTGAAGGAACTTTGATGCTCTTAAACTCAGTGACTCTCTGACTTGAAGTTGACATCCCCCCTGGCAATGGCAGGTAATGTTGCCTTCCTTCGGGCCTGCTCCTCACACCCCTGACACCCTTTTCTGCTGTAAACAAGAATAAGAGATCGATTATATCTGTAGATCGTCTGATTCTTTCCCACTTTACTTCTGCAGTGTGATTCTGTCCTGGGGACCCACAAAGTTCTGCTTTGCACAGTGTGCAAAGTCCTTTTCCTCATCCTTTCTTGCAGTGGTCTCCTGTCCCGGGGAAAGGGGAGCAGGTCTATTTAAAAAGCAAAAGTAAAAGACACCAGAATTAATTCAGATCTCCGGTATCCTTGGAAATTTGGGTTAAAACACACCAACCAACCGTTACAGCGAACAAATAAATAAATAATAGATTAAACAACAATAGCAACAAAAAGCTTTCCATGAACTAGCTGTCTCGGGTTTCATCTGAAACACGTTCCCCAAAGATTTTCTAGTGCTGTGGGTTTTGCTGTTTTGCTGCCTTGTTCAGGAAACAAATATGAAATGAAATGAGGTTAAAATAAAAGTGGGTTTAAGCATGTGTGTGTTTCAGGGGAAGATTTCCTATAAGTGTTTTTGATATGCTATATCTACGCAGACAAAAGAAGTCATTATTCATATCAAAGCTGTGGAACCTGTCATCCTTGTGAAAAAGCTGATTTAAAAAAAAGGTGAAGCAATTCAGCCAATTTAAATTGGCATTATTACCTGTGTATCATTTTAAACAAATATGGCATGGAAGAACAAATGTAGAAAGTACTTTCCCAAATTTTCCTTTTCCAAGTTACTATTTCTTCCACACACCTCTTAACTTGCTGTTTAATTTGCTGTCATCTTCAGGTATAAAATGGTGTGTGCGATTCTCATATAAAAATACATAAACTTTGTGTTGAAAACAAGCAGTGTACCATTTAATGTTTTAAGTTCTGAAACTTTTTCTTCCCCTGCTCCCATTCTCCACAGAAGAATTATCCACAGAACACTTTCTACCCCAGTATTTTATTACTGGGGTAGAAATAACAGCTGTTATTTACAGTACTGAAAAACAGATATTTTTTTTTACTGTTCCTTATCACTGTTTGTTTCCATTTCAGACAAACTATCAAATCCCCTTAACTCAATGCAAATCTTTCCAGTTATTTCTATAGACTTTGGATCAGGCTCAGAGATGCTGGTCTTTCCCATCACACAAAGTGAGCTGGGATCTGTCCCTGCCTCCATTTGGCACGGTCTGACCAGCGAGCAGCGAGACACTGAATCACTTATGTCCCAGGTGCACTAGGGAGTATTTCACATCATGTTATCTACCTTAAGTTAAATGATTGATTTTAAAAGAAATCCTCCTCCAGCCCTCCAATTCTGTGCCAATCAAGATCAAAACAAAGAATATGGATTAGGCCTGTGGAGCAGCTGCTTTTAGGGTCCCACTTATCTGTGGGAGCTTTGCTGACCCTTCCGGGCTCCCAGAGCTCCCAGGGAAGCCGCAGACTCAAAGAGGTGAACGCCAGATTGTGCCGTCAATCGCTTTACCATAGCTGTGGTCTCCTTAATACTCATTTTAAAGCAATATGCATCTCTGTGCACACACATAAACATAGTGTCAGTACTATTACACTTTGCTTTGTATTCCTAGTTTGCCCATTTTATTAGTAAAAGTTCCCACTCATTACAATCTCTGTAGAGGGGAAGTAGTGTTTTTGATGATTATTTTTCCGGTTAACATGGAATGAGTCAAGATTTATTTTTTAATACAAAAGCAATTTTTGTATCTCATGATAATAATCTAATATTTTCCTCACAAGAGAAAATACACAATAAATCTTTCCCATGACATTATCGTGTAGGGATCAAATTTGTACTCTTTATTCAGTCAAAAACCTGTTGAAAGCTGGTATGAGTGGAAGGCAAGTAAAGACTTGCAACGTCTGGTCTTTGTTCTTGGTATGACCTTTTTCTTGGTATGTATTTGGTAATCACTTTCTTCATCTAGCCAGAATCCTAGACCGCTGGCCCTCCACTTCTATTTTACTGGTGGCTTTAGTCTCTTCAGTATGCACAGCACACCATAACAGCCCAGATTTTCCCTTATTCCTTCTCCTTGAGAAGTTGTCTTAAAAATGAAATAATCTGCCGTTGTGCAATCTGCTGTTGTGCCTTACAGAACCGGCTCCCTGGGGTTTTGTGGGCAGTGTGGCTGTGCTGAGCATCCAGTCCAACCCTGCTTGTATGTCAGGGCAGTAGAGAGGCTCCTGCTCACCGTAGCTGGTGGGATACAGCCCGGAAAACAGTCCTAAGGGTGAGCACCCTGACCTGCCCCTTCATCCCTCGGGGTGACTGTAACTGGAGAGCTTTTCTGGGCACACTCCAGGACTGGGACTGGGAGTGGTGGGGTGAGCTGCATCTGCCTTAGTAAGCAGCACAGCGTGACAGGAGTGAAGCAATTAGTGCAGAGTCCCTGGCTGCCACACGGGACATGTTTTGAGTGAGGTTTGCTGTGGATTACCTCTGGTCTGGTCATGCGGACCGAATGCCCATTAGTGGTTGAAACACAGCAGTTGTGTCCTTGGGGTGTGGTTTAGTTTCATGTGAAAGGAATCCAGTTTGTACACTCAGGGAAAAAAAAAAAAATATCAATGCAGTTACTATTCCAAGAATATCTACCTGTTTCTAATGTATCATAACAGGGTTATGTAGGTCACGCCTGCATGTAACTCTCATGAGCTAAATGTCAGCCTGGAGAAGAGAAGGCTCCGGGGAGATCTTATTGCGGCCTTCCAGTATCTGAAGGGGGCCTACAGGAGAGCTGGGGAAGGACTCTTTACTAGGGCATGTAGTGATAGGACAAGGGGGAATGGCTTCAAACTAGAAGAGGGCAGGTTTAGATTGAACATTAGGAAGAAGTTTTTCACTTTGAGGGTGGTAAGGCACTGGAACAGGTTGCCCAGAGAGGTTGTTGAGGCCCCATCCCTGGAGGTGTTCAAGGCCAGGCTGGACGTGGCCTTGGGCAGCCTGGTCTAGTGGGAGGTGTCCCTGTCTATGGCAGGGGGGTTGGAACTCGATGATCTACAAGGTCCTTTCCAACCTAAACCATTCTATGATTCTATGTCTGGTACCTTGCTAGTTCCTTCAGAGAGCCTGGGTGACTCTCTGTGATACCCCACTGACAGGTTCCAAAAAATTCTTTTACCTTTGAGTTGATGTAATTTACAGATATTTTGTCCTGTTCCGGTCTTTGAATATCTTCATACTATTCCCATTGTATACTTGAATTCTGACAGGCTCACTTAATGCTTATTGAACAATGTCAAACAATGTCTTTTGGTCCAATTAAGTCGTATTTTTCCCTCTGGTCCTTATGTCAGATCATAGTGAGTAAAAAAATGCAAGAATGATTATTCTTACTGTTAGCAAGCCTCAAGAGCAGAGCCAAACACAGACATGTAGTTCTCAAAGTAGCCACTAACTCTGGAGGAATGAGAAGGTGGCAGGGTTGTGGGTGATCACTGTACATGGTCATTAGGGACCACAGGTTCTATAGGGACCTTCATGCATACCTGCATGGGCATGGTATAGGAGGCATATGTTTTCGCTGTGTGTTTACAGTGCATTCTAGACCTCTCCCTGAACAGCTACAGACCTCTGCTGACAGGACATGATATGGGTCAAAGTGAATAGTTGTGCAACCTCCATGAATGGCTGAAAATCACTTATCCAGTATTTTTCACCAACGTTGGACACTTTTAAGATTCCGCTGGACAGCGTGCTGGGCCCTCTTGTCTAGACTGTGCTTTTGCCAAGAAAGGTTGGACTAGATGATCCTTGAGGTCCCTTCCAACCTGGTATTCTGTGGTTCTATGAATATGTTATTCTGTGTTTTTTGTAAGCCTACCATGGCACTTCAGCAGCTAGGCAACTTCATGGTTTGTAAAGGTGAGCCGCCAAGTAGTGGATTATGAGTCCTCTCATTCATAGTAGGGAGAGAGTTGTAATCAAACCAACCCAAATACGAAACTGCCATATAAATGAAAGCCTACCTGTCAAAGAAGACAACTTTTCATTTCAGAAAGATGGTTTTCATTTTATCTTACTAAATCTCATATTCTTATACTCTCATTCTTATGCTAGAATTTCATTGAGTGCATATGTGAGCATGATGTGCACTTTACCGTTGTTCCTATTAAATGTGAGCAGTAATTCTGGAAGTACATTATGCTTCATCTTTTTGAAGAATTTTAAAGCTAGCGCTGTTAATGTGAAACAGAATCTTTGGAACAGATGGGAATGGTCAGGCACTCTGGAGCAAATATTTAGAACAAAAGCTTAATTACATGGGTACCAAATTAAGGCATTCTTGTAAACAGTTTTGGTATTTTTGGCATGGTGGTAAAAAGCAGAAAGGAAAGAGAGGCCAAATTAACTTAGGGACTAAAGTGTAGCACTGGACTGATTCTGAAAGTCGGCAGGTGAATGTTTTCCACAGTCCCAGCAGAGAGAAATACTGAATTGAATAGCCAAATTCCTATTGATTTCTTTGGGAGCAGGATCAAGTCTTTAATTCATGAAAAACTCCTGTTTTGATTTTAATGAGAGTTACGTGACTTAAATCTTGTTTAATGTTTTGGAAGCACTGGGTAAGGTTTAAATCAAATAATAAGTTTTTTAGACTTTTAATAGCGTTATTCTTCTTAGTGCTGCTGTTACCTCAGGGTATTTACTTTTGGCTGTTAGTGCAGTGTAGAAGTTGATACTATTGAGAATGGAATTGGCAAATCTTAAAACAGAATGTTTAGATCATAAACATTTTAAAATAAGACTCCATAAAAAAGATGTATATTTTTTTAATATGAAATGTTAGTTGTGTTCTTGGCAGGCTTTGCTTCAAAGGAGTCACATGCATTTCAAAGAGTGTTCTGCTAGCCAGCTGCAGCCAAAAGATTATTTCAAACCAGTGGAGACCCAATTCCCTTTTCTCTTTTGCTTTTTTTCCCTCTCTCTGTCCTCTCTGTCTTCTGTTGGACTCCCTATATATCATACAACTGAAGCGTAGCCAATCATGGGGTGAAAAATTCATACAACTAGTATACACAACAGTGGAAAGCATAGAAACACTGACTAAAGATGCCAATACTAGTCTGTGCTTTAAGAAGCACTGTTGAGATTTCTTTTCTTCAACACTCTTCAAATCTTCAGAGTTCAAAAACTGTTGAATACCCTTTCAGAGCCAGCAGGATTGCATAAACTATGTGGATATATATGAATTGCTTGCATCTGCCTTGCACTTACCTGTGGAGTGGCGCAGTCATCTTTTTAGCAATGACTTGATTCATCAGTG
Organism: Anarhynchus alexandrinus; assembly: GCA_008711295.1. Lineage (NCBI taxonomy): Eukaryota > Metazoa > Chordata > Aves > Charadriiformes > Charadriidae > Anarhynchus > Anarhynchus alexandrinus. Next base: position 951,325 of record VUYV01000143.1, read on the forward strand.
CTACATGAAACCAGATACACTCCAGGGGTGTGCAGAAGGTGGTGGGTTGGGGATATAATTCGTAATAGGAGACGTTAATGGAGTGTTTCTTTATTTATCTCAATGAAATGTTGATTGTTTATTGTGCTGCACATGATTTTTGGTTTTCATGTTTATTTGAAATAGATGTTTGTGACAATGCTTCTTGGCCTGCTTTAAAGATGTCTTTAGAGGACTTCTTTTTATAGAATATGAACTTAGTGTTGATGAAAGGTGTTGTACGTAGGTAGTTGTGCAGGCAGAAGTCTTGCCTCACCTCAAGCAAATACAGGTGCCATAGTAGAAGCTCCCTGTACTGATCAAACAATGTACATTGTTCAGTTATTCCAGAACAGAACTTGACTCATTTTTTTTTCCATAAACTGAAGGTAGAGCTTTCTCCATCTCAGTTTCGAAGCCACTTACCGTTGTGTACGGATATGTACACATATGTACACGGATATGTACACGGATATGTACGGCTGGATATGGGTCTGAAATCCCTGACTGCNTGAAGCCACTTACCGTTGTGTACTCTGCTGGATATGGGTCTGAAATCCCTGACTGCTTTGGACTGAATGGGGACAGTTAAAAGTGTTTTTACATTGATCACTGGCTGTAGCTGTAACAGTCCTGAACAGAAAAGCTTTGTGTCCATTTCCCTAAAGTATCATTAGAAAAGGGTTTTAGAGCCTTTCACTGAAAATATGTGTGTGACTGAAGTTTGAAGTGACTGGCGGTGAGAAATTGAATGAAGAAGGGGTTCCAGAAGAGTATAATGTGGTATACTGACCCTGTTTCGAACTGGCCATGAACCTCCCCCTTAACCAACCCAAATCCCTCCTGTATAGAGTGAAATGTCAGACTTTGGTTGCTTTTAGGAGTGTATACTTTAATGTAGTTTCTTTTCCTCCTTCTAAAAAACAGAGATTAAAACAAGGTATTTATTTTCTGCAGGCCCATGTTAACTTCATTCTTTGGCTGTCTAGTTAGGAACTATGAAGGAAGCTTTGCATGACATAGGCCTATAAGGAAATTAACTATTGGGGTTCTATTAATTTCAGTTTTTATTTGCTTATTCTGTGATTTGCAAACCAGACAGATAGTAGATAATATTGTACAGAAAACCTCTATCGTTACTTTAGAAATTCACCACATTCTCCTTGGGCTAAACTGGAAAGTTTAGTCAAGTGAGGAGAAAGAATTCTGTTGCTAGGTTTAAAAAAACAAAACATAAAAACAAAACCTCAAACCCCAAAATTCTTAGAAGTTGAGTTTTTAGGTTCTTATCTAGATTAAGCGTCACGAATTCACGGATGAAAAGCATCTAGTAGGTCTTATTCAAATTTTTAACATGTTGCAGATTAGAGGTAAATACCATACTACAAACACAGCAGGTCGTTGATTTCTGAGCTGATACCTTTGACAGAATGGAAAGGTAATGATGGTAAGAAATACATCTGCAGAGGTTTTTCTGATTGATAATGTTATGTCACCACTTTTCCCATACTAATTTGCAAGTACGACTTGGATTGTCAGTGGAAAGAATGTAATCCATGATTTTGTTATAGTCTCTGTGTGGGCACTTGCTGCACAATATGCATGTAATCCTGAAATTCTCCAGATTTAAATCAGGCAAAGTTGCTTTCCTCTGTGTCTTACTTCTCTTTCTCAGTACTTCTCGGCAACATTGCTGCTTGTCTCTTGAGTTTCTCTGGTGCTACTGAATGTCGCTCACAGGGAATCTGTTTGTTCCTAATTTATATTTCACTTTAGGCGACGGACTGCATCAGCAAAAGGAGTTACCGTCACTTCTCTGGTTTCAGTTTAAGTATGATGAAGCATTCAAAAAGAAGTGTAGTTGCTTACATTGCATGCAGTCCCGTTACATTTCCCACAGGAGTGTAAAAAGACAGACACTATGACCCAGCTTCGTGTCCTCCTACATATTTGCCTTGCAGAACTGCATGACTTGAGATATTTATGCTCTTAGTAGCCCGGATTTATAATGACCACATAACAGTAGCAAGAAAGAGACTGGCATTAAAACTGGCACAAAAAAACCCCTACCTAGAGCTGAAAACTGATCAGCTAATGCTTGCAGTGTGTGTGTGTGCGGGAGGGGGTATTTTTGAGAAAATCTAGGTAAAAGTTGTATTAAGTGCATCAGAAATACTGAAGGCAACTCTTTGGATGAGTTTCCCCTTTGTGCAGTTTGTGGGACTGAGTTCTTGATTGTTTTGAGAAGGACACCTTTGCAGCTGTTTGTTCGAATACGAAGGGTTAAACAATAAAGCAGAAATACATCTTCATGCTTTTGCTTAAAAATAAAAGTGCTGGATTTCAGAAGGAGCTGTAAAGCTTTCAGCAAGAATCAGGCAACCACTAGTAGTAAAATGAAAAGCTGAAATGTGAAGAGTGCGTGATGTGAGATGCCAGCTCAGCGCTTTCAGGAGTCGTGTACAGATCACGTTGCTGTCGGGGAGGAGACCACCCTTGGAATCGCAGTGAACTGTAGCAGTGACCGCTGTTTTGCAGTGTAAAGGAGTTATATAGGCTGATACCCCTCCAGACAGTTATGTCACCCAGTGGTAGCCTCTCTTAACAGTTCTTTACTCTGGGGAAAAACAAATGTTATTTACAAGTACTTCTGTAGGGGTGGAAGAATCACGTTACTGTACAGAACCCAGCTGCACAAGGAAAGGCGAAGAGTAAGAGTGTTCATACAATAAAGGTTCTTCACTGAGGGTGTTTGTTTTTTCTCCTTTTTGTGTAGGTTCAACATGGGAGAAAACATTACGGCAGATTGGTTTTGAAAGGTAAGCCATAAATTTGTTTCCTTACCAGTGCATAAAGAAAAGGAGGAAAAGCTGCATGGGCAAGTTTGCAGAATTATTTATTTTAGCTGATCAAATGTATCTATGACCTCAAATTTAGAGAGGAAGTTATGCGGTGTCATGCACATGTATGTTCAGCTTTTCTGTTTATGTCCTCTTCTCTTTCGCCAGTCGATCTGAAGCAACTTATTTGCCATATGAACTTGGCTCATCTTTTTTTTTTGCTGGCAACTATATAGCATGCTAGTATTAAAAAAGGTGACACACTATTTGGGCAGAAGTCTTACTTATGAATGAAAATAGTGCTCTTGCTCATATTATTTTTTCCACAAAACTTCTAACCTGTGACATATTAGTTGACAAAAGTAAATGAAGTTGAAAGAGGACCAAAGCTGGCGGAGAGCTATTTAGCATCAGAGGAAAATTCAGAATTCAGCGTTCCTCAAGTGCAAGAACTTCTTGCAGCCAAACTTAACCACAACGTCATCATACCAGAAACATATGTCTCTCTTGGAAATTAAACTAGGCCAAGCCCAGTAAAGAGTGATCTGAGGTTGAGGTGCAGATGCTCAATCTCATGTTTATTCTTCTACAAATGGTAAGCAGAAGAATCTGCCCTCCACTTGAATAAAGTTTTGCTGTTTTCCCTTAATAGAGTGCCTTGCAGTTGTACACCAATGTGCTTGGGTTGATGTTGACTGGGCAAGAAGGGATTTCTCTTCTTCAAGTTGCACACTGTGCATGCTGCCTGGGGCATCTCAGCAAACACTACAGACAATCAGGCCTTTCGCAAGTCAATAAATAGCCATATAAATCATATGAAACAGAAAATTACTTTCTTTCTCAGAAACAGAAAGCAAACTGCATATTTCTTCTGACCTTGATCTTGCCTAAAGTCTTTATTACAACAAAACAAGTTTTTGTTACAACAAGACTGATAGTTAAGTTTAATTACCCTAACTCCTTCCTGTAATTAAGATTCTCAGATCTTGGCAGCAATATATGAAAAGGTTTTTTGTATGTCATCCTTTTATAGGAGGATTCTGCTTAACTAACACCATTTGAAGAAATAAATTTGTAAATACTTGACTTTCTCTGATCTCCATCTAGAAATGTGGGACCTGGGGGAATGATTAAGGCTATCTCTAAATAGCTTCCAGGTCTCCAGCAGTTGTACCACAGACCTGTGGTCTCTGAAAGGTGCTCACCCATCTCTTTATAAGAACATCTGTTTGAAGTGTCTAAGGAGATGCTAGTGTCCTAATGACTAGTAGTTCTCTTTCTTTAGAAGGTGATTCTGAAAGCATCTCTGTGATGATCCTGAGTGAGTATGCACAGGGTGAACCTGGTTTACTTGTTCAGCTAAATATATTAGATTTCCATGTTAGACATTACATTTTCAAAAAATGAAGGACAGTGCTCTTTTCAACATAGTAGACACAGAAGCACGTGGAAAGATTATGTTTTATTGTTATTCTCACAGCCATGAATATTACGTTGGTACATATTATTTTTGGTTCTCCAAAGGAAACATAGAAAGGCAAATCAGTTTTGAATGTGACAAAGATCTGTCTTGGTGAAGGTTAGCTTTTCATTGGTACAGAGCTATCTTTGTAGCTTTACAGGCTTAGGTAAGTTTAAAATATTACAGAACAATAAAAACACTTTTCCTCCACCAGATAATATATAGAAGTCAAATTCATTTCTGTTGTAAATCTCTTGATACCAGTAGAGTCATTCCTGTAAAGACTTTGGCCAAACATTTTTAAACAAACAAACAAACGAATAAATAGCCATTTCGTTGCCATATATTTTTATCACAACTTGAAAATCCAGACTGATATGGAATACTTACCATTTTGTAGCTGAGGAAACATGGGCCTTTTCATTTCATAGCTTCCCACCAGTCAGAAATATTGTAAGACTTTAATCCTATCACTAGATAAAGGTATGTCTCTGCTGCTGGCCCATAAGCTTAAAAAAGCCCCAGTAATATAGGCAACCTGAGTAGGAAATTGCAGTCTTTCATAGTGTCAATATTTAGTAGTCCTGGATAGGTTTCTGATCAAAATTAATTTTAAAATATTTCTGTCTCAAATTTTTAATATTAGCAATTTTTAGAAGTTTTTAAAAATTATTTTAGAAAACATAAAGTGAAGTGTACTACTTAACCTGTAGTTTCTGTTAAACCCATGTGTAGATAGCATAAGGCACAGTATTGATTGAAAGGAAAACTGTGATTCCATTTTGTTACAGCATCAGGGTAGGGGCTGTGGTTCATAAACATCAACTGGAGAAGATGCAGTGCCAAATCAAGAATCAGACTAGAAATTCCTTAACTCCGACACATTACTGGATATTGTCTATTTAGAGATAGAGTGTTTTTAGCAGCACTGCAAAAAAAGTTGTATGTTAGTGAAAATTACACACTCTCAGTTGCTAAGTTTGATGTCGTTGAGGGGTTCTTTTTAATAGGTTGTGCTTTTTTATCAAGTTACATCCAATTTGGTTTCTTGATGAGCATTTCATTCAGCATGATATCATACATGTCTGAAGGGCACTACAGTAAAATACTGATTCTTTCATCGCCCCATTCTTCTTTTAAGATTACAAATTAGCACCTGCTGGTGCTGTTTGTCTCCATCAGAACAGAAAAAAGAGTAGTTTTGAGGAGTGCTAGAATGAATCGATACTTTGGCTCTATGAAAATCGTCAATTTTTTTAAGCTGAGTTCGTTAGAAATTGTATTTGTGGCAAGTTCCAACTTGGGAGAAGTTTCAAAACAAAAAGGAGAACCCACGCTACGTGCAATGAATGTACCACATGAAACATGGAGAATTCTTTATAGGCTGAATTACAGGTGAGAAGCCTTTCACCTGCAGGTGAGAGGAGACAAGTATGTATAAGAGATTACTGTGCAGATCCCATTATTGCCATTCTAGTCTGAAAATAAGAAGGGCTTTCAGATGGCACCTCTGTACCCTGAGAGATTGATTGTTACCCTGGCGTAACTTTAATTGAAGCAGCAGGTTAGTTAGCACGGGTGGGGTGAAGTTTTCAATGTACTTGGCTTGCCATAATCATAGAAGTAAACGTGTTCTCTTGTCAGCTTTTTCAGAGAACAGGCAAAGAGAAAGCAAGAAAAATAAAGTCCTTTAAACAGCTAGAACAATTAAGGTTTGGGGATTTTTTGATAATAATATTTGTCTTCTTACCTGTTTTTTTAACACAAGTTTTTGTATGATGTGAATATATCAGCAATAACAAGTTGGTTGGTTAAGAGATCCATGAGTAACATATATATGAAGTCCAGTGTTAACTCCTTTATAGCAATATTTGCTTAATACCATATTGCATGTGATTGCTTAAGATCCATATTTCTTATGCCTTAAGGAATAGTTACCAAAGTAAACAGAGGGATACATATTGCTATATGTAATGGTTCAATGCAGGAACTGCACTTAACTTACAGTCACAGAAGCAGAAATCCCAGGTCTGCAGATCTCTCAAACCTGAGAGATTATTCAAGGGGTGTATCACTACGTGCTTTTTCTAGTCTTATTCTCTTCAGTAAGCATCCCCTTATGGCCACCGATAGAGACGGGATAGTGGGCTACATCTATGTTAGGTCTGATCCCGTACAGCTGTTCTGGTATTATGTGTATCAACACTAAGAAAAGAAGCAGCAGCAGCACATGTTTTGCTATTTAAAAACATATTCTCTGCAAGCCGTTGACTTAGGCACACCTGAGTCAGCTGTGAAATATCAATAGCATTTAAATGTGGTGTTTGAGCAAGGACATTCTTATTCAGGAGGAAGCAAGATTTTTAGATACACAAAAAGACAGACATTCAAAGTAATGTCCTAAGGAGGAATGTGCTTTTGCTTAAAAACTGGAAAATTCATATAAAATGTTCCTCTTAACAGGCTGTTTTAGAGTGGATTGGGGAACAGGAGATGCGGACACTCAGTTTACATTGCAGAAAATTAAGCCCAGATAATATACAGGTTATGTCATCACTGCTTTGTGGTTACGTGATGTTTATTCTGCAATAGTAGATTGTTTACGTTGCTGTTGTCTTCATATCCTGAAAAACATAGAGGCACCAAGAGATCTGACTGCGAGGCTTTTATGTAAGCATTACTTGTGAGCTGAAGATGCTGCTTTTCAGTGCGAGAGAAATTAAAAATGCTGGAGCTTGAGTAAAGTAGGTTTATATGCAGGAAATGACTGGAGTTAAGAGCTTTTCAATTAAATGGAGTATGTGTGGGTTTGACAGATTTAAGTGAAGGTCTATTGATTGTTTTTTGAGACATTAAAAATAAGCTAATTGTAACATAGTATAGTAATCATCACCTTTGTCCAAGATGGTCTCGACTACAGTCCCTGACTGCATTTTCTGCAGAACATTTTGGAGAAATTTGGAGAATTATGAAAAATGTTAGCTTGTATTACGCTGTCCTAGAAGAAACATGGTTTAAAATGCTGAGCGTGTGACAAGCATACCTGCATGTCAGGAAAACTGTCACCTTACATAGTTTCTTTAATAATCTTTAATAAGCCAAAGCAAGTAGATTCGTGGATAAATAGGATGACCTTTTTTGCCACTGTTAACCTTTGGATTGTTTTTCATTATTGCTGTGTGTTTAGATGACAGCCACATATTCATGAAAAAGTCTGGAAAGCAGTCAGCTCTGTTCTACTTAGTTCCAAATCTGACTAAAAACGTGTTTCAGAGGGCATAGTTCATCTCCCTGGCTTAAGATTTTTTCAGTCACATGCAGGACCCAGTGGAAGTGGCTCACTCATACTCTGAAGTGAAACAGTTATGAACAATTAACAGTGACTGTGCTTGTTTCCTGGCTACTCTGGCAATTAATAAGAGAGCTTAATGCACAAAGCCTGTTAAAATTCAAAAGGGAAGAGGACCAGGTCAATCACTGAGCTGGTCTTCTCCTGTAACGCAGTCCATGGGGTCTTTCCGGGTCCATCCGGCTGGGATGGGGCTTGCAGCGCAGAGCCTGGAAAGACCCACAGCCAGTGTTGGGGAAACTGCCACTTACACACTGTAGAAAATGAAAACCAAAAGGAGGACTTCTTAAAAAAATCTGAATTTCTCTAATTTGAGCTGCCAGGTGATGGAGTTTATGTCCTTGTCTAGTAGATTCAATAGCGATTACAGAAACGTCTTCTGTTGTTATGTATTTGTTGACCTAGAAATGATCTAATAATTTTAAAACTTTAAATGAATGGTGTTGGACCTTTTAAAACACATTGTCCTGCAGGGTTTCCAGACTTCCAGTCTTCCTCTTACTATTCTTCTCCGAGTTGTAATTTCTAACGTGACTAGTAACTACTCAGCTACAAACAGCGCAACTATTCCCTTTTTACATTTGTTCCCGTGGTGTTTCTCTCATGTGTGTAATGCTTTATATTACGGTTCCACAAAACAGACTTAAGAATGATTTAATAACTGTTATTATATGTTAAGTAAATACCAACTGTTTTAAAAAATATATATTTGAAGAATAACAGATGTGTGGTTATTACACTTTTGGCAACATTCGATAAGTATGGTTTTCATAATAAATAGCTGTTTCAGTGACACAGAGAAAGGAACTTTTGAGCACCAATTTCTTAGTAAAATGTAATTATCTGAATAAAAAAATGAGTTTTTTGTATTGAAGATACAACTTTTGTTTGGTTCACAGCTTCAAACTGATTCTGAAATTATTGTTATTTTTTTGGTATGCAAAAATTTCTTATTAATTTGAGGTTACATGTTTATATATGCAAAAGTATGTGACTTCCACTATACATAATGCTAATATTGTACCATTTGTACAGCAGCAGCATCTTTGTAGAAAGTGCAACATGCAGCATTCCAGATTCTGGCTAAAGTGATGCAGAGGGTGATGGACAGTGAAAGCTGCTTCTGTTAGTAAAGTACTGCGTATTGACTTGTGGGCTTGTTATGCTTTTTTAAAAAATCCTTTTACTATTTCTGAAGAATGAAACAGTAGTTGGGGATTGGTAGGTCTCACACCTCAAGGAAAGGAAAGGGAAAGGAGATAGGAGCAGGGAAGGGAGTAAGACTGTCAGGGAAAGAGGAAAAGACCAAAAGATCGCTATGCCAAGGCCAGGCCACAGATAAAAAGATTGGCTCCTGTTATGATACAATCCAGATCTTCTATGTATTTCAGTAACTCCTTCAACTGCTCTTCTAATCACAAGGTGATAAGGAGGACAATCTGCATTGTTTCTCTCTGAAGCAAAATAAACACAGCAGCCCCCCATGACACAGGTAGGGAGACACAGCTTTCCCAGCAGACTCCAGCAGCAAGTTAGCTGTCATCACTGAGAGATGCGTTTTTGTTCCTACGTTGGTCTCTGAGAGTAGACGGATGTCTGCTTTTGCAGCTGCTCCACACATGCCCCTGCTCAGTCTAGCCAAAAATGTTGTGTATATCTTCCCTACCCCTTGCAGAGACTGAGAACTCAATTTCCGAAATCACTCGTGATGTGCGGTGAGCGCTGGAATCCAGACGCATCAGAGGCGCTTCCCAAGCGCCTCCTTCCAGGTCTAGGGTGCTAATTATGAGCCTACTGGTGATCTGTTTTCCCTCTTTCCCCCATGCTTAGATTGCTTGTAACTTGCTGGGATATTTGATTGGTGCTTGGCCAGAGTTTCTCTGGGTGACATGTAAGGAATAAACAGAAAGAAGAGAATACCACTGGATTCTATAAATATTTATTATGCACAATTCTGGCTTGGNTTTAATAATCTTTAATAAGCCAAAGCAAGTAGATTCGTGGATAAATAGGATGACCTTTTTTGCCACTGTTAACCTTTGGATTGTTTTTCATTATTGCTGTGTGTTTAGATGACAGCCACATATTCATGAAAAAGTCTGGAAAGCAGTCAGCTCTGTTCTACTTAGTTCCAAATCTGACTAAAAACGTGTTTCAGAGGGCATAGTTCATCTCCCTGGCTTAAGATTTTTTCAGTCACATGCAGGACCCAGTGGAAGTGGCTCACTCATACTCTGAAGTGAAACAGTTATGAACAATTAACAGTGACTGTGCTTGTTTCCTGGCTACTCTGGCAATTAATAAGAGAGCTTGATGCACAAAGCCTGTTAAAATTCAAAAGGGAAGAGGACCAGGTCAATCACTGAGCTGGTCTTCTCCTGTAACGCAGTCCATGGGGTCTTTCCGGGTCCATCCGGCTGGGATGGGACTTGCAGCGCAGAGCCTGGAAAGACCCACAGCCAGTGTTGGGGAAACTACCACTTACACACTGTAGAAAATGAAAACCAAAAGGAGGACTTCTTAAAAAAATCTAAATTTCTCTAATTTGAGCTGCCAGGTGATGGAGTTTATGTCCTTGTCTAGTAGATTCAATAGCGATTACAGAAACGTCTTCTGTTGTTATGTATTTGTTGACCTAGAAATGATCTAATAATTTTAAAACTTTAAATGAATGGTGTTGGACCTTTTAAAACACATTGTCCTGCAGGGTTTCCAGACTTCCAGTCTTCCTCTTACTATTCTTCTCCGAGTTGTAATTTCTAACGTGACTAGTAACTACTCAGCTACAAACAGCGCAACTATTCCCTTTTTACATTTGTTCCCGTGGTGTTTCTCTCATGTGTGTAATGCTTTACATTACGGTTCCACAAAACAGACTTAAGAATGATTTAATAACTGTTATTATATGTTAAGTAAATACCAACTGTTTTAAAAAATATATATTTGAAGAATAACAGATGTGTGGTTATTACACTTTTGGCAACATTCGATAAGTATGGTTTTCATAATAAATAGCTGTTTCAGTGACACAGAGAAAGGAACTTTTGAGCACCAATTTCTTAGTAAAATGTAATTATCTGAATAAAAAAATGAGTTTTCTGTATTGAAGATACAACTTTTGTTTGGTTCACAGCTTCCAACTGATTCTGAAATTATTGTGGTTTTTTTTGGTATGCAAAAATTTCTTATTAATTTGAGGTTACATGTTTATATATGCAAAAGTATGTGACTTCCACTATACATAATGCTAATATTGTACCATTTGTACAGCAGCAGCATCTTTGTAGAAAGTGCAACATGCAGCATTCCAGATTCTGGCTAAAGTGATGCAGAGGGTGATGGACAGTGAAAGCTGCTTCTGTTAGTAAAGTACTGCGTATTGACTTGTGGGCTTGTTATGCTTTTTTTAAAAATCCTTTTACTATTTCTGAAGAATGAAACAGTAGTCGGGGATTGGTAGGTCTCACACCTCAAGGAAAGGAAAGGGAAAGGATATAGGAGCAGGGAAGGGAGTAAGACTGTCAGGGAAAGAGGAAAAGACCAAAAGATCGCTATGCCAAGGCCAGGCCCCAGATAAAAAGATTGGCTCCTATTAAGATATAATCCAGATCTTCTATGTATTTCAGTAACTCCTTCAACTGCTCTTCTAATCACAAGGTGATAAGGAGGACAATCTGCATTGTTTCTCTCTGAAGCAAAATAAACACAGCAGCCCCCCATGACACAGGTAGGGAGACACAGCTTTCCCAGCAGACTCCAGCAGCAAGTTAGCTGTCATCACTGAGAGATGCGTTTTTGTTCCTACGTTGGTCTCTGAGAGTAGACGGATGTCTGCTTTTGCAGCTGCTCCACACATGCCCCTGCTCAGTCTAGCCAAAAATGTTGTGTATATCTTCCCTACCCCTTGCAGAGACTGAGAACTCAATTTCCGAAATCACTCGTGATGTGCGGTGAGCGCTGGAATCCAGACGCATCAGAGGCGCTTCCCAAGCGCCTCCTTCCAGGTCTAGGGTGCTAATTATGAGCCTACTGGTGATCTGTTTTCCCTCTTTCCCCCATGCTTAGATTGCTTGTAACTTGCTGGGATATTTGATTGGTGCTTGGCCAGAGTTTCTCTGGGTGACATGTAAGGAATAAACAGAAAGAAGAGAATACCACTGGATTCTATAAATATTTATTATGCACAATTCTGGCTTGGAAATCCAAGTACCATATGGTTTTCTATAGTGGCATCTCCCACTCCTCCCCACACTCTTCGGTGATTTAGTAAAAAGAATAAATATATGTTTGAAATATAAAGTCTTATCCTGATAGCATGTTCCACGATTTCAAGCCCTTTCTTCACATGCAGCTGAATCCTATAGCCCTTCCTTGGGCAAGGCTCCCATTGACATCATTTTGGGAGCATTGCCTCAGCCAGGGGCTGCAAGACGATGCAGGGTCTAATCCTCGAGATGTTATTTTTAAAGAAACAGTGCAGTCTGAATGTTTGGTGGATTGTTGGGGATTTTTTGGTTCTTTTTTTTTTTTTGCAAATACTGAATAATTTGACTGTGGAAAGACAAGGAAAAATGAGTGCAGTGATGCAATTGGAGGGACGTGGGGAGAGCCCTGCCAGGCACCTCTCTCACCATTTTGAAAGAAAATAGCCATAGTAGCCTGTGTGACTGTTTGGTCTCCTGTCCCACAAAGCACTTAAGCAAGCGCTTAAGTTTTGAGCACCCAGGTGCTCCCCCTGACTTCAAAACAGTTCTCTTTTACAGCTTACCATCCTTTAGTTGCTTCATAGCAGAGAAATTAGATGAATTGATGTTTAATTTATACTTTCTGTAGCTGTGCCCACTCAGGCCTTGCACGTGACGAGGGTCAGTTTACAGCCTTCCTCAGCATTCTTGGCGCATCTTTGTCTGATATATGGTGCCCATCATAGTTTTGTAGGAGTTAGTGAATGTGAATTTATTCTGCAGTGATTACAGTTACATATGTCCTTTGAATAATACGGCAGATAAATGAAACGTGGGCTGCTGAGGAGATGGAACCAATTCCCCACCTTCTCTTGGGAGGCTGTGAATAAAAGAGCACTTTATTGCTTCTAACAGAATTGTTGTCTTCCGGGTGATAGCTCAGTTTAGTTGTTTCTCTGTCTGGCTGTTACCTAATTGATAGGTAAGGATCTGGGGGCAGAGGACCACACCAGAAGGGCTTATTCATGTCCTTCCAGCCGCAACGCTGCACCTCTTTTCTCAAGGGGCGATGGACGGCGAGTGAGGGGGGCTTCCCACGCGCGTGCACTTGTCTCCGGGCAAAGGGCAGCACGGCATCCCGAGTCCTGGGAAGACGGGGGGGGCTGAGGTTGCTTTAATTTAATTTTCAAAGCTTCCCTCGTTTTGTTACTTCGTGGTGGCTGGGATGGTGGAATTTGTGCATGTGTGCGCTGAAGTATTCATGTTGTTTAGAGTGTGGGAAATGGGGAAGAAATGTGTTTTCAGTTTCATTTGATATATACTGCATGCCTGAGGTTCTATCTTAAATTGAGTTTTCTTCGCTGCTCTGACAAAAAGTGAGACTTTGAAATAAAAGTCTGAGTTACAGAGAAAGCCAGAATAAAAATTGGATTGTATTTGCAAAGAACAAAAACATTGTTTGAAAAGATATGAAAAAACTGAAGGTTTTTTTTTCCCTAATACTGTGTCAACTGAAATCTTTTAGTCAGTATTAAGTACTGAAACAGAAACACATTAAATCTAGTTTTAAGCCAGTTTAACTTTGTGGACTTTATTACAATGTCCACTTTTATTCCAACGTTGCTGAAAGCAGTGTGTAGTCAGTCCAGTGTGCTCAGGCACAAGTTACTGTGCGTAAAGCTTTTTTCTGGTTGCCTGTTAACAAACAATACCCTGTACTGGACATGCCGTAGTAGTCTGTGAAGTAACCTAATCCTGTTGCTCCCACTGAGAAGGAAATAATTTTAGGACAGCCGCCCTCGCCCCTACAGCGAGCATAATCTGACATGAAGTAGTAAGTCCCCTGTTTTGGTCTGTTATCCCATTTACCACTTGTGTTTCACGGTGGCCTAAGAGCTGTGGCCTATGAAGAATTTCTGCTTTTAACTCCAGCCCTGGGCTGTATCCGTAAAGCTGGGCAGCCATTCCTGTTTCAGGGTGGTTTCATTCTCGGTATGGAAGGATCTTCAGGGAGGCTCCATCTATCCGAACATCTCTCTTTTTGCCGTGTTTGGTTTATTTTTTCCCCAGCAGCGTAGAGATGACTGTACGAGCACTTGTATCAGCTGAGCAAGTACCCTACTCTTCAGGGGCAAATACAGCAGCTGTCACAGTTAACTCCTGAGACTCCTGCTTAGAATTGTATTAATCTTCTGCTTATTCCAAGATATGGATTACATTCTGTTATTTGCCCAGCAGAAAGGGATCTGGGGGTGCTGGTTGGCAGCAGGCCTAATATGGGGCAGCAGTGTGCCCTGTCAGCCAGGAGGGCAAACAGCATCCTGGGGTGCATCACACAGCATAACCAGTGGGTCAAAAGAGGGGATTATCCCACTGTATTTAGCATTGGTGCGGCCTCACCTTGAATACTGTGTGCAGTTCTGGGCCCCACAATTCAAGAAGGATATGAAGATCCTTGAATGCATCCAGAGGAGGGCAAGAAAGCTGGTGAAAGAGCTGGAAGGAATGTCCCATTAGGAATGTCTGAGGACTCTGGGTTAGTCTAGTTCGGAGGGAAGGAGGCTGAGGCATCACCTCATTGCTCTCTACAGCTTCCTGAGGAGAGGAAGTTGAGGGGGGAAGGTGCTGATCTCTTCTCCCTGGGATCCAGTGATAGGACATGTGGGAATGGTTCAAAGCTGTGTCCATCAGGGGAGGTTTAGACTGGACATTAGGAAGCGTTTATTTACCGAGAGTGTATTCAAACGCTGGAACAGGCTTCCAAGAGAGGTGGTCAATGCCCCAGGCCTGTCAGTGTTTCAGAGGCATTTGGGCAATGCCCTTAATTACATGCTTTAACTTTTGGTCAGCCCTGAAGTGGTCAGGCAGTTGGACTAGATGATAGTTGTAGGTTCTTTTCCAACTGTTCTATTCTATTCTATTCTATTCTATTCTATTCTATTCTATTCTATTCTATTCTTTCCTCTACCAGTGGTCTTTTTAGCATACTTTTTAAACTTAAGCTAAATTTTAAACTTAGTCTGGTTATAAGAAAAGCTGACTTTGAACAGATGTAATTTTCATAAGTTTTGCAGTATACTAACCTGTCTTCTGCAAAAAAAAACCCCACATTTCTTCTTAACAATCATGTCATAGAATATTTTTTAATATATTGTTAGTGATGGTTTTGTAGCCTTTGTGCTGCACACCTGTGAGATGGTAGATTCACTAAGTGAGACTTTTTTTATAGAATCTTTTAAGGAGATGATCACCATATGGCTAAAAACACTGAGACTAGTAGTTACTTTCTTACTTCCCGGATTTTCTCAAAGCTGTCCTTATTTTAAAAAGTGATAAAACTATATATCATGAAATATGTAAACATTCACTAAAATAACTTCATTTGGTTTGCACAGACTTAAGAGATTTTCTAGGTTTTAATCCCCCATTCTTCTGTTTAAGCAATTATCTTAACGGTAACATAAACAACCTCTACCTTAGATAATTCTAGTAATCATGGCTATTTCTAGAGCACCTCACTGTAATATGCCAAGAAAGGTATTTCCTCTGGGTTGATTGCAGCTACTTTGACACCTTCTTTTTAAACAACATTGAAAGCAGCAATGTAAATTTTCTAGATGTCTGAACACACAGTCCTTAATTATATGAGCAACTCAGAAGATTTAAAGGGTGTATCTCATGAGAGTAAACATTGTGGAAACAAGGCGAAAATTGATTGTTAGTAGCGTAAATAAATAAGCTAGATTTTAGAGAATATAGTTGATTCTCTAGAATTTAGAGAATTCTAAATTCTCTAACTTGGAGAGAATTTAGATATTAAAAAGCCAGGGTGGACATCACACCAGGTAGCCCAGAGGAAAATCACATTGTTTGTTATACAAGTAAAGCACAGTTGTGCGAACACTATGTTTTAATCCTCTGCGTGGATAGACTAAAGGTCAAGAAGCCACTTAGTCACGGGACGTATGACAGTCCTGCTTCCTGCTCAGCCTCCTGTGCACCCACCAAAAGATCTGGTGTGCAAACATCCTGCAGGCAGAGCTCTTGCAGATAATGAATCTCTTAATTGTGTGACATGCCTGTGATAAATCTCAAATTCAACTCTGTGTGGATGAGAACCACATCATTGTTATTAATTACAAGATGCTTTATGAGTAGGCAGGTTCCCCACTTTTTTTCTTTTCTTTGTTTGTTTTGTTTTGGTTTTTTTTTTAGGTTATGGTTGTCGGGCCTGAGGTATCAAGTTGGATTTATCTCCAGATCTAATAGAGGACCAGCAGTGTCAGTGTACACTTGCCAGTGGTCCTAATTCCTCGCATATTTTGGCCAATTTGCTGAGCTTGGCAAAACCGTTGGAAGAGTCTCTTCTCTTCAAAAAAAGGGGACTCTTGGATTCTGAGAACATTAAAAATCAAACAATTTAACATTCTCAACTGTTTAAAAGCATCAAAATAACATCTTTCAAGTGCCTGAGTCACTTTGGGAGTTGGGTTTGTAACTCAACTCAAGCATCCTTATGACTCTTGAGCATTTTATCTGTAATCTTTCTCTTGCAAGTGCTGGGAACTTAGCTGAATCAACGTTGCGCTTCTGATTTTCTAAATAAAAGTGCTACCCAAATCTATTTCTACTGCAGTATTTCAAAAGCCAAAACTCCACTAATCCTTTTCCTTGTTCTTTTTTTTTTTTTATTATTATTTTTTATAAAAAAGATCCACTTTTGCTGGAAATAGTCTTGCTGTCGTCCTATGCTTCTTAATATTCCTGATCCTAATATAATAACAATTTTACTACATTAAGCCGTCTTCCTTCATGCTTCGTGCGTAAAATTTTAAATAGGAAACACTACCGAGGAGAAATCCATGTAAAAATTCTCTTGAGCTGTACTGTAGTTAGGCATTATAGAAACTTCATCGTTTTTGCTTTTTCTTAAGCCAGACCCAGGGGAGCTGACCTTTTACATGGCTTCGCATTGTGGCTTTCGTACCTGTTTCATCTTTTGTTCTTTAAGAAAAGTCGACTTGGAAATATAGCCCACTTGGTGAAGTCTTTCAAACAAACCTAAAACTTATTTAATTGTCAGCATGGGTGAAGGTTGCTTTCATACATCATAGTGTTTCTCTAACAGCAGAGCAACGGTGTATTTAGAAGCCAAGCCAAATACTTTTATAAAGTTACTTTCCAATGCTTCCAACCCTGTGGATAGCTTTTGGGAAAGGGAATAATTTAATAGCCCAGGACAAAATAGGAATTAATATGGGCTTGTCCCATGCTTCCAGTCTTAAAAGTAGATCTACTAGAGCAATTTGCATCAAAACAGAAATTCAAATTTTGCACCTTAGGACTATCTATAATTATAGCAACTTTGTAATTCTGCATGTTAAATTAAGGACAGACCTCACATACAGAAATCAGTGTAGGGGTGAGAATTGTTGGGTTTTTAGCATGGAAATATAAAATCATAATTTTGGGACAGGTAAAAGTTTTGATATCCAGACAGAATGTGAGTATCTATAATTTCTGAAAACTTATTTGTGGCCTGTGAAAAATGTGAATATTTCCAATACGCCGTTATTTTTCCTGCCTGTAAAGGGGTGTCTGGCACTACATACACTCAGATGAATATACCAAAGATATGTGTGTTTCAATATGTAATATTGTTTCGCAAGAAACAAAAAATAATTTTCCTTTCCCTTGCTAATTTTGCAAATATAAAGATATGTCCCTGAAGTATTTTCATGGCTTTTCTGCTATTGTCAAACTTAAAGTAATAAATACATAAAAATTGGATGCCAAAAATAATCATGAATAGCTTCAAAGTGGAATGATTTAAAATTAATGTCATTTTTCTCCTGGTTTCTAACCTTTGAGAGTGAAGTTGTTTCACATTTCACAGCTTTTCTTCATAGCTGTGAGGGCTGAAAATGGATATGTGTATTCTTAGTAAGGAAAATTTGGTGACCCTCACAGTCACGTGGCTGCAGGAGGTGAAACATTAGGAAAACATAGGATCCCCAGTACAGCTTTGGCAACTATCAAGGTAATGCTTAAGCTGTGAAAGACTCCTTTGCAACACTAATAGTGTAACTACATCTGAGTCTTGAAACGGGAATCGTTTTAAGCTCCCTTGTCCCCCGTATGCGAGCCTGATTTCTGCACTGTGAGAATGAATTGAGCGACTGTTAGGTATGTGATTCTGTAAACTGCAGCCAACCGAACTGCCAGGGTGGAAATGGTAGTACAGTTTTTATATTTCTTCCATATTGCTGCAAACGGCAGCATATCTATCTTCTTCTGTGTCTGTCATCTCTTCTTCCTTCCCCTCCCACTGTCACTGCAGTGCCATAAAATTTCTTTCTTCTGTTTCAGCATGTAAAAACCTACTTTGATTACTTTTTATTTATTTGCTGTCTTCCTGTAGCTTAAGTGTATCTGTGTGTTTGCCATCAGACTGCATCCCCCTGCTATGTGATGACATTGGCAAGTGATTGCACAAACGAAAGATTCATTGCTATAGCAGATGCAGTTGTGAATGAGCAGTCAAATCAGCTGTAACTTTTAAATTAAAAACTCGTCAGTGAAGAGAATAAAGCACGTGAATGCAAAAAGCAAGGATAAGAAATGATACAGTCATATAAAAATAAAGCCTGATACAATTCAAAGGGGAAGGAATACATTTATGGATACTCTAATAGTATTCTTTCACATAATTTAATAATTTTCTTCCAGTTAATAAAGTTTTTTCAAGTAAAAATATGGGGTTTTTTTAAAGTAAAAGACTGATTAGGTCTATTTCTAAAGCGTGTTCGTTATGATATACTAGTTGCAACAACCTAAAATACATTTGAAGTGTGGTCAAATACTCCTATTTTTGAGAGCTCTGGAACTGCTCAGAGTGACTAGAAGACTAAGAGAAATAAAATCAGGTACGTGAAGGCATTTTCTATATGCAAAAAAGAAAGCAGCTGAATGAACAGAAGATTTAAGTAGACTTTGTATTAAAAAGGAAGATTATTATTAAAAGCTCTAGGCAAGTGGTGAGCTAATGTGAGAGTAAACTGGTGAATAATTAATCAGAAAAAAAATAGAGGAAATGAGTGAGGTTTCTTTATTTCAGAAAATAACAGTTGTGTTGTTGCAAAATTAATCTAACCCTGGAAGAGAGCTCCATAGTATAGGGTTTTTCCCATTTTTTTGACATGAGTAAATGTTCTGTACTGACTCTTCGAAGCAGCCAGTAAATATTCTTTTCCATATGCATATGATGAGAAAAATGGAGCGGAGGTTAACACCCCCAGTTCACTGGGGACTCATGTGGCCTCTGCACACTGTCAGAACGCAAAGGAATATATACTGTTATTGTGAAATCTGGATGAATTATGGGAACTTACCGAGAAGCCAAGATTTCCCTTCATGGGCTACCATTCAGAGGAGAAAAAGACATGTGGGAGGAAAGAAGAGATGCAGGACTTGATGCGTACATCTGCTCCAGTTCAGTGCTGCTAGAAATCAGATCAGTCTGCCCCCATATTTCATTTCCTTCTGTAATCTTGACCAATAATTTATAATTGGTATCAGCTGATCATCTGGCTCTCTCTTTCCATGGCAAAATGAGTGAGCAAAGAACTTTATCCTCCTACTCTTTACTGTCCAAGAGACAATAAAACTTTGAAAGACAAAGATCTCTATTAATTTTTAATGAAGTCTCTGAAACATCCTCCTAGTCAATCTCTTTTCATTATTTCTGGTATGCCTTGGTTTTTTGGGGAAACTGCTTTAGAAATCCATGTGAGCTGAGAAACAGCTTTGTTAATCTCAGGCAACATCATTAACAAGTTTTTAACTGGTGTATCGGCTTTCTTCAAGTCTGTATTCTAGGTGAAGGTGCTTGGAGAGGACCTCTGGAGGGCAGTTCCTGAGTCAGAAATAACACATGAGCTGCCACATCCCTTTGCAAAATCATGCTCCTAGACCAGACCCTCACCTCCAGCTGGACCTTTGGTCCTCTCTCTGCTCTGGGACTTACTCCGGCAATGCTGATGTTTTGCAGAAGGGACCAGTATACAATTCCAACAGAAGGAGTTGGGGAGGCTTTTTATGCCATTCCCACTCCTCTCTCATTAGGAATTGTACAGGCTCTAACTTAGCAGCTTTTCATGCTGCACGCTTCAATTTTGTGCATGTTTGCAAAACATTGGTTGCCCATTCAGTTTAATATGCAATATGAATAATATGAACATGTAAGGTCAGTTTCAATTAGTGAGGAGAAAGAGGATAATTCCTCTTGTTAGTATATTCAGTGAGAATTCTGAAACCCAATAGGTCAAAACTGGATTATTTTTAGGGTAGACAGCATTGTAGACTATGGCAGGAAGATGACAATAATTAAAATCAGTGCTTTCAGAAAAAAAGAAAGAGACTGTGGTGCACCTAGTATTTCCCGCTGTATTTAGGGTTCGTGTGGCCTCACCTTGAATACTGTGTGCAGTTCTGGGCCCCACAATTCAAGAAGGATGTGAAGGTCCTTGAATGCATCCAGAGGAGGGCAAGAAAGCTGGTGAAAGAGCTGGAAGGAATGTCCCATTAGGAGTGTCTGAGGACTCTGGGTTAGTCTAGTTTGGAGGGAAGGAGGCTGAGGCATCACCTCATTGCTCTCTACAGCTTCCTGAGGAGAGGAAGTTGAGGGGGGAAGGTGCTGATCTCTTNCTAGTTTGGAGGGAAGGAGGCTGAGGCATCACCTCATTGCTCTCTACAGCTTCCTGAGGAGAGGAAGTTGAGGGGGGTAGGTGCTGATCTCTTTTCCCTGGGGTCCAGTGACAGGATGTGTGGGAATGGTTCAAAGCTACGTCCATCAGGGGAGATTTAGACTGGACATTGGGAAGCGTTTCTTTACCGAGAGTGTGTTCAAATGCTGGAACAGGCTTCCTAGAGAGGTGGTCAATGCCCCAGGCCTGTCAGTGTTTCAGAGGCATTTGGGCAATGCCCTTAATTACATACTTTAACTTTTGGTCAGGCCGTTGGACTAGATGATCGTTGAAGGCCCCTTCCAACTGTTCTGTTCTGTTCTGTTCTATTCCATTCTGTTAGGAGACTTAGATTTTCAAGAGAAGGAGCTGTGGAAGGGGGTCATTCAATCTAGCAAATGTTAGCAGAGCACAGTATGCCTATTTTCATCTTGATACTTCTCTGCCAGCCCCTTCTGCAAGAGTGTTATACTGGCTGTATATTTACAAAAGAATTCCCAAATCCTGTAGTGTCAGCTTTTAGTCTTTTTTATGCNTATACTGGCTGTATATTTACAAAAGGAGAATTCCCAAATCCTGTAGTGTCAGCTTTTAGTCTTTTTTATGCATCGCCAGTGGTTGAAAAAACAAAAAGACTTAATAATGCTCACAGGTGGGCCTTAGATAAAACCAGGGAGACAAATAAGAGATCATGAGGCACGAGGATGTAAATCAAATAGGTAAATTTACTTTCTGCTAAAAACTGCATCATGTGTGCAGTCAGCAGCCCAATGGGTTTAAAGGGGAATGAAGCTTAAAGTTGAACAGGGGTATTTTTAATAACTTAATGAGAAAATAATCAATTTCTACTACACTGAAACCAAAAGCTGAAAACTGGATGGTTGTTACTCTATGTAATTTCTAACAGCATGCTATGGTAGTCTAGGTACTTTGCAAAATTAAGAGCAACCTCGTGTCACTTAGGTACCTACAGACTAATAGACGCTATGATGACAAGTAAAGCAGTATCATGAAATTGAAAGAAGGAAGTGATGGCAGAGCAATCTCTAACTGAGGCTTCATAGTTACTAAGTGTTAGATTTTACACCTCAGATAACTTCTTGCTCAGCACCTTCTTGCTAACTGCAAGTGAGGAGAAATTTTCTCTTCTCTCGGACAATTGTATAATTTCCGTGTAGAATCGTTGCACCTTTGAAGCACGTTGTTGTGTCATGTTGATCTGATGGTCTAGGCTGCCTCAGCAATGGCATAAAGTCCTCTTAGAAGTTGTCTTCATTCAGTAGGAATCTTATTTATCCAACTGTTTGCATTAGGTTTTTAGGTTGCTCGTTTCCTGCCACCCCTTGTGCTTATTTTCTTTTCAGCTAAATTAATTTTGGCTAACTTTTCTCATGCCATTTAACCTAGGGATTCAAAGGAAACGAACATCTGATAGAAGGTATTTTATGGCCTGCGTTGTTTGAGCACTTGAGTTGCGAGACTGTTGTCCGTGTTTTTCTTGGCACGGCCCAGCCTCCTGCAGCAGAGTGGTAGCTGGGAGCAATACAGTGGTAAACCCACCAGCAGCAGAATGTGAGCCAGTCTTTGTTTTAATCTGGAGAGCAATCAGCATTGCAATTAGCATCCAAAAACTCTCTAGGACGCATGCTTAACGGTTTGGCTTTGTGTTTTAATTTGTTTTTGTTGGGTTTTGTTCATGAATAAATCATGTGAGATCTCCAAATAGCAATTGGCACATGAAACACAAGGAAGCCTGTGGCCGGTGGAGTAGGAACGTACCATGTACAGGGTCTGACCAGCCTACTGCAGCGTGCCGACAAAGGGCACCCAGCTTGGAGGTAAAAGCAGGAGCGCTCGACTTCAGCTTCTTTTTGCCCCATTTGGATCTGAGCAACGCTGTCCTTTTCAATGCTCGGCCATGGTAAGAGTCCCATACTGGGAAAACAGTTCCGCAGTTGCCTCCCACACCCGAGAGAGGTCTTTGGTGGTCATACATCCCAGTCTCTGAGCAGATATCCTCAAGCAGTGCAGTGAACTGGTCCTCTCCCCTCCCACATATACATGGGGTGTTTGACACCCAGGAATTTTATCATATGCTCCATTTGCAGAAAAATAAGAAGCGACATCTCAGGTCGTTGGGACGTTAACTTTGCCACTGATTTCTACCACTCTTTTGACTTGATGCCATAGAATTGAACAAAGTGCACCAAAGGTAAATCAGGGTGTTTATTTTGGCCAGTTTTAATGGAAATTAGCTGGGGGGGTGAGAGGAGATGTTGCACACCTGCCCCTGATGGCTGGAGCCTGCTTCCCGCAGTGCCCATGTGCTTTTGCCTCCAAACCACTGGGATTTTCAGGCAGGTGATGGTGGGAAAGGTTAGATGTTGCCTTCTGTCCTGTCCTGTGTGATGCTGCGAAGAGAAAGATGGGCATGTTCAAAGCAGGCAGGGTAGTCTGGGAGCTGTTTCATGTGGAGGAATTGAGGGTCTTGGTGAATGGTCCCATCCGTGCAAATGTGGCTTTTGGATAGTTTTAAATTAGGAATGGGGCTGGGGGGGTGGGGGTGGAGGGGTCCCCCATGCACTCACTGAAGCGCAATGGGCACTCCATCTCAAACTGTGGAATTTCCTAGTGGTTGCATGCCCTTCCTCTGTGTCGAGGGTAATCTGGCTTTGTAAAATGACAGTAATTTACAATGTTGCTTGCTGTAATTGGGGGAAGTATTATTCCATCCTCATCTGCAGCTGACTGGAAAATCTAGACGTGTCTTTTACTTTCTGTGATTATATTATATGCTGGCTTTAGCATGAAATACAAAATAGTTTGAAATGCTGATCTGTTCATGCTCCAACCAGCGAAAGCTGCAGAGAGAGGGAGCAAATATGTTTTGAAGTAATCACTGAATGTCAGCCCGCTTCAGTCTTTTCAACACTTTCTTTTAGTCAGGAATATTGTGGAACATATGGATATCTGTATGCCTTTATGTAAACAATTTGCTGTCAGTCACCAAGTGTTTATGAGCATTATGGACAGATTTAACTGTGAATGTTTTGCAGTGATCAATGAATACTGAATTAGTGCTTTAGCCAAATCCCTATACAATGTGTGGGTAAGTGACAAACAGGTGAGAAGGGTACATACTCGTGACGGAAAGTCTCGTTGAAGATTTCAGACCAAAATGCACCTACAGCTGAGGTGTCCTCAGGTCTCTTCCGCTCGCTTTGGCTCTGCCTCCATCTGGGATCACGTTCCCATTTTGACCTGAAATAATTTGCGCTGCGGATGGGCTTGTCATTTCCACAGCGCCGTGGGGGCTGGCGCGCGCAGCGCCGTGGGTGTGGAGGGGAATGTGCTCACTTCCCCTTGGCTGTGCAACGTCGGTCCTGCGCCACGTTTGGAGCTGCGGGACACGGGCAAAGCGAGCTGGATGTTGTGCTGTCACGAGTCTGGCAGTAGCGCAGCTGAGCGCTTTGCGTGATAGCTGCTAAATCCCGGCTAAATTTTTATGTCTTCTGCATGCTGCCCTGGGCAGGCTGGAGTTTGCCCTTTATTAGAAGATCAATGAACAGCAAGAAACAGTGGCTGCTTTAAAAAAGAAAAATTGGCACGAGCCAACGTTTTACATACTGCACATATCCATAATTTCTTAACGTTGAATGTTTTATGCAAGCAATGAGGCACCAAAAACTTGGCAATGTGCGTTTAGTTTCAAATAGCTGCTCTCTCTCTGCATAGCAGTGTTTGGAAAGCAAATGTTTGGTTAATACGTGGTTAAGCACTTTTGCAATACAGAAAGTGTTCTTCATTGCAAGGTATCTTTCCTGAGAAAGCGAAGTGTACTTTTGGTTTTTGAATCCATGCAGACATAGTTTGTAAGTAGTGATTAAGATTTTACAAATACTTCAGGAGCCCTTTGAACTTGTATGTTGGGTAGGTCAGTGCATGCTAAATATTTTTATAAGTAGTTTTCTATGCATTTTTGCTTCCCTCTTCCTCCCACTCTTTCACTTTGCATGACCAAAAATCTCTCAAAGTGCAACTTCAGGTATTTTGGATAAAACACGTGGCATGCTCTACATGAACTGAGAGGGCAGTCACATTAAGGCGGTGCAGGATTAAGAGTGATCATGCACAGCCCTGTGGATTTTAATATTAGTATTACTAAGTTTGTATTTTATTTTTGTAACATAATTTATTTTCAGTGGGTGGGTGAGCATGAGATAAGGAAAGGACTAAAGGCAGACCTGCCGGTGCTCAGCAACTCACATACTTTACCCACGGTGGAGGTTTGCCCTGAGGGTCATATCAAAGTTGCCATGTGAACCAACATCACAGCTAACTTGTCATTTGAACCAGCAGGGACAAGTCATGCCAGCATGAATATAGACTGTGAGCGTCCTGTGTTCACTGAAGTGCTGGTTGTGGCTCAGACCGGGTCTGCAGACCTCAGACCCAAATAGGTGTGAGTTTCCCAGCAGAGGAAGTACAGAGGTACACATTTCATCCTTAGTTCAAACTGAGAGAGGACGAGGCGCCTCCTTAACTTCTTTCCGGCTGCAACCATCCCCAAGACCCACTTCCCAGGATCCAAGGATCAGCAAGCACATCTCTAAGGCAATCTGGTTTCTAGCCTTTGGTACCCTCAAAGATTCTACTATTTTGGGACCACAGAGAGGATGCTAGTGATAAACAAATGAATCTTTCACAGTACTGCGTAGCACCTGCATGATACTGCCAGTCCATGTTTTGAGGGGACCATGCTTATGATTCTTCGGTCTGATTTGCCTCCAATTTAAGTGATTACAGTTGCAGATGAAGATCATGGGAATTATGCTGTAAACATCTATGGTGATGCATAAATTACTCTGAAATATTAGATTCACTTGGAAATATCAGATATCTCACAGTGACCAAACAAGATGAATGGAAAGTATTAGGATCTATACATCTTTTCCTTAGTTTATCACCTGTGAACTGTTAATACCGTGTTAACTAATTGTGGTTTTATTAAATCAATTAATTAGGAAGTAAACAGGTGTTATAGAAAAACCCTGAGGGGAGAAAAGAAAAAATAGTATAGTATGCAGTGAATAAGGCTTTTGAGAAATTTTTTAAACTATGATAAAAAATAAAATTTAAAATGCTTTGTTTAGTATTTAATACAAAATCAAGCTTTTTACAGGGCTTTAATCTGGAGGCATTGTGTGATTTATCGTTTAACATAAGCTTAGTATTATGATATATTGCTGATGCTGAATTACTTTGAGTTCTGCTTAAGAAAGCCTGGTTGTTCTTTTTTCCCCATTTTTATTTTGTTTGTTTGTAACAAAATACTAAATATTTAGAGTTTGAAGACTATTGTTTTTCATTCTATTTGTGGAGTATTTTATGTTATGATGCATGTAGCTCTACACGTGTTACTTTATATTTTACTTTTTTTCTGTTGAAGCCATTGCAATTTGAATTCTAATAGCTCTGCTGCTTTTCTGATTTTATTCTGTAAGCCTGAAATAAAGAGGAAGGTAATGTGTCTGCCATTCTAAAGAAATGAAATCAGACCAGGTAAGGCAGTTCACTGTTCACCAAAGCTCTGTGCGTTCAGTAGAAGATGAATAATTCTAATTTGTGAGAAATGGTTATTCTAAAAAGGAAAAAAAATGAAAATTCTATTTTCAGAAAACTCAAATCCTGATTTCTAGAGCACTGAGCAAGAATGTAATGTTTAAATTATGCTGGCTCTTTGCTTCTTCAAGGCATTTGTTTTTTGTTTGACTGCTTGTGAGTGTACATGAAGTAAAAGAGGAGTTTTAACCTGCATGTCTACAGCTAACTCTATTTCAATGCAGATAAACTGGGAAATTTTGCCCAGTTGTTTCTTTTGTACCAGTCAACTTCAGAAATGAAGCAGGGTCACACAGTCCTAGCAAAATTCTGTATAAACACAGAAAATAAAGATGATCTCTTTATAAAGTAGTTTAAATTCAAAGTATACAGCTGAAAACAACAGGGGAACACAGATTGACTGATGAGGAAACTGCTGTACTAGGGGTCTGTTGAGATGATAAAAGTTTCACATATTGATGCGAAAGTTGTAAAATCCTTTTTGTCCTACAACATTTATTTTTGTCACAGAGGAACTCTTGCAACCCTAACTGTAGTAGTCCCTTGTTTTAAGCAATGTGTGCAATGTAATTTACTTGGTCAAGGCAAGGTAGGAAAACATTTCAAACCCCTAATCTTTTTCTGGGGGGAGAGGGGGTCCTGTTTAATTCTGCATCCTGTAAGAAAGAACGAAAGAGGGTGAAAATCATTCTAAAGCTGCTGTTTGCTGTGATTACATTTCAGAGCATATTTCTGGCTGATTTATAAGCTTCAGTCAGAGGTATCTATTACAATTAAAGTTGCCCCGTATGTAGATTATTTAGTTCAGGTGAATAAAAGGTGCTGTACTAGTTGTAGATCAAGGGCTATGACCAATTCATTGTACAGTGATTCTTGCAGGGATTAAAAAAAGAAGCTTTTTCTCTAGATCTCTTGAATAAGTTTCCTGTGCTTCTGTTTCAACTTCGTCATTAGAGACCCTCTTTTGGAGCAAAGAGCACAATGCATAGACTGTTATCAAATGCAAAATATGACCATGTGTTAATGCGCAAATAAAGTGAGAAATGTTTGTGGAATGATTGCAGTATTTACCATTCTTTTTTTTGTACTGCCAGAGATAACAAGTGGGAATAACTGATTTTTGTTTTAGCTGTTGCTGTGAAAAACTGGGGAGCAAATTGGTTGGGGTCGAATGAAGCAGTTTATTTTTCTGCTTTACAGAAGAATATATGTTTCTCTATTTTCAAGTGATCTTTTGTTTCCTTTTTAATTATCACGCTGAGGTCAATTTGTTTTCTTTTTCACGGGGAGATGGGGACAGCATACGTTTGTGACTGGTTTTGGTGAATAAACTATTCATGTGCAGAATTTTTCCCTGCTCTGTGGTTAAGTATCACTGTTCAGGCTCTCTGTTGCTAGCCTGAACTGTACATTACATCTTTCACAACAACATGCTAAATGATTTATTTTGAAAGATCAGAAGCACTTGGTTTGGGTTAGTGGAAAGAAATGTGAGCCGCAACAGAGGCAGTGCTCCCGCGGGGGTCTCCCCTTGTTCTGGGGAGTGGGATACGCAAAGGAAGACCCAGCGTGGCTCCACGGGAGTACAATGTGAGGAAGGAGAACCTGGTGCGACTAAGAAGCGCTGGTATTTCAAGGCTACCACCTTTTAATTTGTTCGTGTGTGAGTGGTTGAATCTGATGGACTTGTGCTTTAAGTTAAGAAGTGATGCAAAATTAATTTTCGATGGGACTCCATACCTGTGGACAGGAAAAGCTCAGAAGTATTACATAGAAATAATCTGATCCATTTTTCAATATGAGACTAGCAAATTTATCCTGTTCGTACGCTAACTAATACTGGATTCAGGGTTTTTTTCAACTCTTTCTAAAAAATGCCTGAGTGCTACTTTCAGAATCAAGAATTCAGATTTCATTGCCACTTATTCAGTAAAACCGCTTTAATAAGCAGGCTTCAGCGTAGCGATCAGGATGAGTGAAACCAATTCATTATTGGTATTGTGAATCCTGGGTACACTGTTGTTGGGAATTAGGTGGCAGTAAGAGCCACGATACTGCAAAATGAGCTGACACGTGTCAAGCCTGCATTTTCTGTAATGTTAAACAGATCAGCTACACTGTCATATGCCAGTTGACTCCACACCATCCTTTCCTTGAAGCAGCAGCACAAGAAATGCAAGAAATCCAGCAAGGACTTTGCCGCCTAACTCTTTTGGAAGTCTTACAACGACTGACTTAATTTACTTCTCTGCTTCAGTACAACTTGAAGCCATTAGCAAAAAATTTTCAAGCTACTTAGCTGCCGTATAGTGCATGACCATTCAGGGTTAATCTCTAACAGCAAAGAGCATCAGAGGAGGAAACTTTCTGGTTGCATGATTGCAATTATTTTTTTTTTTCCTTTTACAAGAAGCTGCAATTTCAAATCTTAAATTCTTTTCCTTAGGCAGCACCTTGCCAGTTTATTCTGTGTCTATGTCTGAGCATGGGAAGAAGAACTAGAGCTTGAATTTTCCCTCTCCTGTTTTGAAACAATTCAGTAGTACTTCTGAGCCCATTTCATAACGGTGCTACAGGACAGTATCCCACAGACCTGGACATTGGTCCCTGCTTCCCGTGATACACTCATTCGTACCTGTCGAAACAAACATTAAAGCTAATTTTCCGCTCACTTACCTTACTCCCACTTTGGGCATGTGTTATTTTGCAAGATACAGGGCAGTGGAAAACCTGGGTCAGCAGCAGTGATGGAAATACAGGATTTGATCTCGGACATATGAGCAGCCCAACAAGATTCCTCACACTGGTTGTATTATAATCCCATTAGAGACTTTTTAGATACTCCAGATCTGCAGTTAATCGCAGCACTTACAGGTAACTCCTTCACAAAGAGATTTTTTTAGGCTTCAAACCTGCTAGTGTTATGATAAAGAAAGGCCAGAGGTGATCTCTTCTTTTGCATCTGTAAAACAACCTGTCAAGGTTTTCTGCCAGTTCAGGCTGTGAAGAGCTGGTCTAGCGCACTCACCTATGCCCCAGGAGCTGTACAGATGCCTCATCTGCACTCAAAACTGATTATGGACATAAAGCCCTATAAAAATGAATTAAAATTAAAATTGTAGCTGCATATTTAAAATGTGTTAACGTCAAGACTGTACACTTTCAAATAATTAAGGTTATATCCTCTCATTAATAGTTTAAAAGTTCAGTAAGTCCATGCAGCAGCTTAATAAACTGTTCGCTGTGCCACTAAATCTGAATCCAAGCCCTCCATTTTTACAGTGAACCAAATTCAGACACCACATCCAAAGCCATAAAGTCGTATTTCCCAGCCTAAACAATTAAATTTGCACAATGAAGCATTGCAGGTTTTTTTCTACATAAAATTCATTCAGCCTTACAAATCTTTTGGAGGAGAAGAAAGGTTTTCTTGGCGGGGACCGAACACTTTAATTAGTATTTAAATATTTGTACTTAAATATTAGTACTGAAATACCCAAAAAGGTATTTAAGAAATCTGGTTGAATAAAACGTATTAACAGTTAACATAATAAAACATATTAAAATGTTACAGACTTTCTGGTTATTCCTCTGTGTGCCAAGAAGTATTAGGGCACACTTAGGGGTAACATGAATGCTATCTTGTCTTTGCTTGACCTCCCTGGTGGAGCTGGATGCTGTTGTCTGCAAGGATGCCAGTAAAGGGATTGTGATTTATACACATGGATCTTGAGGAACTCAGCTGAAGTCTTTCTTGTTGAATTTGAAGGTTGGTCCTGTGTTGCTCGCCACAAGATGGATTCAGAATTGGGTTAATCATAATTCTAAGTATTGCTAAAATATGAGTGTGTGAACTCCCAGTGAATAATCACTTATTCTGGACTTCTGGAGAGCAAAAATCTCTGTCTGTCTAGAGTTCTCGATCATCTTTGTATTTCCCATATTGTGAAGCTTTCTTATTACTGGGGTTTTGGGGTTTTTTCTTTGCCTTGAGCTAACTTTCTGTTCCAGTTGAAAATGTCATTAGAAGTAACAAATGTTTCTTTGTTTTTTTGTTTTTTGTTTGTTTTTTTCATCCCATACAGTGTGAAAGGAGCAGATGCTGGCAACGTGATCAGACTATTTGTACCAGATATTGGGATGTTCATTGCTAGTCTGACAATATGGCTCATCTGCCGCAACATGTTTCAGAAGCCAGTAACCGAGGATGCAGCACAGTGCAACATGCAATTTGAAAATGAGGAAATGGTATCAAATACACATTTCTATCTGTATGGCTTTGAGCTAATAGTGAGCTTTGACATTCCTGTCCAAGATGTTTTCTGAAATGGCTTCGTGAGCACGGAGTATGTTAAGAAATGAACTGACTTTCAGGAAACTAACAATTGTTTTTAAAGTGGAAAAGCTACAGTTGTTATTATCTTGAGAAAACAAAGCAGAATATGAAAAGTGGTAGATATGCTACTGATTTTTTCAAATCATTTTGAGTTCAGAAATGATCATGACAGTCGATCACAAGTTGTTTCTTCACCAGAGCTGCTGGTTAATTCTGACATGGTTGTTTTGCTACATGCATTGCTCAATTTCTTCGATAGCATCCATATTTCCAAACTTGTTATCCAAGAATAACAGCAGCATCTGAGCGATTATCAGAAAAGACTCTTATGTGAAGGGAGGAGATGTTGTGTATTATGTTCATGGAAGGAGTTATCTAAAACTGTGGTCATACTGAGTGAACTTGAAGATAGTTTTGGGGAATGGCTTAGCTGGAAGTGTTGATGTTTGCTGTGTATTTTACTAGTGGGAAGAAGAATGCCAGAGATAACAAATGCAGAAAAATCCACAGAAAGAGGGGAACAATTTTATAATTTGAGAAGCCGCAGTGAGAAATTAGTCCAGGGTGAACAGAAATTCCTACTACTAATCTTAACATGTTTTTTATCAGACTGTCTAGCGCGCCTTGGGTCTCATTTTCTGTTTTGTTTTACGTATGGGTGGAATGTTTTTTTCTGTACTCTCAAAACTTCATTGAAGATGAAGTTTTCTAGATGAAGTCTCCCCTAAAAGGGGAGAAAGTTGCAACTTGCTCATTTCAAATAGAAATTGCACTTTGAAGTGGGTAAAGTATTTAGGGGGATCAGCTGCCCATTTTGGTGCCACTTATGGAGAGGAAAAAAAAGCCTCTCTGCGTGTTGCCGTGTTGTCTGGATTGTGGTATTGCCAGGAGCTGGTCGAGTTTCTAGCACATGAGGGATCTGTGTCAGGACTGTGCTTTATACTCAGTTGCTTGTAATTCTTACGGGCTCTCCTGGCAGCTGAGGATTGCCTGAAGATTGGAGCTTTTAACTACACGTTGGAGGATACGTAGGCCTCGGGCTGATGAGTGTGCGCAAGGTTTTGCTGTGTCTCCTGGAAGCTGGTTTTATCAGCTTTAAATCTGCTTTATCGTCGGAGCTGTGCAAAATGGATTTAGCAGCAGGCTAGAATCTGGGGCTATACCCATAAAGGGAGTTGTTTGAAGTATTAAGAAGTGTGGCTCATTGGCGTGTTTTGTGTTCAGGCCGTCTCTCTTAAAAGAGTTGGATTTTACCAAAGTGGGCTCTAACAGACTTCTTTGAAGCACAGAGCGTAGCTTTAAATTGGATTGGTCCTACCTCAAGGCAATCCACCAATGCAACTAAGTGGGCCAGAATATTCCACAAAGGAGGAGCATGAGGGAGAAGAAAGAGCAAACTTTGTCTGCAAAGAAGTATTGATACTGGACAAATGGAAATCACATAAATTTATTTTACTTCTTCGCATCAAAACCCAGCAAATATTGTTTGTGCTCTGTAAATGGTATGTATTATAGATTATCTGGTGAACTCAGCAGCTGTGTTCAGATTTAGTGACACCCAAAACTTCCAGGAAATTTTTTTAAAAAGGGGTAATAGTTACTGTCATGTGAGGTGAACCCTGGTGCTTTAAGGAATTGTGATCTTCACAGCTGAAATGATGAATTTGCATCAGAATAACCTGCTTGTTTTTTTAAAGACGGAGTGAAATGGAGAGTGGAAAATTAAATACCTATTAAACATATTTTTCCAACTTTCCAGCTTTCTCTTTGTAGGTGTCTGCACATAACATCCTGGAATCATTTCTGCTAGTTAGGAGGAGGCTGCAGAAGCAGCTGAATCTGCTAGGAATATGTATTTGGCAAGACTGACTGTAAGGAACCTAATGCATATGCAGAGCATGCAGCTGAGTGTCTGAATGTGGGAGAATATTGGCATGATCTAAAATGAGTCCAAACTGTGGGATTCACATGATAATTTTTATTTCTTCCTTGGTAGAGTCCACTGGAAAAGGGAAATCTAAGTAAGTGATCAGTTTGAATTCTGCATTAGCTGACTGATACCGGTGGCTGCGTGTTGGTGCCGCTCTCTACTGATGCTGTAACTCCATTGAATTAGAAAATGCAAAATGAGTTGCAGCAAAACTGTCCTACAGACAGATGCTTCAGGAGAAGTGTTGAGCTTGGTACTGTGCCTCCAAAGGTGGTAGTCCTGGGTTTGTTAGACCAGCCCCTTAGCCAATTCCAGAGTTGAAGAGCTTCTGCTGAGGGTCCCTGCCACCAGCCATCAGAGACGTGGGACGAGATTTTGTTAAGAACACATCAGCTGGTTTGAACTTGCTCAACAGAGCCATAAGAGAAGTTTTCAGATTGCTAGATGCCTAGCCACAGGTGGCTCTATAAATCACGGAATCAGCACTGTGGCTTCCAGGCAAAAGCAGAGTTTGTCTTGCAGCTTTACCTTTTTGCATGAATTTATCTACGTTGAGCGATTCTCAGACCTCTTTGCTTTTGGGGAGA
This sequence comes from Anarhynchus alexandrinus, assembly GCA_008711295.1. Lineage (NCBI taxonomy): Eukaryota > Metazoa > Chordata > Aves > Charadriiformes > Charadriidae > Anarhynchus > Anarhynchus alexandrinus. The sequence continues at coordinate 984,397 of VUYV01000143.1, forward strand.
GTGAAGTACTATGGAAATAGGCTTAATCAAAAAAAGAAAGGTTAATCTATCTACTCCTTCCAAAATTTATGTGTAAGAAAACCTGTTAAATAATTGGTTTAATATTTCTAAAAGTGACCTTTTCAAAGCTCTGTGTGAATCCATCATATTTCAGTTGTTATATGGGTATGCTGAAAAAATGCCTGGAGTTGAGTAGCAGTTTGTGATACTCAATTTTGTGCTGTACTTTGTCATGGCAGTAGCCTCCAGAAACCAGCTGTGGAGTACAATGGATCGGATTGCCCGTGCATTGAGATGCAATTCAAAATAAGAAAAAGTATCATAATCCAAATTAAGGACAACAAAGATTCATTGAAAAATGAATGTCCTTCTTCATTAAACTGCATCCAACTTTAAGGGAAACAGATCTCCATCAGAAAAGTGTATTCTACAGAACAGAACTGGGGGAGGAGGCTGTAAGGTAGTGAGAGACTCAATTATTTGTAAGTAACGCTATCCCAGGAATAAGCAAAGAGTGTGGTTTTAATTAACAGTGAGTCATGAAGTAGGAAGGTCTGCCAGATACCAGGCTGCAGTCCAACTCATTACCACCCCTAAATGGTTGCACACTTGGAGCAAACGTGTCTGCAGGCCTTTTTTATTAGGGCTCAGAAAATTTAAAGCAGGTGAATTCAGCTGGAGACAGGCCCAGATTGCAAATGCCGAAAAGCACAATGCGAGTCACAAGGTGTAAAAGGTGGAAGAAAATAAGAAAGAACAGTTAACTCCCAGCTGCAGCTGGAAGTATGGCATTTTTGATTTGGTGCAGATGGTGATTTATATGCCAAAATGCAGATATAGTATATACAGTCTGATAGGTATTAGAAAGGAAGTAGGTTTTTTTTGAGACTGTGGGTAAATTGCCTAATATTGCAAGTGACAGTGGGGGGGAGGAAAATCCTTCTGAGATTGCACAACCTAAACTTTAGAAGAGGTGTTTATCTGAATTGAAATATATAAAGTTGTAGTCTTCAATGCAACTTCCTCCCACGGCACTTGCTGCCTTGCCCATTCAAGCTTATTTCTCATCCATGCTCTTCTAGAAAGTAAATGGGACTGCTGGGTCTGTACTTTGTCCCATAATCTGAGGTAAGCTTGATCCCAGAGCCTCCACCCCTCCTCTTTTTTGTGGAAGACAGAGATTCGTTTGGGATCTTAAAAAGAAAAAAAAAANAAAAAAGAAAAAGAGGAAATTGTTTTAAAATAAACTAAGGCTTGGGAAGAATCTGAGGAGAGCTTGGCTTGGAGTCAAGATATTGGAATGGAGTCAGGAGGACCAGCATGGTTCTCACTTTGGCTACAAACTTGATTTGTGTCCTCAAGCCTATTACTTCATCTGTCTCTCGGCTTCTGTGTCCCTTGGCAAATAGGAACAGGCATAATGCTCAGTTTCCTAGATTTGTCTTTCTAAAGAGCGATAAGGCTGTTTGCCCTACGCCAACATCGGGCACGTAGTACATCGAGAGCTCTCTTTGGGTCCAGGTCTCCAAGTGTGACTGCAAAACATACAGGACAGAGTAGACAGATAGACTCTGAGAGTCTATACACACATCTTGTGCCTTGTCCAAGGCCTTCCTTGTCTAGAAATTGCTCATTTAGATGAGTATTCTCATCCTAAAAGTAGTTGGTACCTGCTGGATAAGGACAATAAGCAAGTAAGGGAATACCCTTTTTCCCCATCTCCAATGTTACAGTTTATCCTGATCTCTCCTAGTGAGAGACTGGCTTTAATCCTAAAACATGTGGTTTCAAATCCCTTCCAAAAAGTGTTGTTGTTAATTATAGCTACTCTGAATAATCTTGTTAAACATATAATTATCCAGACCCTTTCAAAACCTCATTAATTTCTTGGCTTTGGTGGCATCATGAAGCAAGGACTTCCACAATTTAATAAGTGCTCTCTGATTTTATTTTAAATTTAACACCCTTTAATTTTATGGAAGGTCCCTTGTATTACATGTTATAAACCAGAGTGAGATGGTATGAGGGAAATCAAATGTATTTATTATCTTGCATATTTGTCCTTTTAAAGGTAAGCAATCCATGTTCTTTTTTCCATTTCTTTTCTTTCCATTACTTTTTTCTGAACCAGCTATAGTTCTGCAATATTCTCTTGAGCTACAGCGAATATCAATGCCTCCGCATTTCAGGCAAGGTCTTATTGTTGATTTGAGTGATGGTATTATGACATTCATTGTTAGATTCAGAAATTGTTGGGCTGGACGTCTACTAGTGTATCACCTACCTGGACATCCTGTAAAATGTGAATAATTAGTTCAGCTTAGAGCACAGCTCTGGGAAAGATCTGATGTCCCAGTCCTTGTAGTTGCTAACACCTTGCCAATTTTCTCTCCTTCAGATGTGGAGATCTCCTTTGAGCTGTTTACAGTGGTGCCCATGACCCTGTCTAGATGGCCATCCCATTTTTCTTAAAGCCTTGAATGGGTATATTTTTCCTGAGATTATTTATTGTTTTGTGTTTATCTTCATTTAGTTTTCTTTGACCAGTATCAAACATTCACCTGGCTTCATTAGCTCTCACTGACATGGGACCCTCTGGTCTTGACTTCTCTAAACTTCTTCCTGTATGCAACTTCTGTTCCTTCGATATTTATGTCTTTTTGGAGATAGCAAATGATGCCTATTGTGGAAAACATTGTGGAAAATACTACAGGTGGTAAAGAGGGAAAAAGAACTTCTCAAAGAGGGTTGGAACTTCTTGGCTTCTTTTAGCTTCCTTATACACCTCTTTTTTTCCTCGTCTTTTTTCTTTTCATTGGTATCTCTATTTAGCACGACATTTGATTATCTTTTCTCATTGGTTATAAATATTTCATTGGTTTTGACCTCTGGAGAACTGGTCCAAACCCAGCTGGTCTTAGTGTGCTTTGAACGTGGTGTAAGTAAGATTTAATACCTTATTTCTGTTGTTTAAAGAGAGTAGGTGAGGCTCCCTTATCACTTTGCTTGCAATGCTTGTAGTGGTGAAGTTTGCCAGACCTTACCCAGCTGCCTCCCTCAGTAACAATTCTAATGCATCTCATCTTAACAAGGGTCAAAAGTTTACAACTTACATTAGCTTCTTGGTTTGATGCACATGTCCTTGGATAAGTCTTAACACAAATATGTAATTATACCACAACAGTGCCTCAGCTACATAATGTTACATAGTGCAATACATTATGCATTATGAAGTGCCGTTAACCTGTTCAGCGTGAAACTTTAGCATGCACCTGTCCTGTTTTGGTTAGAAATGATGAAATTCTTGTGGCAGCTCTTCACTGGGCTTACTGGTTTGCTTGTCTAACAGTCCTCAATTCCAAATTTTGAGCTACGGTGTTGATAACCAGGAGATCAAAATACTGGCATATTATTGCCTTCGGACAGCCTAAGTGATGAATAACACAGTACAAGAAGGAATCTCTTGAGTCATGGAATTCAGTCTGCTGCTGTTGCAGGAGCTGTATCACACAGTTCCCTCTGGAAAGTAGAAAGCAGCATTTTGAAAACAGGGCAATTTTTCTTTATCCCGTTTCTCCTGACAGAACCTGTTCTGTAATTTTGCTTTTCTGGTGGCTAGAAAACTGCTAATTTCGATTGTACGTGTATTCATAACTGCATTGTAACCCTTTTAGTTCTTCTGCTCTTTTGATTGAATATACTGTTTCCTTCCCTAGCATTTATTTCTCTGATATTTTGGGAGAAAACCCCCATATTTATTCAAAGTCTTTTCTGCAACACAAAAGAAGTCAAGTAATTTTGGATCCTCTTGTAGATTAGATTTTCCGTTCCCCTGTTCATCCCAGTAATCTGTGGCTCTTCAGGGTGATACTGGAGAAGTACCCAAGCCACTTATGTATGAGCTGAGGCAATGCTGCAAATAACCACCGCATTCCAGTCGGGCTATTTATCGTGCTTCTTAGCAAGATGGATAATGGTACAATGTGTATATTTCTTGGTCCGGGAATTGCTCCATATGGGTGCTGTGCTGTTTCACATACCTGCACTAGCTCATTTAGAGCGCATACTGAATTGTGCCTTGTAGTCATAACCCAAGTCTTCCTATTTCCTCTTCACTAAAAAAAACGTGTTTAATCATCTCTGGCCAAACCACCGAACTCTGCCTCTGAGTTCCCTTCTCTTTTGCATTTGGCTTATATGCTTGACAGCTTTTTGAAGTCAAGATGTGAAACTGTATTTCCATATTAGCCAAGTGAGTCTTTTACTGAAATCACTTGGTGTTTGCTCAGGTGTGGTAGGTACATTGGGAAGTGAAATAATCTTTGGCCCTCTCAGTACAATATCTATTGTATACAGGATTTAATGAGTTGCCTTCCTGTTATCCTGCTTCAGAACTGTGCTTGGCTTTATTCATTTTTTACTTTTCATTTCCTCTGAATTGCTAAATGCCTCTGTCCCTATATGCTTCCAGTAAACAGCTGATACTTTTTTGTAATGAATGACTCTTTTCCACAGGAGATTTTACTGTGGAAGTGTATGTCATTCATTACTATCAAACACTGCAAACACACTCAAAGTTATTTCTGAAGTACTTTCCTGATGAATTTATCTAATACTGTTTAGGCATTTAAGCCAAGGTTTAGCACACTTTAGATCTATCAGTGATAAAATTTTTCATTAAGAACTATAGGACTTCAAGTTGATTTAGGATTTTTCTTTTCAATGGTTCAGTTGTGTGGTATAAATTTTAGGATACTGTTTAAATTCCAAAATGCCTCTATCTCATTAATTTCACACCTACCAAAATGTTCATTGCAATTATCTCACACTTGATGTGTTCAGCTCATTTAGCAGGGTCTTCCCTCAAGTCACCCAGTGCCTGGAGTATAGAGTGCTGAGCTCTGGGAGTGGGTTTATTTTTCTGTCCTGGCTTGCAGTCTGCAGCCCTCCCACCACGTGCACCCCCTGTGCGTATGTAGAGTGATGTTGCCCTTTGGCTTTGTGCAAACCCCTCTAAGCTCCCTTTGAACATCACATATACCTCATGCAAGATGACCTTAAAGAAGATGCTTTTGCTGGGCAGCCCCATTTCTGTAGAGCTCAACTAGAGTGACATGTGGGAATTGTTGGTGTGGACGTTTTTGTCACAAGCAGCAGGGAAATCCACTCCTCGCATGCTGACACTTTCAGAAGAACTGTGGAGTTCTTTAATTTCTTGCAAAATTGGAAATTCCATAAATGATTACCTTAACGTGGTTTAGTATTGACTGCAGGTTAAAACTACAGTCATATATATCCCATTAAGGGCTTGGAGTTCCTTTGATGGTCAAACAAGTAGCAGTTAAATTTCTTTTCCAGCTTTTATAGTCACAGCTGAGTCTGTCTAAAGAATATTGTATTATTTTGATTAATTTTTCTGTATGCATTTTTATGGTATGTGCTGCTCCTAAAGGCAGATAGGTAATGAATTCTTCCTGCTCCTGTAACTATCTCATTTCTAAAGAAAAAGGATCTTTTTTTGGGGTGAGGGGGAAGGCTTTTTGAGCAAGCTGGAAAATAGGAACTCAGTCATGTTATGATGTGTTCCTTCTAGATTGAATGCACCAGCTTAGGCACTATGGAGGAAACTGAAATAAAACAATGTGATAGCAGAGAGAGAGTCTATTCCTATAATTCTGCTGGCACTAACACAGTTGAATCAAATAGCTTGTCTCACACGATTCCTAAACGCAGCTGTTCAATGTGAGCATTAAGGTTTTTAAAATGAAAAGAGAGTCCAGAAATTTGGACATAGTAACAGCTTGAACAGGCTTATTAAAGATGTCTAATAAATTGCGTCTGCGCACGTTCAAGCTAATCTAGATCTTGAAAGTACTTCTCTGGTATCACCAGCAATAAACAGCCGGGTCTGCTGCAATGTACAGCGCCGCCCTCGTGCCGAACCCGTGTACCTGTAGCTGTTTGGGTAAGGCTGCTGCGGATGTTCCCAGGAAGGAGCAGGCTCTGGGAAGCGGCTGGGTGCTGGGGTGAGCCCTCCAGCCCCCCCAGCAGTTCAAAGGCACCGAGAACGTGTTTAAATCAGTGAACTCAGGTGCTGCTCCACAGGAGGTTGGTTCAGGCTCTCCTTCCCAGAGGTACTTTGCAGAGCAGAGCCACACGACAAGCATGGGAGTCTAATTGCAGGTTGCATTTCTGCCACCTGCAATCCAGACCTTTGGAAAACAAAAAGTGTTGTCTGTCGACATTAAGTTTGATAACGAGGCTCATCGCTGCATCTCTATAACTTTTTTAATGCCCACATAATACATGGATAAATCGATAAGTTGAGCTGACACAGCAGGATCCGTTTAACCTTTGTTAAAAATTCTAGAAGCAACGTGTTAAAAACAGTTGGTGAACGTCACGTAACTGTATGTTTTTCTCGGGCTTTTCATTTTCTCACTCCTCTCTGTTTGTTTCCTGGTTCTGCCTGGAAGGAAATGTCAAAATACTGCAAAAGAGGCTATTTGTACAGCATTTATGAGCCAACTGGAAGGAGGAAGCACCTGAACTCTCATGAGAACTTATTCTTGTGAACATAGCAGTGCACGCTTGAGAGGTCTCGATAATTAATGCAATGCATTCACAGGGATGGGAGTTATGTCCATTCTGAGACTTGTATATCCTTAGTTATAACAATGCTGGTTAGTTAAATTTTGTTGCTCTCATTATGTAAATTTTTGAAGAGTTTCACTCCTGTCCTCCCTAGAATCAAAAAGTCAATAAATGAGCGCATTCATGTTTACATACACAATGCCATTAAATGTAGGTACAAAGCAAGGAGTGTTCTGAAGCAAGAATGGGTTTTAGGTTGGTGTTAAGGCTTCCAGTTAGTAAATACATCTCTGGGACTAGAGGATATCTTTGTGCAGTAGTGTTTATACTGTACCAGATGAAACATTTAAAAGTTGGATGTTAATAAAGCAGCCCCCAAAGTAGCTAATGGACATTCTGGCCCTGGCCACAATAGTAGCTGCCATGGCTGCCACAGGGGCTGTACTGTTTCCTTGCCTGTTCTCTATCTCAATTTGGCAGTTTAAAAAAGTGTTGTACAATAAATGCTCCCGGGACTTCCACACGATTGCTGAAAAACCTAAACTGCATTTAGTTTGTTTATAGAAAGTCCTGGAGCCCTGCTCTGCAGAGCAAAGGTCATGGAAACACATGTTTATGGCTTCACAAATGCTCTATACTCCTTGAATGGAGAAGTTTATTTGATTTAATCAGCATCCACAGGGATCCTGTAATTGCATAATAAGTAATTTATTATGGAACTAAAAGTATTTTTCTAACTGTAGCCTATGTAGCATGGGTTTGTAGCTTTACACTAATCCACCTAGTAAAAAGAGCTTTGCAAAACAGTCTGACTGGAGTGCTGGTGTTCTGTGATGAGCGTGAACTTGCATGGCTATTTAATTGTCAGAAAGTGTTAAAACAACAGGCACATTATCACCATGTTGGATGTAAAAACTGTTCACTGTTTGCTTGCCTCCAGCAATTTGAAGTGCTCAATGTGAGAAACTGGAAAGCCGTCCCAGATAATCCAGTTGGCGGGCGGTGAACATGAGAGTGAGGGAATCTAAAGTTTGTCTTTTTGACATACACTGGAACGTGGCCTTTCAGCTACTTGACTTCACCTTGGATACTGAATTACAAACAGATATGTTTGTACACAAAAAAATATCAAAACTGCTATAGTTGTTTAGTTGTCATAGTCTTTTCACTGAAATAATCATTGACTGGGTCATGAATGACACCACTGGGAGGTAGACAGAATAAGACTAAAGACTAAAGTATCATCCTTAAAAGCACTTGCAGATAGGGAACAGAGATGCAGAAGCTAACCCACCTCTTCCAGGGAGCATGCTGGTGCAAAGCCCTGGTCTCTGAAACCACGCAGTCCTTCCACAGCCTTATCGTTCATAATTCAGGCTGTACTGAAAAGTTCCCAGACGGTATACATCTGTCCTGAAAAAGCTTCTGGGACTGCAGGTTATGGCTGTTGTTGATGATCAGGTTTTCCCGTTTGCTAGCTTGTCTTAAACTGAGGAGAGTGGTTGAAGAACCCCAACTCCAAACACAGATTTGTAGTTTTAGAAGGAAAACTTGGGAAATCAGTTTGGTATTTGCTGAGGTTCAGAACTGCTGAATGCAGATTTTCTTTCCAATAGCCTATAACCTTAGTAACACCAGAATTAGGTTGTTCTGCATTTCCTGTGAGCGTTTGTGAGGTCCTAACATTTTTGGGGAACTTGGAATTCATATTTTCATATCTAAATAAATTGGAAATACAAGAAAAGTTAACTTCTTTGGTAACTCATCAACTTGAAAGCTTTTAGCTATGCTTAAAGTATGTAAGCCTCAGTCCATGGAAATTTTGGACCATCATCTCCTTCTCCGCTGTATCCTGGTCCAGTGAAATATCCTCTTCCGTAGTGGTTCTCCATGGGCATGCTGTGTCATATGTGTCAGTACTAGATTATTAATACTGAACTCTTAAGACAAAATGAAGCCTAAAAGTCCTTCAGATCAATGAAGCACGAGTGATTAGTCTGGTCAAGTTAAAAAATTATGGTCCTAGTTACCACGATAGGAAAATGCAAAGACTCATTTTGAGGAGATCAATGTGTGAAACTGGTAGTTTGGCACCTGAAGTGAGGGAGGCAGGTAGGGTGAAGAGACAGAAAGGATATGAAGTCCCACCTTTCATTGGGCTGTTTTTTATGCAGTTTTCTTACTTCTGTGTCCTCTTTTTATTTTGTTGTTTGAATGTATTGTGTGTTTTCCTCCAATTTATGCTTAAAGATATTTTCATTGTGTTCATTTTTCCCTCAAGAACATTTTCTGCTTCTGCATGGTAACATTTTATTATTTTCTTTTGTGACTCTTCAGACTTTTATTTCCTGTTCCTGCATATGTATAATTAAGTGCTATCTCAGCAATTTAGACATAACTCCCATTCAGCTTAAGCCGTAATAAATGTATGAATCCTGTCTTCATGTTCAACGTAGATTCATGGTACTTATAGAGATATGAGTCCTGTCAGTGTCTCGTGGACTTACTTATTTTGAAATTATTCCTATACATTTTTTTGTAAGTAATTCCACATGTTAATGCACATTGTCTTTAGCAAATTGAAAGCACTAGCTGAAGACACAAGGCTCTCCTTCTCACAGATCCATGTGTAGTAGACGTGCCATTTCATAACCTTTAAATGCCCAGCAGTCTCACTCATTCTCTTTTGTTTGGGATATGAACACTATGGAAGGTTTCACTGTTCACAGGTCATGTTAAGCTGAAGGCACAGAGCACTAGAGCCAGTCCAGGAGGAGCAGGATTGGGCCCAAAAGGACCAGATGAGGAGCGGGTTCATCTAGTAATTACAGCACAAGCAGAAGTGATCATAGCTTTTGCCCTTTGTATGGCTTTCTTGCTGAAACAACTGTGGCAGAAGGTAGAGCATAATGTATCATTCAGCCTGCTGTCGGCATTGTTTCTGAATATTTAAGTAGCTCCTGTTCAGGTAGGACCTCAGATATGAGCAGCAGTGGTGAACAGACAGAATGCCTCTTCGTGCTGCGTGGCCCGAAATGTGATGACTGCGTGTTTGGGCTGCCATCTCCTCTCCATTATCTTGCATCAGGATCTGATAATGCATATGTTGAGAGCTCTGCAAGTGAATGGTGACAATGACAAAGCAATTGAAATGCTAGTGTACGCCATTTATAATGGGTATAGCTAGTGAAATAGCCAGATATGTCCAAGAGAAAGGTAGATTTCCCAGATCAGCTCTACTGTATTTAATACGTATTTCATTGTCTGTAAAGTATATCCTCTTGAGAATAAGCAGGCTTTTTCTGGGCATTCACAACATTGTTAATGCTCCAAAGTAAGAGGAGAAAGTTGGCACCGAGCTTGGAGGTGTAATGAAGGAATCCACAGGGAATTTTGTTCCCTTTGGGAATACACGTAACAAAATGGTTCTGAAGAGTTTGGTTAAGTAGGTTGAAAGTTCAGCTGTTCCTACTGCAATCTTATCTGTCAGCGTGGGATTTTTTGCTCCCAAAGGTCACCGATAAATATAAAACTGCTATTCTGATGAAAAATACCAATAGTCTCTCTTTCTCACTTTCACACACAGAGATACTGGTGGGCCAGAACATTAGCTAATACAAGTTCAGATTAGTGCCAAAGAAGCTATGCCTTATTACACCAAGTGAGAACCTGGCTCAAAACTATTACTTTTTTTTTTTTTTTAATATGCCCTTACATGTCTGTGAATGACTAATTTTTCCATAAATTGTATCTCTGGGTGGGCCTCCTGCTAATCCTGCAGATTCTCACCGTGGGTTGATGATTTAGTCTGCATCACTCAATAGCTGTGTATGTCTTCTGGTCTCCAAGATACGATGGAGACTTGATGGTGAAGGCCACTGCCAAATCCTAACAAACTGCTCAAGTATGAGGGGCCTTTGCACGTTTCCTTCTTCTCCTTTTTCCATTGTGTAGTTCTAAGCCACTGGTCTCATTTTCCCTGCTAAGTCATTGCAGATCACTCAAGCTTTCACTACTTCTTTCTTGCTCGCTTTTTCTCCGTTTCTTTCACCATCAGCCAATCTCACAATTTCTCATTCTCTCTTTGAGACTCTTAGTGTATTTTTTCTCTCCCAAGCTGCCCTTCAGTCACCAGTGAGCTACCTGTCCATTTCTTCCAGCCCTTGTTACCCTGTAGCAGTTCACTCATACTCGCCCCATTCTAGGTTTTGCATTTAAAGTCCGAGAAAGAGTTCATGGGGAAGGGTTTGAAAAGTGAGGTTTGTTGAGGAACGTCGACCAGGAAGGCACTTGTGCGTGGTGGCTGGAGCTTGTACCTGAAGCCATTGAACCACAGAGGAGTTTAACAGATAATAGACAGCAAGATGGAAAGAATGCTGAGCAAAGCAAATGAAATTTCATATCAAAATGAACAAGCAGCCTGTTGTGCACATGTAGGAGGACTGCAGTTTTTTTAGAGACAACCTTTAACATCCTTTCTTCTTGAGAAAGATCTGAAGTGGGAGCCATCAGTGTACAACTCTAGCTTTAGTACATCTTTCGTAACTCTTGTTACTTGCACATAGTTAAAAATTATAAGAAGAATTAATTGTTAAATAATATATGCGTGGTTTTTAATTTCAAATTCCTTTGTGTGTGTCTCTCTCTCCTTTTCATTCTCTTTTTCTTCCCCCGTCCTCCTTTAGGCTGTAAGAGAAAAGTTAGAGCCAGATGATGCTTTGATGTATGAAGAAGATCTGGATGACGAAGACTGTGGTGAAGTAGAGTTTGAGGAAACCATGAAGTTAAAACTGCTGCGTAGAATCGCCTCCCTAGCATCCAAACTGAGGGAGTTTATTGGCAACATGATAATCACCACTGGAAAAGTTGTTGTTACAATTTTACTTGGTTCAGCAGGTTGGTGCATTTGAAAAATTTCCTCCAGAGCCCATTAGATTATGCATTTAACGAATAAGTTTTCAGCGCTTTGGCACCTGTGGGAATAACAATGGAAATTTTTAAGGGAAAAGAAATTGCTGCTGATTTTATTTAAATTAACTTTTTGGCAGACATTGGAATATGCTGAGTTGCTTATTTTTTGTACTAATACTGTGTGGCCCTATCATTCCATATATGACTTTTACAGCTACTGGTATAACCAAATGGTTAACGGTTGCATATTATAAGTGCCTATAATGTGAATTCATAGACTTGGTCCCATCACTTCCAAGTGTAAAAAGGAACTGTTTTCGCATAGCCTTAAAAAAAACAAAAACAAAAAAAAAAGAAAANACATAGCCTTTTTTAAAAAAAAAGAAAAGATTAGGTCAACTATGCAGTGTGTAAAAAGAGAGATAACCAGACTTCATGTTGCATGTTGGTTTTTGATGGAGCTTTTATGTTGATTGGTAAAAGTAGCTGGTTTTATCTATGACCAACTTTTTATAAGACATCTGATTTAGTACCACATAATCAGCTATAGACAAAATGGAAGTGTACAAAATCAGTGGGTTGTAATGAATGAATTTAAAATTGGATCATGCAGTTGTAAATTAGCATTTATCTGCCTACTCACATGTTTCAATGGAGTCCTTACATATAAAGTATAAGTGTATACTTAACACATAAGTATACTAGTATATGAAATATAAAATGGTAGTACAAAAAATGCTTGGTATTGAATGATGAGGCCTGGTCAGGTGTGACTCTTCTAGTCAGGCACACTCTTTCAGGAAGGTAAGATTATCTGACAGCTTACACGTAGCCAAATGCAAAATAATAAAAATAAAAAGGGAAAAAAATGGGTTATGTGGATCACCCTGGGTGCCTGACTCCCACTCTGGAGACATTCAAAACCTGCCTGGTTGCCATCCTGTGCAACCTGCTGTAGGTGAACGTGCTCTGGCAGGGGGGTTGGACTAGATGATCTCCAGAGGTCCCTTCCAACCCTGACCATTCTGTGATTCTGTGAGTATGTGATTCTGTGACATCAGGGAAGAGAGATTCTTTAAAAAAAAAAAAAAAGTGTGATAAGTATATGCCAATAAAAATGGTTTCAGTGCCATTCTGAAGTTGCATGGGTGAACATCACCCAGGGAGGATGAAGCAGAAGGATCACGCAGCAGTGGCAGGGGCAGTTTCTTCTGAGTGGCGTTGGGCAGCTTTGTCTGTGCAACTCCAACACACGCCAAGAGCTTCGAGGTGTTCGGAGGAGAGTTACAAAAAGGACTTGAGGTCTGGGAAGCCTGTATTCCAGAGAGAAACCTCGAGCTTAGTTAAATACTTCCTTACTTACCATGCCAAGAAAAAAAAAGATGGTGATTTGACTGCAGACTTAAAGTACTGACAAAGGTACAAAGTGCCTACATTTTTTTAACAGACATCTCATCTAGTAGAAGTTACAGTACAAGCCAATAGTTAAGTGGTAAACCTAGGCAATTTCAGACCAGAAATAAATTTTGAATTTTTCACAGCCAGAGTAATTGGCCTTAATAAACAACTTTTTTTATGGATATAGTGTATTCTCCTTCTCCTAAAGTGTTTAAATAAAGACAAAGTATCTCTTTGAAAGAAGAAAGGAAATAGTTACAGCCTTGAGGCAGAAGTTGCTGGGTGAAGTTTTACAGCCTCCATCGTGAAGGCAGTCGGAATAGAGGATCCCTGTGGTCCTATCATGTTTTTAAATCTGTGAGCCTGTGGAAACACCAGCAGGTTATACCCTGGACCAGGGACAAAGCGCCCCAGTCTTGGTCTAAAGTACGATGTGAAAGGATGTGATGATGAAGCTCAGGCAAAATGGCCGTGGGCAAGAGCCATACATATTTTGCCCAGTATCACATGGTCGTGACCACCCCAGCTTTTGACACCAGTAAAATCCAGCGTGAAGCCCCCCATCTCCCGAGACCCTCCCTCTCTCCTTCCCACTTGCAAGCACTCTGCTCTGCGAAAGTTGTGGGTGGAAATGCACAGGGCCACCATTCGAGCACGTCCCAACCCTGTTTGGGCAGTGCCTGGATTCAGTCCTACTGAGGACTGACCCCGAGAGTGCTGCCCCAAAAAAAACATGGCAAGCCGGCATCTGTCAAGGCACAGGTCCTCCTGCTGGAGTGGCCGGCCCAGCTGCAGGGCCAGTGGGCGTACAGGAGCCACGGGCCACCGGGAACCTGCAGATCTGTCCCGAAGGAAGGCGGCTCTTAGACACGCACTAGTGAAAAACTTTGAAATAAATTGAAGCAGGAATCCCTATTAGCTTCCGTACTGTTACTTTAGAGACTCCAGTAGAATGCTGTGTTGGATGTAAGCTCTCTTATTTTCATTTTCTCCCAGTTTCCACTGTTAGACATGTATGTCTTTCCGGCTTCCTCGCTTGTTTTTGTAGGCTATCCACAGAGCACTGGGTTTCGTTCACCTGAAATACTCTGCTCCATGTGCAGGAGCAAAACCAATACACATATGTAAGACAGCAGAGTGTTTTTCATATGCAAATTGCAAGTGTCTATGAATTAAAAATTCAGAAAAATTAAACATTTACCGAGTATCCTCTAGATACCTTTTATTTTCAGTATATGCATCATGTTTTTTTCATTTTTAATAACAATATATCTCAAGATTTGTGTGAGAAGGATTTTCGCTGTTTGTCCATCATGCCATTTTAGCATCTCATACTTAAAATTAATTTTAAAATCTGATGCAGCAGTGCTCTCAGGCACAGTGTTGGCTGCCCTTGCAGCCATGTTTCTGGTTTTCTCCATGCTTTGTGAAACATCTTTACAAAGAGAAGATTTCATCTTGGAGGAAGGTCTGGAGAGCGGTCGTGTACTAAGTGCTAAGGTATGGCATAAGTGAAAAAAAAAAAAAAAGGATCCTTTTCTTCTAGTCTCAAAGCTAATAGGAGTCTTAAGAGCTAATAATTAGCATAAACACTAATGGGATTAAACTGTTTAGTACATTTCTTGTCAGACTTAAGGTTTAAGAAATGCTGGTATTCCCACACCTTTCCAACCCTCCATGGTTTTATTTTCACAGGTATGATGGTGCCATCTTTGACCTCAGCTGTGTATTTCTTTGTATTTTTGGGCCTGTGCACATGGTGGTCCTGTTGCCAAGCATTTGATCCGCTGATATTCAGCTGTCTGTGTGTATTAATGGCTATATTCAGTGCGGGACACTTGATTGGACTTTATCTGTACCAGCTACAGTTCTTTCAGGAGGTTGTTCCACCAAAAGATTTCTATGCCAGGTGAGAGAAATTTCTTTCCTGTTTAATTGTGGGCATAGGGTGTAACAATTTGTTATCACATGTTGATAAAAATGGTCTTCCACATAATGCTTTGACAAATTTTATGTGTAGCTTCATGTTCAGTCTTGGAAGAGTGAATGGTTTTGGATGATAGAAGTCCTGTCTGGGCAATTGTGTGCAGAGAGCGAGGGCAGGTGGGGGTGGGGGGAGGCGATTTTTGTTTTGTTCAGAGTGATCCTCAGATGTGAGTGAGAATGGTTTGATGAGACGGGAGATAAAGGAAATCAGCGGCAGTGTTGAGGCAAAGGTGGTGTACACATGCGTATTTTGGTAGAGGAAAATAAATGTTCTGAGGTCTAAAGTCATCGTGTCTTAATTGGGGCAAAATGCATGTGTGGTGCCATCCTTGTGTGCAGAGACTGAGGGCTGCTGTGGTACTTCACCTGCTGTGCATAATACTGGTCTGTTAGTGCAAAAATTCTCTGTGGTCATGCAGAACATCCTGGTCTTGTGTTCATACTGACAGCTACATCATTTAAATCAAAAAGCAGCATTTATAGTTACTGCTGCAGTAAATATTGATTGGATGGGATTTCACTGAGCCTTTAATTTTTTTTACATCCTTTTATACTGTAGTCTAAAATAAGATGAAGTAATTGATGTATTTTACTCATTGTTACTTTTTTTTTTTTTTCTGCTGGGTTATGATTGCAAATTGCATTTATGGTATGTATTTTTAGTGTTGTAGTAATCCTTACATTAAACTAAATGTAAACCTTAACTTTATTTCTAGTAAGCCCCTACCATTCCTTTTAAGTTTTAAAAATTGAAGGTGAAAGGATATTTAGTGTACTGGGGAGAATCAATTAATGATTTATTTCTCAATGCACCATTAAAGCAGTAAAAAATGAGCTGCCTAGCTACAGTATCTAATACTTTAATACTTGTTTTGACATTTTATTTAGTACAAGTTAATAGATGTGTGTTTTGTGATGTTGGAATTGCTAACTTGAGGAGGCTGATTGGGAGGGCATAACATTACCTGAAAAATTGGGTAAGATCTGCTTAGTTTAGGTTCTTTTGTGCCACCTAGAGGTCAAGGTAGGTGAATGGATGATTTCTAGTACGAAATAGCTAAAATGCTCATAATTTCCCTAAAAACTTTATATTACTTTCTCCGTGTTTTAAGAAAAGAAAAATAAAACAACATGGCTTCAAAATTCTGAGCTATTTGGCTATGAGGATATAATCTCACAGTGTTTTACCACCAGACAGCAATAATATTTTCTCAAGGAGAGGAAGTATGTGTTTCATAACATTTTGCTAGAATCATAGAATAGTTTGGGTTGGAAAGGACCTTTAAAGGTCATCTAGTCCAACACTCCTGCAATGAGCAGGAACATCTTCAACTAGATCAGCTTGCTCAGAACCCCGTCCAGCCTGACCTTAAATGTTTCCAGGGATGGGGCATCTGCCACCTCTCTGGGCAACCTATACCAGTGTTTCACCACCCTCATTGTAAAAAATTTCTTCCTTATGTCTAGTCTAAATCTTCCCTCTTTTAGTTTAAAGCCATTACCCCTTGTCCTATTGCAACAGGCCCTGCTAAAAATTTTGTCCCCATCTTTCCTGTAGGCCCCCTTTAACTACTGAAAGGCCATGATAATGATATGCAAAACTATCTTCATATGCATAATTTGTAAAAGTCCCTTTTTTCTTTTTAATATTTTTATTATCAATTTTCAATTACTTTAATTTTCAATTACTTTAGTCTCAAACTTATTTCCTGCATTAAGTTATTTTTTGGTAAATAGTGTAATTCTACATTTTATAATAAAATTTTATTCAGTACAAATTTGCCACTTTAACTTAGTCACTAATTTTTGAAACGAAAAAATCTAATTGCAAGTAAGTTGCCTCTGCCTTACTGTAGAAAGAAAAAGCACCTTCAGGGTTTGGATTAAAAAAAGTCCTAGTGTTGTACTTTGGAGTATGTAGTGAGGTTTTTGTAAGCAGAAAATTATGTTATCTTCTTGCAGACTTTCTCTTGAACTGGTACTGTTGGGTACTCAGCCTTTTACATGTGATATCATGTGAGGGACTGATGTTCTAAATTACAAAACACTGATGCCAACTCAACAGAAGGTCCAGTAAATATATCTTCCTTGTTTCTTTAATCACAGTTCTTTCTGCTGTGGGTGTACTTTGATCTACTTTCAGGGAGATGTGTTTGAAGAGCATCAAGACAGGTGTTACCGGTGCTTGGAAGTGCAAATCTGAGTGTGAGGAAAAGCCACTAATATGATTTTTACTAATTGGAGTAGGACTGGTGTATAAGCAGTGGATAGAGGAGGAAAATGATAGACACGTGTATTGGAATGGTGCAGAAAAAATGTTTTAGCATTTTTCATCCTAGAAGAAATTTGAGACCTTGCTATTTTATGTACCATCTTGGTTTGAAGCAGAGCTAAACATGCAGAGTTCCCATTAATACTAGTGGGTGGCTTGCATGGGTAAATTATATACTGAGAGAAGAATCTGATTCCCCAAATTCTTCTCTGCTATTGTCACCCAGAATATGCTGTTTAGTGGGTTTTTACAAGAGGAGAACGAACAGCAGATCATTCTCATACTTATTCAGTTGTATGCTCTTCTTACTTAGTTGTAAGAAACTCACTGTATGAAAAAAATACAGTGGGTACATGTGTTTGCCTGCGTTAGCTTTAGTGCCATGACAAACAGACATTTATCCACCTATGAAGGGGAGCCGAAACATAGGGAAGAAGGGCTTTTATTTCTCTGTAAAGTTTTGAAGACTCGATCCCCAGGTTAAGCTCTCCTCAGATGCAAGGGCAGATGTGAAAACTACTCCTGTTGGGCTGCCGGTGGTTATTATTTCTCGCTGCAGAGCCTAAGGGTGGCATTTTAAAAAGCTGCTAACGTTGGTATTTCTGAGTTTGAGTTCACAAGTTGACAAGAAATGTACAAGTTGTTTCTGATCAATAAAAAATGTGATGTCTCTGAGTAGTAATGCATTCAGCTTGCCACTGTATCGATTGATTTCAGACTAAATGAAGTTAAACTGTATACCCAAACAAGCTGGAAAGTTCTCAAGTTTACAGTATCTTTCAGCGAAGATTTGCATCATCCTTGTGCTGCTCCTTCCTTTTAAGAACCTTCAACTCAAAATTCAGCACTTACGATTGTAAGAAGTGACTGAACAGTGCCACCAGAAGAAAGCAGTTTTCTTGAAAGGGATAGTCTGTAATCTGGTGAATTTACATATTTTGCCCTTATGGCATTCTGCAAGCGAAGTACTTCCCCCCAAAATAGGATACTGTGATAACATAGCCCTGGGTATTTGCCACAGCGCTATTAGCAAGCATGAAGGCAACGGTCTCCTGCAAAGTTTCAGATGTACTGTTGTGGCTTTCTGGTTCTGCGGTGTGCAGATAGAGGTGGCATAAACACGAACACCCACCTAAATGCCATCCAGTGTGCACTAGGATGTGCAGGTTGAAAAACTTATGGGGTACTGAAAAGTTTGAAGTATAGCTGATGTGTCAGGGGGTAGGCACGCTGGTGGCGGAGCTTGCACGAAGGTGCCTCTGCCACTAACAGCTTTTCTTCTCTAGAGCAGCCCACAGTGGAGAAGTGAGCAGCAGTCGCTCAAGGCAATACTCAAACTGCCTTGGAAAGCGTGGTCCTAATGGCGCAGGAGGACCAGTATGAATAAGGTTGAGTCTGTCCTTCAGTTAGGAGTTACCTAGTTGCATAAATTAACACTGGTTAATTACCAACTGATCTCCGCCAAATAAAATGTCCACACTCATTTATAACTTCATTTAAAATAGGTATCTTCTATGTTGACTTGCAAAATTGGTGATTTACAGAGATGGGAAAACAATAGCAAGAAGTATCCATGTAAAGCAAAATTCAGAAAATATATTTCTGCCTTAAAATTCTTTTCACCTGAGTTAACAAAAACAAGTCAATGAGCTAGAATGATTTTAGAAATTATGTACACAGTGCCACAGCCTGAAAAAACATGCAATAGTATGTTTGCCATTTTTCAGATTGCTGCCTCCTTTCTTCCTGATATTGTTTATTTTGGCAAAAGGTTGTAATTGGGGTAATGATAAGGTCTTGCCAACGTGAAGAAATAGGATCAGTGTAGCGGTATGAAGTTTATCCTGAGTCAGTAAAGTTATTCCTGTCCAAAACTGTACTTATAAGCGTATTCATTTAAAGATCCAGTAATCCGATGTAAATGGAAACCTATGTGCTTTCTTAGAGTTTTAGGTCTGTCTTGTATTGCTTGCAGTTTTCAAGCAGGTAATGTTCACAATAATTTAAATACAAATGGTTTCATCTCTGGGAAGTTATCATCCTTATAAAGCCAGGCAAACCTAGGAGTCCGGGGAGTGTCAATCACTTCACAGTGGTACGTTATTTCACATCTTCTGTAAGCGAGTGGGAATTTGGAATGACACAACTGATTGCTTTGTTGCAGTCTGAGTGGGGAAGTCTAATCTAAGGCTGTCTTTTCAACAGGAAATCTCCATCTGAAAGTAGCCTCTAAATCTCTTTAAGCAGGACTTTAAAAATAGGTTTTACACTGATTAGTAATAAACTTGCTTAAATTCCTCTTTTATTTTTGGAGGAAGTGTTATATTGATATTTGCTACGGATGGTAGATTCAGAATATCCAGTTTGTTTTCAGATCTATCTGAGATGAGTCCAGTCCAAAATCCTCCATTTGAACTTCCCTGAAAGCTTTGATCTAGATTCAGGATTTGTAGCCCAAGTGCTCTGTTTATCCAGGGTAATAAATTAATAAATGCTTAAGCACAGTCTCAAAAATATTCCTGGAGTTGTTAGGTCAGGGTGGGACATCCAGCTATAATTTTATTTTTTTTTTTTCTAAATTAGAGGCTTGGTGTGCTAATAAAATCTCAGCAGATATTGCCAAAATAGCAAGATGTAGCTGATCGATTACCTTGTTGGCAGTGTCTTGCCTCTCTCCAGGGCAAGGCACAGATCTCCTGCTGCTTTTGCAGCTCCACTGGAACCAAGAGCTGGGCAACATGTTTCACCTCAACTGCAGCCACTGTTAGCCCTTGCTGCAGACCATCTTTGGTGCCTATCACAAAGGTGCCTCACCTCGGAGAGGCAGAACATTCTTACCCTCATAAGAATTTCCGAGGTTTTGGAGTTGCCTTGTAACCTGGTCATAAACCAGTGTTTGACAAGACAGAGTATTTGAAGTTCATTAATGTATCATGTATTGAGCTGCCTTTCGGCTGCAACAGCTTTCATGCCTTCTGCCTGATTTTTTTAGCCACTTACCACCACAATACTGCAGCACCCGCTGCTGGGGCAGAGACCCCTGGATATATGCCATTTAAAGACACTGCACTGCCCTTCTTCTGTTTCCATCATCCTCTGTCAGCAAAAGCACACTTCGTAGTCACAGAGCGTGCTCCAAACATACTGGACCAGCCACCACGTTTGTCACGAGGACTAGATTAGGTTTGAGAGCCAGGATTTCTCTCTTGCAGAAGAAAAGTTAGACAGTTGACCTTATTATTACAGAAGTTTTTCAGCTGAGTTTCATATTAGCTGTATAATGTACCACATTTTAGGAGATTATTAATTCTGCTTAGAAGACTTTAGCCTATGTGTTTTCTTAGAACTTTATCTTCAGCTTCATTTTCTTTTTTTAAATTATTTTGCAAACTGAATTAGTCTGTTTACAGCTTAGAAAAGTAAGTTCAGAGTCCCGTTGACAAAAGACTACTCATCCTTGCTATTACCATAATCTCTTTCTAAACTGTGAGGTAGCCCAGGACGGGTGGGTCATCTGGGCTCCCTTTCCCATGAAAGGTTGGACAAGATGATCTTTTGAGGACTCTTCCAACCTGGGCTGTTCTACGACTCTGTCATTCTGAGTGCTCTTCTGAATTGCATGATTCTGAAAAAGGTGTTTTGTCCCAGGATTTTGTGCACCGTACAAAGTTAGTTTCTCAATATTATGCTAGGAAATATTTCTGTACTACAGAGTAAACAGTCCATTTGCTATCAGCTGAACCATCAGAGTCTGTGCGGTCTTCATTTTTTATTAATCAGGTATGTCTGGTGTCCAAAAGGTTCACACCTATAGCTGTGACTGGTGAACAGACAGTTATCAGAATTCACGACGGTGTGGCAGAAGAGTTGAACCAAGGAATGCTGGAAAATTCATAGTTAATCTTCTAACCTTCTCCATTACATTTGTTTCTCCTTCCTAAGAGGAAGGTCTACTAGTTCTTAGAAAACCTTGCATATTCTTTAGTTCCCTTTTAGTGTTTTACTTCACTGGAACGAGCTGGTGTGGTTTATATCAGAAACTGCTCAAGATGACTGACAGGGAAAGAGTCCTATTTGGTGAACCCCACAGAATTTCATTACAAATTGAACTTTTTACAAGACTGAAAAAGTGTAATATAATTTTTTACTGTTTCGAATTTTGCACTTTTAAGCATTCTGATAGCACTGTCTGGCATATCCAAATGCTATAGGAGAACGAGTGGTGGAGTTCCCAGTCAGTTCTAGCAAGAAGGCCTTGGAAACGTTGCAAAACTACTCGCTGTTGACAGATTTCCAGCTCAGTGTCTGCCACGTGGGCATTCGGAGATTCATCCAAAATGAATTCACCTCTTTCAACGCTTATTCAGAGGGATTCCTTGGAGATTCACTCATCAGTGGGCATGTAATAAAAGCCCATGTTGCGCTTACTTTATAGGAGAGTTATATTCAACCTTGATTTAAAATGGTTAGCTCAGGTTTTGGTGGAAGTCCAGTGGTGACAACAGGGAAGTCAGTGCAAACTTACCCAGCTTTACTAAGGAGAGTTTGTAGCCCTTGCTGGTCTTTACATGGTTATTAATACCCATATCTTTTTGCTACATACGGCAGTTCTTTAAAATCGGCAAATTCTTGTTTGTGCCAGGATTTACGAGTTTGAAACTTTCTGAAAAAAGCAGCAGATGATGAACTAGTAGGTAAACTACAGCAATTTCTCTGGCAGAGCAGCCCTTCCCGGTCTCCCTGGCAGTCTGCATGGTGGTGGCTCTCCAACCCCACGGCGGAGCCATCGTCATCCAGCATAACTGCTGCCCGGCGCAAAGTGCCAAATTTAGCCTTGGCAGAGGCAGGCACAACTTTATTCATGTTACTGGCGTCGCACCACAGGTGATTTACATCCCCCTATCTTCCCCTTGCCTTGAAAGGGATGTGAACCGAGAGACGTGCTAGAACCTTTTAAAAACAAGGGGGTTCTGTAAGCGGGAAAGACCAGTTTCTGAGTTGTCTTCTGCTGCAGCAGCAATCCTGTGACCGGTGAGGTCTCTGTCAGCCTGGCAGGGGCTGGCCCTGACCACAGGTGGTTCTCGTTAGTGGGGAGAGGGGAGCCTTGGCGCTCCCCACAATGCGTGTGCCGTATCCGGAAACCGAGCGTAAGCTGCAAACATAAAAATCAGTCACCATCGCATGACATAATGTTGGCGCATTGCCACTACCTTGCTGTCTCCTGCCCCCAAATAGCCATGTGTTACCATTAAGAACAGCCGAAGGTGCCTCTTTCTTGGGATGCGTTGGAACATCGGGATGAGTGGGACAGAAGGAAAAGGCAAAGATTTTATAAGTGCTGATGTATCCTGATAAACTTCCTGCTGATTCTGGTTTGAAATGGGTGTGCAATTGCTGTCGTAACAGAGCCTTCCTGCTTTTGCATCCACGAACCCATCTGACTGGCACGGGACCAGCACACCTCTCCGCTAACAGAAGCTCGGCTCGTGGTCAGGGAGAGCTGGATCACACCGCTCCCCCATGCGCACCCTGTGTTTGCGTCCGTGTATCTGATTCCTGCACTGACACAGCCTGTATAGACTCCCTGCCCATCACAGGCTGTCCTGTGTGGACATGCAGAGGATGACTGTGAAGAAGTGACCCTTTAATATTCTTTTGGTATTGTTGTAAAGAACATAGATGCGCATGCTGTGATCATTGAGCAAGTGTCTGAAAAAATGACAGAGAAGGGATGGACAGACATCAACCCCTCTCCTCCTACCAGATTTGGATCGCTACTGCTTTTTGGTAGTAGGAGATGTGGATTATAATTAGCAAACTTCTCTTGGCATTACAAGCTTGTCTTTATATCTGAGGTCTGCCCGCCAGCCTTTATTTTCATACTCTGGCATGCCCAGAAATTGTGATGATAAATATTTAGCACTTATGCAGCTCCTTGTGTTTTCAGTTCAGTGTATAAACATTGACAAATGAACCACCCACATTCCTCAGAGGTAGTAAAAAAGGCAGTCCTGACTAACCTCGGTGGAGCACGCACCAGGGAGTTAGTCCTTGTCTGCACGAGAGGCGGTCCCCATCAGTTTCTCTAAACTCTCAGATGGGATGCCCTTAATCTCTTGTTTATGTTCATTTAGCTGCAGTTGAGAACTTACTGATAAAAACTGAGCCAATCAGGTACAGTTTATAACCGATTTAAAATCAACTGTTATACAGCTTTGGTTTTGAAATTAGTTAATAAGGCATTTTCCCCACATTTCCTAAGCCTTGTTGTTCATTCTCCTATTATCTTCTTTCCCATATCTTTGTATTTTATTTTCTTTTTCTGTTTAAAAACAAATGGGAATCATAACTTGCATTTCTGCCTTAGTGCATTCTCTGCTAAAAAAAGAGTATCTTCTTTGCTCATATGTTCTACTGCAGAATCTCTTAATTTAGGTATCAATCACTCTTGCTCTTTTTTTTCAATCCATTTCACCGCCAGCTGAGTAAGTGGAAAATCTCTTTATCCTCTGCATGCATCACTGAACCTAGCAGACTGTCCCAGTGTGACTGAAAAGTATCATCATTCCCTTTCAGAGGTGGAAAAATCCCCTAACAGAAAAGTTAGATGAATTGCATAACCCTCCCCCAGATAGCCAGAGCTTGGAATAAAACCCAAAGTTTTTGGCTGCAGTCTGCGTCCTTAGGTTCCTAGAGCACAGACCAAGTTACCTCAAAGTTGAAGCTACACTGTGAAACAATTTCTGTTCTTCTGCATCTGTTATTTTAAGAGGTAACAGTAAATCTCTTCAACTGGCAGGCAGTTGCATGGCTAGTTGTTATATGGGTCACTTACACCTTCTGGTCACTTAGCACCGCCCCAATAAACGCTGATGCTCACTGGGGTTAATTGAGCACAGGCTCCTTTTCCTAAATGATTTCTGCTGATGCTTTACACTCAAAGGACTAGCTGCGTAACCGCATCCGTCCTTCTCCCAGCATCTGAGCTTTGGACACGAAGGCTGTCCGTGGGCTGCACTACCTGTTTGAGTTTTGGGAGCCGGCTGTCCTCCCTTCACATTCCCTGCTCTGCTTGTGTGAGACTTTCTGAGGTGGGACTGTTGGCTCCTTTCCTTTCACCAGCTCTGCCAACTCACTTTGAAAAAGCAATAACCTCAGTTACTAATTGGCGCAGAAAGACGTCGTTAAGCCGTGCCTCCTGCTGTGTGCTGAGGTGTCCAAGCTCACCCTCTGGCAAGGGGAAGCCGTTGTGGCCATGGATGTTTCTGAACATGCCTTCTGTTTTCCCTCTCCCGCTTTCCACATGGCTCCTTAGAAACCTGGGCCTGTTTTCTCATTACTTTCATCTCTGAGTAGAAAATGCATCTAGATATTACAAATTTTGAATTTTGTTGGCACAATTTGGGTGGCATCCTTCCCCAGGTGGTGCTGTTCAGTATAAGTTGCTTTTCGTTCCCCATATGGTCGCAGGGAACATGCGTGTATGCGTGGAAGGGGAGCGGGTGGCCAACCACTGCACCTGGTGCCAACAGCCTCCTCCACTGGGGTGGCTTTTCTTTCTCCATCTTCTCATCACATCAGTGCTGCCTCAGCTCCTGCAGCCTCTGCGCTCCCTGAGTTGTCTCTGGTGTGTAGCTGAAACTGTTTGGGGAAAAAAAAAAAAAGCAACCCTGCTGCATTTACAGTAGTTTTATTTTAATGACAGAACGGCTATCTGCCTAACTCTCTACCTAACACATGGGGCAGGCTGCTGCTGTCAAAGCAGTGACACTGCTGGTCCTGGTGAGAAAGGATCATAGTGAAGGAGATACTCTAGCTAAAGGTATCAGGCAGGGGCCCTGATGCAATTTCTTCTGTAGTTTTATCCCCATTTCACCTTCTTGCTATTTTATGTGGTGGTCCTCCCTCTGTCAGATGTTCAGCTGTCTGACTGGAGTGAAAAGATACTGCTTCGGCACATTTCTTCATCAGGTGATCACCTCTGGAAGTCCCAGCAAAGGTCCCCGAAGGCTACAGTGACATCGCTGCTTTTCTTGCTCATTGATGTGCTGAAAAGAGCAACATCAATATCAGAGCTCACCAGAAATTCAGAGAACAGCTGAGCTGTGTCATGGGTAATGAAACAATTTGGGGATCCAGAGAGGAAACCCACTGATAGGATAAATCTTCTTCATGCCAGGCTTTTGAAGATAGGTTTTTTTTCTCAGTAAACAAGGGCTTAGTAGACCCGCATCTACTATTAGTGATAACAGTGGGGAATTACTGCCTCTAAGGCAATGAAAGAACACTACAAGCTTTTAGAATAGAAAGTCAGTACAAAGCTCAATTATTGGATGAAATGTGGTATATATCTCACAAATCTTTATGTTCAGACTTAAATTCTCCTCAGGGAAGCTGCTTTATTTCAGATACATGAAGTATTTGAATGTCTGAAGTTGATAATTTTTAATGGATGTCCAATCCTTAACAGCTTCCAGTCACATAGTCTCAGAGAAAATGCCATTATCTGGTTACTTTAAAAAAAAACAAACAGGTTATATAGCAGATACTACTTAACATCCTGTTTTAAAGTTGTTAATTCACTTGAGAGCAAAGTGATTTTATTGCAGCTGCTTATATGGTCGTTTTGTTCTCCCTGAATTAAGATTTGTGTTGTATTTACAGTTTTTGCAAGCTTTTCTATAATTCACAACCCTTAAAGCTATCCTTTCTCCTCCACAGCTTCCTGGATTCGTGGCTCATAATTTCTGTCTGTCCTCATTATAAGGATGATATTAGCACACAAGTTTTAAATTACTTGTTTTTTCATGAGGTTTCTCATGCAATAGATGTGCGTTTCAAATTAGTTTTCCTTTAAAAGAAAAGTCACTGATGTTCAGAAGAGGGTGGGAGATATACCAGGGCTGGTTTTGTCATTGCCAGAAAAGCTTTGATCCAATAGAAGTTATGGAAACCAAGACTTGGTAGAAAAAAAAGTACATAGACATCTGCTAAAGAGCTATAGAAATATGATGACATTAAAACAAAAGTTAGAATGATCTACTTATCCACCAAGCCTATATTCACTGTGTATATGCCTGTATTATAGCGTTGTGATAGCAACACTCTGAAGGAAAGCACTTCCAGTCTTAGTCTACATTTTCAGATATTTCCAAAAAAGTTATTAACTGTTAAGCTGAATTTTATCATAATACTTCTCAACCCAAACAATCAAATTTTTGTGTTGTTGTTAATATGGCACAGTTCCACTTTGCCAGTTCTGAATTATCCAAAAGTGAACCAAAGCAAGGTCTAGGGCTTTTAAGCGCTAAAAATACTTGCGATGCTTTTTAAAGCTTGTATCACTCTGGAATGGATAAATTTAATAACTTTAGTCCAGCTGTGGACTGAGGTTCGTATCTGCAGTATCTCCCTACACAGTTGTCCTGCTGAGCTGAGGAGAAGGCATGAAGGATCAGCTCCTTCTCTGTGGAATCTTATACATAATGTGATTTGGAAAGACAAATGCCAATTTTCCCATTCATTCTTTTTTTCCCTTAAAAAGCCATGTGAAACCAAATACCTCCTGCTCATCTTAACCCTAATTCTTTGGGACGTTTAATGCATCTCAGCCAACTTTCCCACCTCTTTCCTCCCTGTGTTTTGCTATTTCTGTAAAAATCTTGTGCCAGTTCAGCGTACCCTGGAGCATTAGCCCCAGTGTGGTCTGGATCTAGCCCATAGCCTAGAGAGTAACAGCCTTCTGGAAGGCAAGGATGGGCTTGGAGGTACCACGGGACTGGCTGAGTCCTTTCCAATGGCAAGTATTTCTTCAGGCATATAGCCAACTGGTGTACTGGGGAGAGTGGGGTGGCTCACAGGATTCCCTTGGAAGAGACTTTACAGATATAATTTTATGGATCATAACTTATGTGTAGCTCTGCCATCCAAGTACAGAAAACTTGACAGGATGTCTCGTGTAAATGGGGGACTCCTAACTTTTAGGAGGGCTGTGTAGAAACAATACTTTCTGTTTGTTAATTTATTTTTTGATTCTTTTCACTCCTTCTCTCTTTTCCCTAGGGCATTTTCCAATTCGACAAGAGTATGTACCTCCTTTAAGTCAATGTTTGAAAAAAAGGTTCACTCTTCAAGCAATGCATACAGTTTGGGACATAGCCCTTTCAGTATTTCAAGTACTCTTCTTCATGAACCTCAGTCTTTGGGGCTTGTCTTGTAAAACATGAAGTTTTGCCTTTTCTCCCTGTATGTCAGCCCTCTTTTCCCCAGGAAAAGAAGATTTCTAGCACCATCACCACCACCCTACCCCCCAAAAACACTACACTTTTTTTCACCGTTTCTGAGGATTTACTATTGTTAA
This sequence comes from Anarhynchus alexandrinus, assembly GCA_008711295.1. Classification (NCBI taxonomy): domain Eukaryota; kingdom Metazoa; phylum Chordata; class Aves; order Charadriiformes; family Charadriidae; genus Anarhynchus; species Anarhynchus alexandrinus. Next base: position 1,011,918 of record VUYV01000143.1, read on the forward strand.
ATTTCTCTTTTTGTAAATAAACACTGTTGTTCCATTTTNTCCTCCTCTTCCCTTTCTTTTCCTCTGTTGTTCAGCCACTTTTAGCATCACTGTTCAGGGCTCAGCCATTCAAATGTCAGTCAATCTTGATAGTCTCCTACCCCAGACATGTAGGCACCACTCCCCTCCACTTCCATGTGAGGAAAGTGAAATAAGTATGCAATAGAAGATATCCAGATGACATAAAGACTCAGACAGTTCATAAAATGCAACAGAAATTCAGAAGTTATACAAAGATGGATTCCCCAAATCCAACCCAGCACAGCAGAAGTCTCTGATGCTACTGCTGTGAATAACCATCCAATATGTACTGGCCGCAACAAAAAATTCCTGTAATCATAAATACTAAATCAGGAAATTCAGCTCCTGAAGTGGCTTGTTGCAGACCTTTCTTCAAACTGTAATCCTCTTTGCCCTGTTCTGGATTTAATTTCCAGCCTGCTACCATGTCAGAGAGTTGCAGACTTGCATCATTGTTTTATTTTATTTTATTAGTCTATGGTAAATCTTTTCCTGAAACAGGAAGCGAGTCCTGTGAAATAATCTTTCCTGCTTAAATCTGTCAGTATTTATAATGTACATCCAGCTTATTGAGGATAAAGAGCAAATGTTACAGGCAATAACAGGAATATTTGCGTGAAGAAGGCTTGAAATAGCTGTAAAAAAAGTCTTGGAAATTATAAGATATCATCTGTGATTCTTTTCCACAAAACCCTGTGTGTGTTTGTGTTCTAAGTACATTATTAAAACCATAGTTTGTTTTGAGTTCTCCATTCCCAAAGTCCATCCTGATTTTGTATTATGGTACAATATACACCTTGTATTGCAGTATAGATAACTCATGGTGCCATATATGTACTTGTAGTAGCAGCTGTGTGAGAAAGTTAAAAAAAGGATTATTCTTCTGCACTGGCAGATCTCCGTACCTTCCTGTTGCCCATTGTCAAAGCAACTGTGGAGGGGAGACCGTAACTTGCAAATACTCTCAGTGTTCTAATTACCCATTAAAATCAGTGGTGTAGCGCTGCTGGAATATGAGATCTGCAATTTCCAAATCAATGCCACCTAAACACCCCCCAACCTCTAAAACTACGTTTAGTAACCTTAAAGAAATTGGCGTGGTTGTCTTGAAAAAGAGGGAGGCATTGCACCACACATTACACTCGTGCCTAAAATCTCCATATTGTCCCTCCTGTTATGGATATATTTTCTTTCCAGTTAAACCAAATACACAATTCTCAATAAAGATGCATGTTGTTATTGCTTCCCTTGATAAAAGATAGCACAATCAATTTGGTCTGGGATTTCAAACATCCTGCCTTTACATCCTACGGAAACAGTAGCTTCTGGCTTCTAACAAATGATGTAGCATTGCATGGAGTAGCTGTACAGATTTCCTTTCTTCCCTTTTCCACCCAGTTAGCTGGTTTCACTCTGGTTCTTGGCCCTGTCACCTTGAAAAAGAATGTTGAAGAATATAAACCAGAAAATTGAGTGTATTACGAGAACTCTTGCTTCCTTTCTTATTTCCTAGTCTTTTACTATTTCTTAGGGTGTCCAAAATTCTGTGTCTTTTTCTTATTTTTTATGAGTGAAGAGCATTGAAGGCTATGTCATGATGTTAACATATGCAGTTATTATATTGACATAGTCTGATACCTCTGACCAGAGTGATTTGTAATAAGTGGTGTTTAGGAAAATGTTTGACAAATCTGCATGCAGTTTTAAGCTTTTATATGTTTGCCAGTGAAGGAAAACCAGACTATTTCAGTCACCGTACATTGATACCTGGCTAGAATATATGAGAATAAAACAAAGCATGCAAATTCATGAGCATTTGCAATTAGTCTACTGAGGTTGAACAAATTGAGACTGAGAATCCACTGCACTCTCAGACCCTTCAGAGGAAATGTAATCAATAGGACATGATAACAGACATTTTCCTGCCACTGTGAATCACTTCACATCCTCTTTGATCGAAAGCACTGAATGAATTTTTTATGTGTGGTTTGCACATTGTCAAGAGTTAGGTCAGACTCATGAGAAGAGCTGTTGTATGTCTTTTGCTTCCACTTAGTGAGTCAGAAGTGAGTCTGTAAAACATTGTAAGCTATTACCTTTCTGCACAATACGTGAATGTTTTTGTTATATTAATGTATTCTGATGCATATTCATAAGTGCTGTATGCAAGGCAATTGCTTCTGTCACTAAAGTGACACTATTTATATAATTTTTGTTCCGAGTCATTAAACAAATGGAACAGCTCTCAAACTCAGTCAGAATTTCAGCACAGTCTCACCCCAAGTTCATTCAGACAAGTTAAAGTAAAAGAAAAACCCTAAAATATTAAGTTCACTTCCATTTAAATTGGATTTTTCTAAATCTCAAAATAGTTGTGGTGAACGTTGGTAGTCATGAATTCAGGATTTCTCTCTCTGCCTCCAAAGCCTGTCATATAGTGGGACTCTTTTCTCCTCTCTCCACCTCCACCTCCATCTCCACTTCTACCTCCATCTCCATCTCCTCTTCTTACCAGTCAGACATTTTCAGGTATCAGGGAGGAATTTAGTGCCATTTTTATCTCATGCTCCTCTGCTGATGTTTTTGGAACTGGCCAGCACGCTCCCTCGATGCTGGGAAGACAAAAGAGATGAAACAGTTTCTTAGGAAGACAAGGTAGCAGGTATTACTTGGGGTGGGGTGGGGGGAGGGGGCGGAAAGAAGCTTAGTTGTCCTGGATTTTTTTTTCCTTGGTTATGTGTATTAGTGCATCAAGATTTTGCACTGACCGGTTTAGAAGTTGCAGGTGTAATACTGTAGCAATAAACCAGCTTTCACCTATTTCCTAACTGATGTTAAACTGTCCAAAGAAGCCCAAATGTATTTGGATAAATATGTAAATGTAGGCTTCTACTCTGATATTTTGGGTGGTGTCCAAGTGTGACCCCCCAGGCTGTACAAAGTGGGGGAAAGCTGTGCAGTGCAGTGGAGGTGGACTGTAGGTGCATGTTCTGGATCGTTGGGTGAGGTTGCTATAAATTGTGAAGTTCAGAGAAGATACAAGAAAATGACTCCTGCTCCGTTGTGTAGTGAAAAGTAGTTTGTAAAGTAGTACGCAGAGTTGTAGGAAGATGCAGCAACTGGAAATCTCATCTAGACAAAACTATGATAGAAACTAAATATGGTAGAATATAATAAGGCAGTAGAAGATTTGCTATCATTTCAAATCAAGATTGAATGCCTTTCTAAACTATGAACTGTAACTCAACCACAAGTTATTTGTTCAATACAAGAATTATTGCGTGTCCTACATTGTGCAGGAAGTCAGAATTATTACTTCCCTTCCTGGCCTTGGAAATTATGAGGCAAATCCTCATCTGAAATCAACTCCTAAAACATCAGTACATGCAGGATCTGAACTGACATATTTTTACAATGAAAAAATGTTCCAGGTCATTTTTACTGGAGGCAAAATTCACAGACCTAACAGATCTGTAATTACTGTGTTTGATAATTCTGTATGTGAGACATATATTTATTTTGGGGGGGGTGTGGGTGTAACCATTTTTGTTCACATCTAATACCATGACTAATTACTAACATATATAACAAATTGTTATACTATAATTAATGTAATAATTAAATAATGCATGCTGGAGAAGTTTTTGCTATGCAGTAATAAAACATGGCACTTCAGCAGCTCCTTAGGTCAAATACCTGTGGGTGCAAGAGGAATTTGTTTTTCTGTTTTCAATTAAAATTTAAATTGCTTTTCTGATTTTCAATGCTAGACTGATATAAAAAGTTTTGGGGGTTTTTTATGGTCACAGCTTACAGCTTTGTCAGGGAGTCATAAAAGATAAAAATGCATCTGCCAGAAGAATGATTCAAAGATTCAGTAGGAAGCTTTGTTGGGAAAACAAGCTTATAGAGTAGGAACTGGACAAAAAGATATCACCTTTATTTTAAGAACTGTTCTTCACTGTGCTATTTCAGAGCATTCCTCAGTCAGACATTCAAGTTGCTCTTGGCCCTTTATCGTTTCTAAAATTTTCCAAATTATTTCTGCTATACTTTTTTTTTTTAATAAAATGCATTTTTCAGAATAGTGATGAAGACTTCAAAACCCACAATTTTTGCTTCATTGCAGGAAGAGAAAGATTCTTGCAAACCTCTGGTTGTTTTTGACATTACATGCAGTCTTTTGAAAAGCAAAGTATTTCCATTAGTAAATGGTCACTCAGTATTTGTTCTATTTGTCTTCTGTATCCAGACATGCATTTGCTTGTCTTGTTTGGCATCTGGTTTCCCCAATTAGGACTCATTCTGACTTTGCTGATGGTGTACATGTATGCTGTCTAAGACAAAGTCACACTAAGATCAGAACTGGGCACAAATATAGCTGATCGTGATCAATACTGAATGTAAAGACATCTTTGTGGCATGCAGTATGCAGAACTGAATAATGCCCTAATATATGTTGCTTACTGTAATTGCTTATACGTTTTATGGCAGTCATTCCTGCGTATTTAAAAGCTTTGAATCAGAAAAGATGTCTCTACGTCTCTGAAAAACGTTCCGCACCAGCAGTTCTCACTGAAGATAATGATGAAGCATAAATATTGAATGAACAGCAACTTGTAGCCTTCTGTAGGCCAGAACAGACAGAAGGAGCATTCCCAAGACGTCAGTGCATTTTGAATTTGGTAGACGGGGAACATTGTCTTGAGTACCTTTGTGAGTCACAAGTCTCAAAAACCAAGGAGAATTCAGAAATGAGGACCCATTCCTCCAGATTCATGATTTAGGAGACAAAGTGAAATGGGTTAAATAAATACATGGCTGGTCAAGGGGCAGCTAAGAGGGAAGAGGCGCATTGTAACTTACGTATATTTGGTAAACGCAGGACCAGAAGGGAGCAGAATTAAGTCCAATAGTATAATGTATGGATAATTTGAAGCAAGCAAATGAAACTAACAGAATGAGGATTTAACTGAAACATAATAAAATTTCCAAACTGGTAGAATTATGTGGAATGTTCCTTCAGTGGAGATAAAAGTAAAACATAAGTTTTTGAGACTTTATACTTATAGTACATAATGCTATGTACCGTAGGAGTGGAATATGTGATATGAAGATCATGTGTGCTTGGCAGAAGGGTCCAAGGACCTTCAGAAACTGTTTTTTCCTTCATTTCTGCAGGAAATATTCATCACTCACTGTCAATGGAAAGATTTCTTGCCTCAGTAAGAACTGGATTTCACTCTAATTCTGATATGTTTGTGAAACAGAAATAGGGTGATTCGTACTGTGCTTACATAGGAAAGTTTGAAATGAACCAAAAATGGAAGGATGTGTTGTGAAATAGAGGTAGAAGATGAAACTAATAGGAACTCACCAACCCTGATCATTGACGGGCAAAAATTACAAGTCAGTTGGCAGAGAGGAAAGCAGACAAAACAAGCTGTTCCCGTACGCTGATAGAAATATGAACAGAATACAATCCGGTGTGAATTTCAGTCAGATGGAGCCAAACTGTAGCACTAGCCCTGAATGTGCTTGGACGCTACGGAAGTTTGAATCTGGGTCAACTCCAAACACAGCTCTGTCAGCTCCTTCAAGTTACAAATTTATTTTGTATGCAGGATGGGTTTGGTTTTGTTTTTTTTTTTTCTCTTTTCCAACCTTGGATCCACGCAAAAGGTCTGAGAAGTCTTAAAGCTTATACACTTTGGCTCATGTTGACAGTGAGAATGCGAAGTGAGTGCTGATAAATCGTTTAATAAAATGCTATGGAGTTCTAGTTCTGGCAGTTAATGGTATTATACCCATGCCACAACCCCCCAGTGAATGAACAGTTATAACCTCTTCTTTTTCATATTCTTTTCACTCTGTAGCATCCAAAGGGCAGATTTGAGGCAGTACATCTCTGTTGAATATCATTCTTTGTATTCATTCACCCTTTCCTGTTACCATTTACGATTAAATCCCCCAGCACAAAAGTATTTTTTTCAATGTATTTGGTTTACTCTTTCAGAGTAACAATAGTTTAGGGTTTTGGTGGTTTTTTTCTATCAATAAATAGTTCTCCTTAAACTTCTCTTAGAATCAAATCTATTTCGCATAAAACCTGAAAACTTTTACATTGTGGAAGAAAAAGCTTTGTCAGTAAAACAAAACTGTTTTTAATGAACACTGACATATGCTACGAGTAACTCCATGCGCTGTCTTTGGAACTCTGCAAAATATTTTACACTGAAAGAATGAGATTAATTTTGACTTCTTACTAGGGTTTTTTTAGCATCTAACACATCTACAAAGCATCTAACATCTTGTCTTAAATTTAAAATGTTGGGGTTTTTTTTTATTCTTAAGTGTTTTTTCCAACATAAGTCTCTTACTTGATAGAAATATTGTAAGATCCCAGTTTTTCCAGAAATAGTCAAATACCTCATATCATTGATATTAATACTGCAACTACATTAATACTAATTATGGAATTTATTTTTCTTCTGTTTTTTTTTTCCTTAATGATATGATCATCCAGAACAATTGCCTTTCTGAATGTTTTCCTTTTTTGTTCACAACAGCTATGAATTCAGTGAAGTATGTTCATAAGTATTTGGATAATTAGATAGCAAATTATCAGTAGTATTAGCTTTTAAAACAAAATATCAGTAAGCTGTTCGATGTGCTGAGGAGATGTACTTCACAGCTCTGTCCTGGCAGAGTGAGTGGAATGGTGTTGTATGTCAGTTTACTAAATCTGAAATGTCATGTTGCTGTGATTTGCCAAATGGCCTCGCAGCCAGATTTTCTCTCCCCTTTTTTTCTGTAGCTCTGGACCTACAGGGCGCAGGTCATTTAAAAGTTTTCACATTGGACATGGTAGATGTAATAATATTGTACTTCCATTTTTTATGTTGAAAACCAAGTGCAAAACCCATTCCTTTTCACTAAATATTGTGGAATGAAAATACTCACTGCATTTTAGTTAAGATGGCAAATACTGGTTTTGAACAGAGCAATCAGTATTATAGGTAAGTAAAAACTACTGAAAAAAAATTTTAAACATTGTAAGATGTGGTGTTTATTCTCGAACTCTGTTGGTTTTTTTGTATCCACAGGTTGTTTGGTGTGACTTCTCTTACTCAGACAAACTGCTCAAGCACTTGGATGATCATCAAAAATCAAGAGTTACATTGGTATCACCATGCTAATCCAATCTTACTGCTGGTGATGTACTACACCCTCGCAACTCTCATCCGTCTTTGGCTACAAGAACCCATTGTAAGGGTAACTTCCTTCTCTTTTTTAGTGCTAATGACTGTGAGACTGGCCAAGGCAGATACTGGCTAAGAGAGGTGCAAACATTCAAGAAAGTTAAGGGAAATAGGTAGCAAGTGCAAGCTGGTACCTCGAATTCGGTCTTTATTGATGTGTCTTCAAGAGTCTGATCTTTCAGCAGTTATGTGGATATTCTTCTTAAAGTCAGCAGAACTATTTGTGTAGGGACTACAATGGCAGAGCATTAGAACTTATTCTAATTTGGAAATCCAGTATTGATATGCAGTAGTGTTGGTGCTATCGAATGGAAGGCAAACACCCAGGGCTTGTCTAGCAGGACCGAAGTAGGATACAGGATGGCACAGGATACTGCGAGACAAGACAGAGATTTGCTATTTTATCATAGACAGAGAACAATTTTCTTAAAACCTTTCCTCCTGAATCTGTGCGCCGGAGTGAAAATCCCAGCTTTCATTGAAGAGCAAGAGAAAAAGGAGACAAACAGTAAATTTTTACCTCTTCCAGTTTCAGAGGAAAAAGGGAATATAAGAACCCAAAAGGATCTTAAAAGCGTAGAAACTGGAAGTATAGAGTATGATCCTATGCATTATTTATTTTAATCTCCTGATCATCTGAGGCTTCACATGAGTTTTAGAGTTCAGGTTTAGCAGTGCTGTAAACCGCAATGAAAATACTCATGACTGAGGTGTGAATTAGTGGAGTTTTTGGTAGCAAGTAAAAATGTTGAAGGTTTTCTTATTTAAAGGGTGTGTCTTCATATGACGGATAATGTAAAAGTTTAGCATTTAAAAAGACAGACAAAATACATCACCACTGAATCGAGATGTCTGATATTGCAGTTTACATATATTGTGCTTCATAATAAAAGGTGAATGATGCCGGAACTGTCAGCTTGAGTTATTAAATAATCATGCCATAAGTTTCCAGAAATCTTAAGACTGGCTTTTCTAAAGTCATAAGGTTTTAACAGGTCATGGTCCAGTGCCCAGTGGCACTGGGTTGTTTTAGGGTTTTTTATCCTATTATTTTTTTCTGCAGCTGCAGCAGCTGGAAACTTGCTTTTTTTTTCTTTTTTCTTTTTTCCTTAAGTGAAAACTGAGGTTTCCAAATAATAATATGATTTTAGCATTGGGGCTGTAACTAAAACTTCATGTCTCACAAACTGCATAGTAAAATCATGAGAACTACTCACAGAGGAGTAACCACATGTGAAATGCAGTTAATGGGAGCTGTGTGATCTCAGCATCTCTGGGAGTTCATTGACAGTACCCGGGTTGTTTTCATCCAACTTTCACCATCTTAAAGTTTGGTGCTGAGTCTGAGTTAGTTACTGTGCTTTTTCAGTGGAGAGAAATGGGCCTGTCTGTCTCGAGATAGTCTCAGAATCCTACAAGTTCCTGCAGGGACTAGGGAGGAACTAGAGTGGACTTGCCTGCACTTCTTTCTTTTAGACTACTTGTGTTGTCTGAGATGGATATTCCCATAAGACACTAAAATCAGTCTCTGAGAATTGGAAACAAGTCAAATTAGAGATGCTTTCTAAGCAATTGAGCTAGAGCGAGGAAGTCTTAAAAGAGATTAATATAAGAAAAGTTGATGTCTCTCAAACCCATGGCTACATGAGCGGCAATACAAAGTCTTGGCGCTCTCATGGGAACTTCAGATGCCAGGGGAATGATGCTTCCCTCCAAAGAGAAATGGACACTTAAAAAAGAGAACATTGTAAAAAAAATTGTACCCATGCATTAATGCTTATTTTTGATGCACGGGATTTAGTGATGCAAGTATTTGTCATTAGAAAGAGATGCTGAGTTTTGCAAAATTTACCGTCTTTTACACACTTTTTCCTTATGGCCTTTTTTTGTCTAGCTGCATTTTGTTTTCCCTTTAGTGGTGCCATCGAGCAGGAGTTAATCTTTCTCTTACTAGCTTTCTCCTAGTAGACTCTGTTCTCAATTACTTAAATTCAGAAATAATTGTAATCCAGGTTTAATTGAAATGTTTTTTGACTTGTGAGTTTGTGGTGCTTTGATTCATTATGGAACTAAGTATATAACCTGCCTTTGTAATCCCTGGTGATTTCAAAGTTACACTGTATTTAGGATCGCACCCCTAACCTACCTACAGTTGAATGGATGGCAAAGACAATAGAGGGACTAGATGATCTCTAGAGGTCCCTTCCAACTCTGAAAATTCCGTAATATACTATGTGCTTTTTAGTGTAAAGCAGTTGTCCTCTGCATACTGCTGTCATGTACAGTAAAAAGTGGCTCATCTTACAAATTTTATTCAGAAGAATCTCTGGAACAAAACCTGTTTTGTACAAAATGTGTCTGATAGATTATGCCTAAGGAAATATTTATTCAGTCTAAAAAGATGTACATAAGCTAAATATAATACTGGTGTAGCAGATTCTAAAAACAGCGTAAGACGTGTAGACCCAGTGGTTTTTCCTTCTCCTGTGAACTGCATCTTGGTGTCCTCACGTGGACAAAATTCCTGCTGGATTGCAGCAGGAGTCGTCTCTGAGACAGATGCACTTGAAACTGTCTCTGAAAACTGCAGCTGATGAACAATTTTACAAGAACAATGCCCACTTCAAATCTTGAATTTCAGGGTGAAGTTTCTTGTGCACGCGCCACAGCCTGTCAAAGCACAGCACGTATGATATTTCAATGTGCGGTCTCTGTGTGGGATTCTGTACGGATCTTACTGATGCAAAATGTCCTTGGCGGTCAGTGGAAGTTTTGCTTTTCTTATGCCCGCTCTTTTGGATCCTGATTTGTTCTAACATTGAGTCTTGTGAAATTCTACCTCTGCAAATAAGAAGAGGTAATCTGCCTCTGGAGATTTCAGCTCATAGTTGTAACTCCTCGTACTGAATAGATGAATAGAGCCCATTCATTCTGTCCAGCGAGTGGTAAGGAATAGTACAGAAGTCAAGAGAGTTATAGCAATTTAATGTGGAGTCCTCTTTTAGAATTTCAGAATGGTTTGAATTAAAAGGCATTTGAGAGTTGCTCGGGTGGCGGAAGAACTGGAAGAATTACACAAGTCAAAGGACTCTCGCAAGTTGTAATCATAGTACCGTGTTTTCTGACTTTTCTTCCTCATCTGAGAAAGAGAAAACAAGATTTCTCACCCTCCCCTATAGTCACTCAAGCTAAAAATATGTTACTAAAATCATTGTCTACATCTTAGGTCTTTTGGTATTGTTTTGGTCACCCTGCGTCCAAACTAAGTGCTGTTAATAAACAGTTCTTTATGGTCCACATTTATATTAAAGTTTCCAATGGCAGGGACAAATATTTTAAGCACAGAATCGGTTTATTTCATCTTACAGTTTTGCTGGGAATGCACTTTTACAGTCAAATATAAATTCACAATCATATGTGAAAAGTGCTACCATTGCCTCTGAAAAGTAAAACTAAATTAAATAACCATTGTTTATCTAAGTCAAGATTTAAAAAATAGGACCTTGCTGTTAGGATTGGAACGGAGAGAGTTTCAAAACCAGATAGGATGTTTGGATGTCCTGTTCCCATGGGTAGGTTTGCAGACCTCTGCCCAGCATCTTGATTTATTCTCACTCTATTGCATCAGCTGATTTTGCATAAGCAATGAGAACACTTACCACCAGCTAGTTCCCATTAAAAGCCTAATTTGAGACCCTGCATTTGAAATACCTCAAGTTCAGACAAAAACTAGCTTTACACGATGAGGTATCTTTTTGTTGGCAGTAGATAGAGTTTAAGTAAAACAGCAAGTACCAGGGCAGATGGATATTTCTGTTGCAAACCAAAAGTCAACTTAGTAAGACTTCATTTGAAGCAGAAATACAACTATCTGCTAAGTAGAAAGGACAAAATAGGCAAGAGAAAAATCTTAAGTCCTTACAAACAGACCGTTCAGATTGAAGCAAAATATGACAATCAATTGACTTGACCAGTTGTTTTGTAGTTAATAACAGGGTAAGTTCAGAATAATGCTACTAAAGCTGGTGTGTAGTCTATATTTTGGCTGCAGCTCAGCAAACTTCCTGAACCTCCACTTAAGTCCTACTCAAGTCAGTAAGACCTTGCCCCAGGTTCCAGGTTCCACATGCCTGTGTGTACTTTGCTGAATAGGGGTGATTTTATAAAGCAAGACCTTACAGCTGTACGAATGAGGATTTGGCTCAATACTTTAAACAACTGCTACTGGTGGAAGTTGTGATGAGAGGAAGCAGAGTTTTGGTAATACTTCGAATTTGGTAATTCAAAGTTTGTTGAGCTTTGGTAAGTTCAACAGCAATGTAGAACCCAACTCGAGCACTTTTCATTTCTTCTTAGAATCACATGTGTGTATGTTTAGTACTACAGCACTTCTTCACGTAGGAAAACAGTTTTTTTAAAGCAGTACTTCAAAGCATAGGTAAGTCTACCTTTCAATCCTCACCATTCCTACTAGTTTTGAGATAAACATCCAGGCACTAATGGATGGCAGAGTGGAATAGCCACTGCTGGTATTATTCCATAATATTCACTTTATGTTCTTGCGTACCTTCCTCTGAAATTTTGAATACTTATTATTTCCATCAGAGCCAAAAATCTAAAAACCACAGGAAGTCTTGGGAGAAGAGGAGAAACCAGAAAACTAAGGAATTAGAGAGAGCAAATAGTAACAAAAATAAAAAGTAGAGGCAAGGTCTAATGTTCAAAATGAGAGATTGGGCAAAGGCAGAGAGCAGAGTAACTTCAGTAATGGCAGCTTTTCCCTGATGGTATCCCAGGGCCAGTGAGTCCTGCTGAGCAACACTGTGCTGGAGATGCTCACAGCTTTCTCATGCAGCCCACTGGCTCCAGAGCACCCCCTTACTCCTTTTAGCACCACATGGTTGATCTTCCTTTTGCCCCTGGTATGAACAGCAAGGTTCTGCTGCTTCGTGACAGCTCAGCTGGGAAGTTCAAGATTGCAGGAGAAAGAGGGACACTGCACGAAGAGGTCTGGAGGAGCCCAAAGAGGAGCTGTAACCTATCATGGTTTATGTACACATACCCAGGTCTCCCACTTGTCACTGTGCTATAAAACGTCCATGTTTAGTCTATTTGAGAGGCCCCATACCCCTGCTGGGCCATGAAATTAAGATGGAGTTAAGACCTCTGCGTTAGCAATTCTCCGCAATTTAGTGGTAATAGTTCCTGTCGCAGATGAAGAAATAGAGCATGTGGATCATAGACAATCACAGTCACGGAACAGTCCAGGTTGGAAAGGACCTCTGGAGACCATCTGATCTGAATTCTTGTGAGAGCATGGCTTCAGATTAGCTTGTCCACTTGGATTAGCTCAGATTGGCTTGGCCAAGTCTTGGATGTTTCCAGCAAAGGCAGCCAACGCCCATGATTAATTCTTCTCGTGGTGAAATATTTTTTTATTTATATCCAGAATGCATTTCCTTGTAGCAAATTATGCCCTTAGCCTCTTGTTCTATAACCATGCCTTCCTGTGAGAGGAGTACTTCTGTCTTCTCTAAAACAACAGTTTAGGTATTAGAAGGCTGAAAGAAACCCAGTTCCTGCATCCTGCAGCTTCTTCAATCCTCTAATCATCTTGACAATTTTCTGGTGGACCCTCTCCAGATTTTTTGTGTCTCTCTTGAACTGGGGGATGTCAGAACCGAATTGCAGGTATGGCCTGACACTGGACAGGTACAGTGGAATAATCACACCCCTTGATCTGCTGGCAGTACTCTTGCTGAAGCAGCCCAGGACATGTTTGCCTTAATTGCTGCCATAATTCACTGTTGGCTCATGTTCAGCTTCTGTGCCCCAGGAGCCTCTGGGCCTATTCCACAGAGCTGCTCCCCACACAGTCTGTCCACAGCCTTTAATGTTATGTGGGTTTATTCCAGAGGCAAAGCTTTATATAGAACTTTGTAAACCTCGTGCATTTTTTGTTGGCCCATCTCTAGCCTATCTCTGTATGGTGGCTCTTCCTTCTCCTATCTACCTCAACTCCTAATTCAGTGTCATCCACAGCCTTTGTGTGGGTGCATTCCATCCAAATAGTTTTGCTCTTTTCAGTTCTTCAGTTGTTTAGTGAAGCAGAATTGGCTTTTCATATATATAGGCAAATGAGAAGAGTGAATTTTCTTTCGGTATTCTCCCTTGAAAATTAAACATCCGTACACTAGCTTATGGTATGACTATATAGTAAGGTATAATGTGGAGGTCTGTGTAATTCTGATGTCTTCTAACTATCAGGAAAACATCTTGGCACTGGCAGACTAGCAGTTATAGAAAAGCTCTGTCATAATTTCTGAAAATGTCATCTCAGTAAGGGTTACCTATCATAGATCGAGTGCATTAGACACTAAAAGATGTTTCAAAGACATACTTTGGAGAGGGAGCATCAATTAGGGGAAAATTTAAATTCCTCTGGTAAGATTGTTATTTAGAGAGTTATAACTAGTCTTGTCACTTGTATTGTTTCGCAGACGCCTGAGGAAGAGAAATCTGTTAGCAGGGAAGATGACAAAGAAATAGCCTGCAGCCCAATTCCAATGACAGCGGAGAGAAGACGCAGTCTGTGGTATGCAAGCCACTATACCACTGATGAGAGAAAAGTAAGGCTGGAGGGGGAAGGGTTTGTGCATTAAACGTATTTCAATCACTCAGTTAATTTTATCACAGTTACTTTGAAATTAAGGGGAGCAGCGTTATATAGGTTGCAAGTAAGAAGATCTTCACATGTGATTATATAAATCATATATAATATCCAGCCTGTGTGGCAGAGTAGTATTAATTTTGTAAAAATTAATAAAATAAAAAGAAGAGCCAGTGTAAGGAAGTAGGAGAAGAGCAGGCTCTATGTTTTCGGCTTCTGCATTTAAGAAGTTTAGGGCCAGGCTTTTGGCATGAGGCTGTTATCTTTGGGCAAAACAGCTAGAAAGTAAGTCTGTCAGAGAGCTAAATCCTGATGTAAACATCTGATCTGCCTTGTAACTACTAATTAGCACTGTCATTGGTAAGGGGAGACTGCCAGCTTATCTTCCTCCAGGAATACTGGTGTCCTCGTTGGATATTTATAGCAGGGCAGGTAAAGCAGTTGGTGTAAGAGCTCCTGGAAGGGTCCACCTTTCTGTCATCTGTCCTCACCAGCTGCAGTGCAAAATGTCATTTGACGAGGTGCAGTCAAATTTGGGTTATACGAACAGTCTGTTGAGCCACATATACTCAAGCCCCAAGAATTCCGCCATAATAATAGTAATGGTAAATGAGCTGGCAAATGAATGAAGTATCACATTTTATATTAGTATGAACATTTCATTGGAAGTATTTTTATAATTACAGTAATTCTAATGATCATTTAAAAACTTAGTTTTTAAGCATTGGATCATTAGAAAGACATTAGAAAGCAGTTAATCAGTATAATGCCATACTGATTAATTCTTTGACCTAGTATCTAAAATTTCAATGCATCATTCTCAGTTTTGGTTTAGAATTCACAGGAACATACAGTAAAGTTATGTCAATGCTATGGCACACTAAATACCATTTTATGGAACATAGTATACAATTCTGCTGGCTTTTTAAGAATTCTTTCTGAATTTCTTAGTGCAAATCTGCAAAAGTCAGCAAATATGCATGCATATATTCAAAGAGTTAGACTTATTAATGCTTGAGCCGTGCTTCTTTAATAATTTGTCCTTGCATTGCTTTTTGCAGCTTCTGTCAATGACCCAAGATGAATACAAGCCATCGGATGTTAGTATACTACTAGTCTTTGTAATTTTGTAATTCTTCTTAATGTGTGGAAATACGGATTACGCTGATATATACAGATAAAATCTTAGATGACATTTTTAAAACTTCTTTATTTTGGTTAGCCTGCCATTTACCCTATAACCTTGATTATCCTAAATATAATTGTCTTCCGCTTCCTTAATAATTGCACTGAGAACCCACTGATTAGCCCTAAAGTTGATCATTTGAAATTAAACTGCTTGTAGTAGTACCAACTGGCAAACGATCTTCGCTATTTCATTGGGTTTAAATAAGATATCAAAATAAGCTTTCTAATGCAAGCCATCTTTAAACTTGATTTAGCTTCTTTGCTGTGTTTTTTTCTTTCATTCGTGTTGAAATGCTGAGCATGACTTACAACACATACGAGTTCAATTTACAGAAAATCCAAGCCTTTGTTTGAACAGACAGCAAATGATCCATTTATCTTGACTGCTATAGACCCTAACAGACTCTGAAAGTGGAAAAATCTCCTCTGTTCAGCATACACAGAAGAATGGAGATGCAGATGAACTTTGGGAGCAGCTCTAACCAAATCTAAAAGTGCTCCACAGCCTGTGCTTGGTGTAGCTGCTGAATATAACTGAACGTAACCCAGATACTCTTCTGAAACAGTCCACACCTGCCTGTGCATAGTTCCAACAGGCAAAATGCGCTCCTATCTCACAATCTAAGCAGAAGTCAGTCTTCAGTGTTTACTACCATCAGTAACCCATTGCATGTGAATTTCTGCCAGTACCAGAGTTATTTATGATTACGGTTGCTGGAGCCCTAATCCAAACAAGCACAAGGGCTGAAATTTAATTCACAAGAATAAAACAATGAAAGAGTGTTGAATGAGTACTACCAAGTGGTGAAAATGTGGCATCAATAACAATAATTACCACAACTGGTTTTATTAATGGCAGCAAAGGTAGATCTCACCAATAATAATTTAAAATTGAAAGTAATTTATAAGCATCATTTTCATAACTACTGGAAATAATGAGATGTGAACTGAAGTCTGAAAATCTCAATGTATTAGTTTGCCTAAGAAGGTGGATGAATTTTTGGTTACAGCTTTAACTTAAACTCAGGAGATATAATGATACTTTCCTACCTTGGCAGTAAAAAGCCGGTTTAACCTGGGAAAGGCAGGATGTCTGAAGATGGGCTGAGTGACTGTTTGTGTGCTGAGCCATGTGGTCGACCTTCACCTTCCCCAGCTGTGGATGTGTTAACTTAGTCCACCTTTACACTGCTTTTTCTTTCCATTTAATTTCATAGGTAGGACAGGCCAAGAGCATGCAAATAGTCATTTACTGTAGCTCAGCTGACCATAGTAACTTAATTGCTTTTGCTTTTATATCCACACTTTTATTCCTTTTCAGACTGCTTGTGTGTAAATTGAAGTGTTACCTGATGCAGTGTGACATTCTGGGAATTTGAAAAAAAAAACCCTTGAACACTTTTAAAGGAAATATTTATAGAAGTTCAAAGATGCAGCAGCATTTTACTGTTTGCTACAGAACTTCTTCACCAAAACCATTTTGTAACCCTATTGATATTGCATAAAAAGCTAACAACAATTAATTGTGGAAGCTGTTATGTGCTACTTTTGCATGCAACATGACTATAACATATCAATTTCTTTGGAAGGAAGTAACTGCTGTTACTTGTTAAGCTCCTTTAACTGCCAATCCAACAGTAGCAAAGCACAGAAGTAGGAGTCACATTATCCTAAGAGCCACCCCAAATGCAGACCCTCTCTCCGTTGTCCTGGCAGGTGCTGCTGGTCACAGTGAACGGGAACCCTGCTGACTATCACACCATCCACCCCACACTGCCGTTAGAAAATGGTCCGGCCAAAGCAGACATGTACTCAACACCACAGTATAAATGGGAGCCTTCGGATGACATGTCAGGTAGTGAATTGTCTGGAAATTACCCTTAGTTCCATATTTTTTCTTATTCTGTATCTCCTTTCACTGCCGCTAGCATTTATTTTCATTTTGGTAAGCTCTTTAGCCTGTTGAAGTTAAATAGTTGCTGTCACCTTGCAACGATGGCTGACTGCACAGCAATTTTGTAAACTGGGCCGTAAGCATGTACTATCCAAAATACTTTGTCTACCAACACAGCGATTGTGGGTTTTGCATTGATTCACTGTGCTCAAATGCAATTTTCCTTTGGCTCCCGTCTTGAGCTTGCTGATTGCTGTAGGAGTAGCCATCAGAGCGATTAGAAGGGAAATCATTCCAGGAGAGAGTGCATATACTACTTTTAGACCAGCACGAATTGCAAATAAGAATTTCCTTTTCTACTTAGAAAAGGAAGAGGAGGAGGAGGAAGAAGAGGAAGAGGAAGTTTCTCAGGAGGAAAAGGAAAACGTTAAATTACATGCCCTGGTCTCTGTGTTCCAATTTATCATGAAACAAAGTTACATTTGTGCTCTGATAGCTATGATGGTAAGTACTGGCAACAAAAAAGTAATGCTGTAATTTTACAAATAAATGTGTCTTCTCAATGTTTTCCTGTAAGTGATCTCATTGGTTGGTTTTCAGTGAGTGTTTGCATCAGAGTAAGAAAATACCAATATGGTGTCTGCATCATTTTGGGTCCATTTTAGGTTATTGATGCAGAATTCCCAGGCCTGTTATAAAACCTATAAATAGGGCAACATAAATAGGGCAACACGTGGGTTTCTGGGTAAAGCATCACATTTCCAGGACTGGGAGCCCTGGGTTTCGTTGTCTGTTGAATGTCAGAAAACCATTGAGGCTCAGTTTTCTGTTGTTTCCAAATACTCTGCGTAAGCACACTTGTCATGCTTTTACTCGACTCAGGAATTTGCCTACAAAATCAAAGCACTTCATAGTGATATAGTAAATTCAAAAAATACAGTTCCTATTTCACGTTGAAGCGTGCATCCAGTTACTCTCTGAGAAGAAAAGATCTGTAAAGGCCAATTTCCTACATTGACACAGAAAGGTCTCAAGGAAAATACAACTTTATGCCAAGCAAGATTTTGCTATTGTTTTACTTACTGCCCTTATTTATCTTCTTCTGTTGTTGCTTGATTTTAAGCCCACTTGATGCAAATACCTTGAGCTGCACTGTAGCAAGTTTTCAGCATAATGATTAGCTCGCTCTATATATTCCCAATGCAAGCTTTGGTTTTACTGTTTTGGAAAGGTTTCAACTGTGATGAAATTAACCGTAAAGCTTCTTGGCCCAATTTTGCATTAAAAATGGTAAAACAAATTAGCTTGGCTGCTTCTTGTTTGCATAAAGTTTCAAACTTTATTTGCTGTCCTTTAACAGGAAAAGTTTCTCAGCTAAATAAAGCAGAGTCTTTGTGTGGGATCTGGATCTGGCTTGATGTGTTCTGAGACATTAGCAAGTAGTTGTTTTCATGTTGACACAATGCCTCTTTTTCCTATTTTTTAAACTCAAGTGCTTTGCACGATCTGCATTTCCTTTTTAATTCATTTCTAGGGTCATACCTCTCAATATCAAAGGAGAAGATATATTTGAAGAGCTTTCTTGTAGTTTAATATTGAGACACTAGTAGCTTTTTTGTTAGTGATATATCCCTATTTTATATGACCCAAATTAATTTATGAATTTATTTATGGTGCGATCTGATGCAAGTTCCACTTAAAGCATAGCCAAACACAGCTCATTTTGAGTTATTTTCTTATATAGGGACAGAGAAATAGCGTATTAGTGTTTTTCATATACCCTTAAAAGACATAATTTCCAAGGGGGCTGAGCTAAACTGATTGAAATAGTCATAATGTTTCATACTTTTCTATTTAAATTGAAAAGGAATCTAAAATGTTTTATTGACAGTTATTCCACAGTTATACCAGCATATAGCTGAATTTAGTCCCAAATCGATAATGCAATGTTAATAAAAAACACTTAGAACCCCAATCCTTTTCCCTAATTGTTTGATAGAGCAATTTTCAGTAACTGATTTCTGCAAGCTATAGAAAACATTCTGTATTTGTGAGTATTGCAGGTCATCTAACATGGTTAGTGTAGACTAAATGTTCTTCAGGTTAGGTGTGTGCAGTGTGTGCATACCGCAGCTTTCCATTTTAAATCGATTCCACAAAAGCTAGAAGAGTATGGAGTTAGCATAGTTTTCTAAGTCTGTCAAACGCCTTGAATGTAGTAGCTATTGAATGTGTTCTGCTATTCCTACTCTGAATTTTTTGCTGCTAGTTTTCCAAGAAGATCTTGTGTGTGCAAAAGTTAGTCTGTATTTTCCATCGCTTTTAGTTTGGTGTAATGAGAAGCACGGAGTCTGCTTACAAACCTCACCAAGGTGCAATTAATGCACAAAGCAGGGTTCGCCCTCAGCTGTGGACTTTGTAAGAATCCACTTTCTGCGTGTTGTCCAAAGGGTCTATTGTAGCTGGCCCAGTAGCTGATTAATATGGGTGAGAGTCTCATCGTAATGATAATGTGTGCTAAGTAGAGAAGCGTAAATTAAGTGTAACTGGCAATATGCACCAATGTTGTTCCTGAATGTATCTGTGAACGTTTTTTACTCTCTTTCCTCCTTCCACAAGGCATGGAGTATCACGTATCACAGCTGGTTGACTTTTGTGTTACTGATCTGGTCTTGCACACTGTGGATGATTCGGGACCGAAGGAAATACGCCATGATCAGTTCACCATTCATGGTTTTCTATGGAAATTTACTGCTAACATTGCAGTATATATGGAGTATTGAGCTCAAGAATGATGAGCTTCCTCAAGTGTCTGGTTTTTTAGAAAGAAAGGAACCTGGGGAGTTGGCATCAAAGGTAGGTGTTACAAACAGCTGAGATTTATTTATGAAACCACAAAATATATTGTGATAAAAAATGTGAATCTCTTGGCATTTCTTTAAGAGTGAATCCTCAGTATTCAGTATAACCATGTTCAGTAACAGTTCCACAATAAAGCATAACTCATTAAAAAATAGTGTTCAGAAAATTGCTTCTTGCTTGTTGAGCTAATACCATAACAAATGTTTCAGACATCTTTGTAGATTTTCATGATAATTCTGTAGAAAACTCTTAGTAGATGGAAATTGCTCACTTGTTTGGTCTTATAAACTGGATGCAAAACTAGATGCGATTTGATTTGTTAGTTAATACCCATGGGATGTCAGGGCTGACTCTCGATATGATGGCAACTAGAATTGTGGTGTCATTGCAATTACCAGTACTCCCCACTCCCTTATGATTTGGCACAAGCAGCAGTACAGGGCTGTGACAGCTTTAATTCTTTACCCTTACACCTGAAGCAGCGTGAGTTGGAATCCATTTCAGGTCAGAAACAAGAGAATTTGTTGACCTCAGTGCATGATAGATTTTTTTTCTTGATGTCTTGAAAGCACTACAAAATGCATTTTGTTTGGCAGGTTTGTTTCTAGGGGAGGGCATGAGCATGAATAGGAAGTTGCTTCCTAGAGCACCCAAGAGGGGCGTCTCAGAGAGTGCATCTAGTTGGCACTGCTCCCCTTGCACTAAGTGAATCACTTCCCTTGTGACTCCTAATTACTATTTAAGGTGATTGTCTAAGTGATTTTCCTTGTTGGCAGTGCCCTTTGGACAACCGTTTCTGGGTCTTTAATGCATTTGAAAATCAGTGAGTGCTGTATTATTTCTCTCATAAAGGTAGGGTTAGTTTAGTAAGGGAGCTAAAGCTCAAGGGGTTCTTCAAGAGAAGTTCTACGGTTTCTCTCAATGACTTTGTAAATGTCTAAGGAGTTTTAACTGTCTTACTACGTCAGCACCTTTGACATTGGTTCTTATTAGCTATATCTTCAAATATCTAAAACTAGCTGGTGTCAAGAAAGGAAACTGCTATGTATTCGTGATGGTTTGGCCACACCCATAAAACTAATAGAGGATGTCTAGTGGGGTTTGTTAGGCTGAATATAATGCACTCTAAATTTCACGGAATCACAGAATGGTTGAAGTTGAAAGACACTTCTGGAGGCCATCTGGTCCAACTCCCCTACTCAAGCAGGGCCATCTAGAGGTGATTGCCCAGGACCCTGCCCAGATGACTTTTGAATATCCCCAGGAACTGAGACTTCGCAACCTCCCTGGGCAACCTGTGCTAGTGCTCAGTCACCCTCACAAGAGAAGAGTGTTTCCTGATGTTCAGAGGGAACCTCCTGTGTTTCAGTTTGTGCCCGTTGCCTTTTGTCCCATCACTGGGCACCACTGAAAAGAGCCTGGCTCTGGCCTCTTTCCACCCACCCTTGAGGTATTTATAGACGTTGGATGAGATTCCTCCTGAGCCTTGTCTTCTCCAGGCTGAACAGTCCCAGCTCTCTCAGCCTTTCCTCATAGGAGAGGTGCTGCAATCTTTTCATCTTCATGGCCATTCAACTAGACTCTCTCCAGTACTTCCATGTCTCTCTTGTACTGGGGTGCCAGAATGGGACACAGCACTCAAATTGTGGCCTCACCAGTACTGAGTAGAGGGGAAGGGTCACCTCCCTTTACCTTTGGACAACACTTCTCCTAATGCATCCCAGGATACCATTACCCTTCTTTCCTGTAAGGGCACATTGCTGCCTCATGTTCAACTTGGTGGCCACCAGGATCCCCAGGCCTTTTCCACCATACTGCTCTCCAGTTGATCCTCCCCCAACATATAATGATGCATGAACTGGTTGTTCCTCCACAGGTGCAGGACTTTGCATTTCCCCTGTTTGAACTCCATGATGTTCCTGTCAGCCCGTTTCTCCAGCTTATTGAGGTCTGTCTGCATGGCAACACAACCCTCTGGTGTGTCAGCCACTCCTCCCAGTTTTGTGTCATCAGCAAACTTGGTGAATGTACACTCTGCCCCATCGTCCAGATCGTTAATGATGATGTTGAACAGGACTAGATTCAATAGTGACCCCTGGGGTACATCACTAGCCACTGACCTCCAACTAGACTTTATGCCACTTATCACCACCCTCTGAGCTCAGCTGTTCAGCCAGTTTTCAATCAACAACACTCTCTGCTCATCCGGCCCATACTTCATCAGCTTGTCTATCAGGATCTTATGGGAGACAGTGTCAAAAGTCTTCCTGAAGTCTAGGTAGACAATATCCACTGCTCTCCCCTCATCTACCAAGCCAGTCATTTCATCGTAGAAGTTTATCAAGTTGGTCAAGCATAACCTCCCCTGGGTGAGTCCGTGCTCACTGTTCCTGATGATTTTCTTGTCCTTCATGTGCCTGGGAATGGTTTCCAGGATTAGCTGCTGCATCACCTTAGAATCATAGAATGGTTTAGGTGGGAAGGGACCTTTAAAGATCATCTAGTCCAACCCTCCTGCCGTAGGCAGGGACATCTTTCACTAGATCAGGTTGTTCAAAGCTCCGTCCAACCTGACCTTGAACACTTCAAATGATGGGGCATGCACAACTTCTCTGGGCAACCTGTTCCAGTGTCCCACCACCCTCACTTTTCCAGGGATTGAGGTGAGGCTGACCAGCCTGTAGTTCTCTGGGTCCTCCTTGCCCTTCTTGAAGATAGGAGTGACATTTGCTTTCCTCCAGTCTTCCAGCCTGTATCTCTTCATTGCAGCTACGCAATCCATCACACCCTGTCTCTGTGATCCCAACAAGATCATAGCCCGGCACAGAGGTGTCTAATTCCTTGTGTTTTTTCCCCATGCTGCATGCATTAGTGTACAGGCACTTCAGAGAGGCACCTGGCATGCTGATTTCCCGCAAAGGATCTGGAAGGTTTCTCTGTAATGGTGCCTTGAAAGAATTTCCTTGCTTACATACAAATGCTTGAGGTGACCCCACATAAGCCCTGTTTTGTTGATTATGTGTTTCCTTTCATTCACATCACCCCAGGCGCCCTTTGCTTGTCAGCGCTGTCCTTCACTCCCTTTCAAGACTGCTAGTAACTCTTTCCCTCCCCGTGATTCCTAGTCTGAAGTCCTTTGAATAAAGATTGAATTTAAATAACATTTGGATACTGTATTCTGCAAAGAGAGGAAAATATATGAAGAAATGTACTATAATTCTTTGTGCATAATTTTCTGCATGCTATGTGTGTGTTTCCTGGTCTGGAAAAGAAATAAAATGGATACTGTAAAAGGTGGACTAAAAGCATTTCTTTGATCTGCAATCCTTCAAGGCTTTTCTTAGAGCCAGCTCTGGCTCTGGAAATGCCAAGGAGAGCAAGGTGTAAATGCACCGGGGAGACGGAGCTAATCACTGCAGAACAAATCCGTGTTTTACGATATCAGTGGTTTGTGTTGCAAAAGCCAGAGCTCCGGGAGGTATGTGGAGAAGCTGTGACAATTCACACGGGCTGACAATCTGCTGCTGCGGCTCAGTGTGAGCCACAGAGTCGGTGAAAACAGCTGTCGCTAGCCTGGGACCTCTCCTTTACCCCATGTGACACTTGCACGTTAGATGAAAAACAGGAGAGATCTTTGCATTGTACTACTGGCCTTCTCATCCTATTGTATGCAAAATACTTGGCTCTTACATTTTTTTCCTATTTGAGGTTTTATTCTTCTACCTTAGAAAGTAACAAAATAACCGTTATTACTTTGCAGAATGTAGACATAAAATCAAGTGTGTGATGAATGGGCATCATGCTGTTTTCTGAATTTTGGCCATCTCTCAGTATTGCAAAAACTGTTGAATTTAGCTTTTTGCAAAACACAGAAATGCAGTCTTCATTGAAGAGATTTATTTATTTCTAAGGTATCCTGCTGTTACAGAATTGTCATTTCTTAAAACTCCTCAAAGAACTAAGAGCCATCTTAAATCTTGTAACTGCTCCAAATGCAAGGCACATTCAGTTGACTGTGTCTTTTGTAACTTAAAGACATACAAATAAATCGTTGATTTTTAAATTAATTACATTTAAGCACCTAAAGTACCAAACCTCCTAAATCAAAAGACTTAGGATATATACCAAACCCTAATGGCAATACACTCACCTGCCTGTGCTTCTTCCCCACAAAAAGGGAAAAATGAGCAAAAATGGACAGATGGAGGTTATACCAATCGATATATAAAGAGAAGATCCTTAAACTTATAAGACAGGAGTTAAAAACTGAATAGAATGGGGGAGAATAGAACGATATAGGTAAATAACTTTAAGAAAAGAGGCGAAGTGAGAAGTTATTACTCAATGGAAAAGTGCAAATGGAATAAAGTTGTTTTTAATGTAGGATGTTTCCTAAATGACAACTTCCACAAAGATGCACTTTGACACTGATGCCGTCATTGCCATTTTCTGATGGACAGAGAAAACAAAGGCGTGCAAAATTTATGAAAACATGTTTGCATTAGCAGGACATAGGATATACAATTAGTCTGTTGTTTTTGTTTTGATTTTTGTTTGCAGATTCTTTTCACAATTACTTTCTGGCTACTGCTTAGGCAACACCTCACTGAACAAAAAGCTCTTCAGCTAAAAGAAGCTACTTTATCTGAGGTCAAAGTCGGAGATGAAGAAGATGAAGAAAAAGGTAAAGCCATATCCAATTCAGTCCTTCAGTCATGATAGAAGTTCCAGTTACTGCATTTCTGTAATGCTGAAAGCAATTAGCAAGATACGTGTTATTAGCTAAGGAAGATTACAAAATCTATGTGCAACTATCTCTTGGGATATAAAAATAAAGCACCTTTGAACTTCAGAAATACAAATAAAATGAGAATTTTATTTACTGTTGAACTGCAAAAAAATGGAAGATGACTAACTGATTTGAGAAATGTCCTGGGATTTCAGTTTACTCCTGTGTTGCAAACTCAAACCAGCAGATTAATTGCTGTAGGAGTTTAATCACAGAAGAAGAGTTTACATATGAAATGTCACTTACTAAATTCCTTGGAATTTGTGTTTGCACATAAACAATTCTACAAAACCAGAAGTTAAGCTACTAACTTCAATGGGAAAATAAGCATGTATATTTTCAATGCAGGGGCTCATTCTATCAGAAGCATACCTGAAAGCAAAGTTTACTGCTACAATTTCAGCTTATCTAACAGCTCAGTGGCCTGTTCTCTCTTTTGCCAGTGGGCACGTGTTCCCCCAAACCTTTCTTGCCCTTTTCTTTCTCTCTGGATGTTGATCTGAACAAGTTCAACTCACTGAAATGGTAGAAAGCCAGCCTGGGAAGCAGTGATGCAGCTCCTTGTTCGAGTCATTACAATATTTGTCCCAGTAGAATGTCTGATCAGTGTCAGAGCTGGACACTGCAAGGATTTGCAAGGCAAGAGCAAGGAAAGAGTCTGAGAAGAGGGATGGTGAGTGGGACAAAAGGAGCGGGCAAGCATTTTGGTGGTGAAGTCTCGATATTGTTCTCAATTTGAAGAAAAGCATTACAGCTACATGCTATGAGTTTGACAAGCCCTGTTATCTGGATACTTGCTTACGTGTACTTGCTGTTGGGGGGACACTTAACCCTGGCCTCCACAAGCCTCACAAGGTTAATAATGGGGAATCCTGACCTCTTCATAGGGCAAAAGCAGCTTGTCTTTTCTGCAATAGCTCAGGTACAGCAGAAGAAGCTGGAAAAGTGGTAGTTTCTTTGAAAAACAGCAGTGTTAATGCAGCATTTATGGTTTTTGAGCTTGTTTGGGTTTGTGTTAATGTTTTCTCTTGCCTGTGGTTTTTGGAGGTAACCACAATATTCTCTAAAGGACGAAACTCGAGAGGTTCAAACTCAAGATGAGAGGTTTCTGGTGGTGCTGGTGGTTTCTTTGTTTTCCAGTTTAAAAGGCTTCTTGCCTGGGAGTAAAGGTTTTGCCATGGAAAGTGTTTTGACTGTTATCCATTATATAACCCTTAGGCTTTAAATTTCCACTACAGCTGCCTGCATTTCCAAGTGAAGATGGGTGTCTGGTAAGGACGTATAGCTATGCACCATATGGCTCAAGGAGCAGGTTGAAGCTCATATGAAGTTAAAACTCTTTCCCCTGCACTGGAGCCACGTAATTCAGAAATACAGTCTCTTGTGAATATTGTGTTTTAAGTTTCTGTGTTGTGTGCAGAGATTTTACTTTCCACCCATTTCAATTCTTACTAAGTCCCCCAAACAGACAGAAGCCAAATGTGACTCTGTATTTGCAGAAGAGGAGTTGCAAGAGGGAGAAGTGGCAGAAGAACAGGAGGAGGAGAAGGAGGAGGAGGAGGAGGAAGAGGATGATGAGGATGAACAGGATATTATGAAAGTCCTGGGAAAGCTGGTGATGGCTATGTTCATCAAGTACTGGATTTACGTCTGTGGGGGCATGTTCTTCTTTGTCAGCTTTGAGGGTAGAATTGTCATGTACAAAATCATCTATATGGTACTGTTCCTCTTCTGTGTGGCCCTCTATCAGGTAAGTGAGACCTGTGTTAACTAAATTTTGTTCTTGAATACAGTGGTTCATACCTTTAACTTGGTAATAAAGTAGCTCCAAACAGAATTCATAAACAGTGTGTTTGTTCTTTAGTTAGGTGCAACATAATAAGATCATTTGAAGGGGTTAAGACTAATTCTCCTTTGGCTTTTGATTATAGTGACAGGCAAAGTGCACATAAGTTAGATGCATACAATACACACTTCTGCTCTGGGACTCCACCCCACATTACCGTGAGTTTTGGAACCTGTGTGGGAAAATTCTGTGCCTGTGCATGTCCTATATAGCCACTAGTTTTTGTGACAACTGGTCCACACAGCTTCCGCACCCCAATGAGCAGAGGCCCTCTCCTCCTGAACTGTCATCACCTAATGGTGATGAAACTGACTGACTGAAGCTGTCCCTGGCATTTATGGCTCTGGCCGTGTCCCAACAGACATTTTTACACAAAAGCCTGTGCTTGGGTGCACATGCATCAGGAATAAAAACTGTATCTCAGAGAACTGTGGCTGCTGTTGGGTAAGTGTTGTTTACTTCAAGCCAGCTAGGAAAAATAGTATTCTTAGTCTTTGTTTGCCAGTACAGTGTTGTCAGTATTTTTGTCAGTGTCTTTGGCTTCAGCTTGTTTCAACATTTTTAGTGTGTGATTTTCAGGTGCACTATGAATGGTGGAGAAGGATCTTAAAATACTTTTGGATGTCAGTGGTTGTTTACACGATGTTGGTACTTATCTTCATCTATACATACCAGTTTGAGTCGTTCCCTGGGTTGTGGAAGAACATGACAGGCCTGGATGAAAACAAGTAAGAGTTTTCAATTAATTTCATTTTTTTCTTTGGAGTTTTGAGTTCAGTGTGGTGGAATGCTGTGAGAGCAGTTTTCCTTCTTGCGCGGTAGAAACGTCATGAGACCATCACCGGGCATAGCCGACTTGGCTCAGCTCTGAAGCCATAGATTTATTGGTGTAACAATAGAGATGAGCAAGGGCATGAAAGGTGTGCAGAGAGTCATATTTCATCTGCTGCCAAGGCCTTGGCACTGCTCCTGTTGCCAATACACTGCCCATACTGCTCTCTACCTCTGACCATAGGAGCAAGATCTGGGAATAGATTAAGGGTAGATTTGCAGGATGTCTGAAGCCGATGAAGGTGGACATGCCTTCCTGCTAATAAGGAGGGCTGTGTTTCTTCTTCCTCGTGATGCGTTGGGCATTTCGCAACAGGAGCTTATATGAAACAGTATATGCAGTATTAGTGGATCTCCAGTGCAGGGCTTTCAATCAGAGCCAACTCATCTGGTTCAAGAGATATATGGCAGGTTTGGTTCATTTGACTCTCTACATTTACAGTATCTCTCTACATTACTGAGTCCAAATGCAAGATATTTGCATTATAAAACTTGCTGATTTAGAAGAATTTTAAAAACTAAACCCACACAACAAGTACTACCCCCTTATTTCCTATTGCAAATGATTTGTAATAATGTCTCATGGCAAGAAAAAGATTTTGGTGTGAAAAGGTGGCTTACTGGCTTACATTTTTTTCCAGACTAGCGGACCTTGGCTTAAAACAGTTTTCTGTGGCTGAACTCTTCACACGCATCTTTATCCCCACCTCCTTCCTGCTGGCGTGTATCTTACACCTTCACTATTTCCATGACCGGTTTCTCCAGCTCACTGATTTAAAAGCTGTAACCAGCAAACAGGACAACACTATTTACAGGTAAAGAAGCAAATTAAATGGAGTTATTGATTATCTGTGTGAAAATGCTGTTTCTGACTGTCTTGAAATGCTCACTTTTCATTAAATCTTTTTTTCCTTTTCTATGAGTACCTGGCTTTAAAAGAAGGTGCTCAGTATCCAGCACCCTGCTAAACAAACGACAGCCAAAGTATCTGTCTTCTCCCATTTACCCCTACACACTGAAGTTTTTCATTTTGGGGTGCATTTTCAAAGGTACTAATGGTATTTATGTATTTATCTCATTGGCTTTGACCTTTAACGGGAGGTAGATGCTTAATTGCTATGTGTACTTTTTTGCAAGTCCTGTCAATAATAGGAAACATGGCTTTTAATTTCAGACACTTCTGTTTTTCAATGTCCATGTTGAGGGACAAATGAAGATTGAGAAATCTTTGGCGGATACCACATTTGCATGGACAGGACTTTTTGTAAAGTTGAACTTCAAAAATGGAAAAATCCCAAACCTGTGGTCACTCTTTAAAGTACTGACCCTTGGCTATGCTGGCTCTTTGAGACATTCAGCAATCTCATCAAGAAGTTCATTAGCATTTTTTCATTATTCTGGGACCTCACTTTTCCTGTGTTTAACTCTTGCATATTCTCCTGCATAAAAACATATCTGGCCTAGGATTCTGCTCAAGGGGTATAAGAGAGAGGAATGGTTTCATAGAACATAGAATCATATTATACGATGACATTTGCTTTAATTCTTTGAAGAAACCAATTTGTTTAGACACTATTTTTAAAGTGTTTACCTGTCCAATGATAAGTGTAACTCAGCTGCACTTCTGTGAATGGGGCTGGCTGCATAACATCATGTACACCACAGTATGTTATGGAATAACCACAGTTTATCTTAACAGAGAATTCTGCTCTAAGACTCGCTAGATTTACAAAAGCATTTCAGATATTTTTCCTGCATTCAATTTAGTATGAAGCTACTTTACAGTGTATGGTACAATACGTTTCTCTTCCCTATCATCAGTGCGTGAGAATAAGCTCTAATTTTCTAGAATGTTTCTGGTTTCTGTATTTAAATAATTGCTAAAACCAGAACAAATCAAACTGGACAAAGTTTCCTAACAATATTGCGGGGGTTTTTTAACTTACTTTTTTAAATGGCTGTTTGTGTAATACCTTTTATTTTGTCTTTTCTTGAATCGCTAAATGCGACGGTAGATTCAAGGGCCCTTTGAAATGGCCTGTGAGCAAACTTTCTTTGCCCATAGCAGACTTCTTGTGCAGCAGCAGGTGGACGTTAACATCTCTGAACTGGGCAGCCAAGCCCTGCAACTGGAGCCCTGATAGATGTCTGAGCTGAAATGGGGGTTGTACTTTGGCTGAGGCATTTGGGGGAATGCATTACAGTTTGCAGTAACTGCACATGCTGTTTTGTGGCCCAAACACTGCACTTGTCCTCAGTAACATAGAAACAGCTTCCACCTCCCTCCTAGTGTGATCCAGTAGGCACAAAATTGGAAAAAAAAAAATAATCCCTAAGGCGCTCCCAGGATATAGGTGGGTTCATGGTACAGTACGCTCTGCCTGTGAAACCGCTACTTGCAAATCTTTCTGTTATACATGAAAGATACCAAAACCAGTTCCTCCATCTGCCCCTGAACTGCCACGTATGATTGTGGTATTATGTTTGTGTCTAACTGAAGAGTCCTGTTAAAATTGCTGAGACTGTTCAGGTATTAAGATGCTGCTTCACATGAGCAAAGTTTGCAGAGTGAGTTCAAGAGTAAGGCTCTGCCAGCTGCAAATAGAGGGGGCAGCAACTGGCACACTGGAACTGGCAGAGTGAGGCACTTCTCACTATTTATAAAGGTGTTTTATAAAGGTCAATTATACATCTGCAAGAGAAAGACAAATCCTCTGATTAGGACTTCTCAAGCCCATTTCCTTGCTGTGGCATGAATTATGATACGGCAGAGATAAAGGCTGTGCAGCAGATAATTTCTGTGGTATGATGCTCCATTATAATCACCTTTAAATAAAAAAAAAGAATCAAAGTAGCTTTTTTTAAAAATATGCAGAATATTCTGTGGGTTACTTGAGCTAAAGCGGTAGAGGCTGTTCTAACATTTTGGGGTCTATGGGAATAACCTGCAGTTCTAACTGAAGTTGCGTACGGTCTAAACGTTGCAGTACTACATTTATAAGCTTCCTAGACTTTTCACTGCATGGTGTATGTTAAGCTTTCAGATTGTGCTTTGTTATGACAATGTGTTTCTCTTGGTAAGTGCATTCGTTCTATTTAATGGTTTCCTTTTCTCTCTCTCTAATTCATTTCCCATTTTCACCTCATGCATTCTTGTGCTTTCATCTCCCACCTCATAGCCATGCCAAAGTCAATGGCCGTGTTTATCTAATAATTAATAGGTGGGTACTTCAATTCTTCCTTTCCTTTAAAACAAATGTACCTTAACTCTTTTGTTACTTCTTAATTGCCTTAAAACAAAGTATGTTCTTGCCGCACGGTACTGTGAAGCAAGCAGGGAGAGAATGTTATTCAGGTATTGTAGACACCTAAAGCTGGTGACGTAGTTAATACATCTCTCCTGCATATGTATATGTTGTGAGTTCATCTCCCAGCTGGGAATTCTTCTCTTAAACTTTGCCCGTGCCTCAATACAGGAATAATTGGTGCTATTTGTAATTGGCTGCAGACAACAGACTTGGTTGAGGAGGCTCGTTTATCTACCCTTTGTTTGTGCACGGAAAGATGCATGCGTGCATGTGAACACATACGCACAGACACACGTCCCTGTCTTCCTCACAAGAAAGGGAATTTGAAGGTCGGGTGAATTGGATGTGCAGTATGTATTATGAGTTTGTACAGACTGAGATTTCCTGATTCAGAGACAGAAATGGAACATGCAGTGCACTGAAATTCATAGGCTGAGTTGGGTGCTGCAGTATCCAAACTACAAATGCCCATATTGCCATCATCGTCATCGCTTTATAAATGGCGTCTTGAAAACATTTCCATAAACTAGGTTTCTTTCAAAATATTTGACTGGAGCAAATGTGGGCTTTTGTTTAATGAGCTCTGAGAACAAAAGGACTTCTGAGTTTGTTGTCACTACTGAATATAAACAGAAAAGCCAAGAAGACCGCTTGTTTAGATCTATGTGACTACCTGCTCTAACAAGAAGTTCATTTATATGCCATGTTCACGCTCCTTTTTCAAATGTCATCACATAGTTTAGGCCAGGGTTCTTAAAAGTTCACCAGAGCTGGAAACCTGGTCTGTAGGAAGCCCGTGTGTCAGGGGGCAGCAAGGGCAGGTGGCTCGGCGAGGGCAGGCAAGCCGGGAGCTGACGGGCAGGGCCAGGAGGCAAGGCTGGGCTGTCTCCCACGGGGAGTCAGGAACGGGAACCATCAACTGAGGGAGAGGATCTGGGCCGGAGATTGTAACTGGGGTCAGCCACAGCCTGGGGAGCTCCCAGCAAGTCCATAGAGATGAGCCAGACCGGAGGTGAAGGCGGGGAATCGGCCTGTGTGTCAGGCTTAGGGTCAGGGGGACACGGGAGCAGGCGCAGACATGGCTGTGATGTGGCCACGATGGAGGGGCAGGAGCCTCAGAATGAAAGCAGCTCCCAAAGGAAGGAGAGGGACCCCATGTCCTGAGGCGTCCTGGCTTGCAGGCACCCCAACACGGGCCTTGGATGCAGGCAGCAAAACCCCCTGCAAGGGCAAGGAAAGCACTCGGGGCCCTGCCGATAGAGGTATGGCGCTGGGTGCTTGGTTTGGATCTTGCACACCAGATATTCAGGCGTTGGGTCGCTAACGTTCTGCAGAGCCAAAAGCTTTCTGTTATTAAGGCTGCGCGTGACAGATTCTTGAGAAATTGTTTTGAGCCAGAAGGTTTCAAGCAATTCATAAACTGCAAAAGCAATTATCAAAGGCAAAAGATGCTTCATAATGCATCCAGTAAGTTGTTATTAATTAATTTTCTGCTCTAGCAAATTACAAATAGGTGAAAGTACTAGGAGTCCGGCAAGGACATGGGGCATATGCCTGATTTTAGTGCCTTTAAAATTGCTTTGATGCCTAAAACTAGATCTGCTAGTACACTTCTTGTTACTGATACCCTGTTTAATGAATTTGAGGATGGGAAGGGCTCTCAGTTAAAAGCGTTAGTGGCTGTACCTTCCAGGCTTTTTATTTGCATTATTATTTAGTTATTCCTCTTCCTAAGTATCAGACACAATACCTTTGTGTTATTTCTGATAGCTTCCCACCCATATATGCTTTCCAACTTGAAGTTACACCTGACTAGCTGTGAAGCCTGTATAGGTAGCTTGTCTTAGATATTCTAAACTAGTGCAGGTTTTAGATCCTAATATATAAGTGTTGTTTGTTACATGCTATCATGTGATCTTGCAGTAAAAAAAAAATAAATAGGAGGAACAACCACCATAGCAATAAATGAAAAGGTTTGAGAAGAAAGATTCCAAGTAGACTAACTTTTTTAATAGTGGGCAGGGGCTCTTATCAAGCCTTGGATCTCCTGAGCACATGGTCCTGTGCTCAAGCCTAGTGATGCCATTAGAACTAAGCACCGACACACTGAAAACTAAGCAGGTCTATATGTTGCATGTACCCATCTTTATAACCCCATCACCTTCTGGATCTCCCGGATAGGAATGGGAGTTATATGAATAAGAGAAAGATGAGTCCTCTTGTACAAAATCCTATAGGGTTACTGTGTTTCTGTCCAGTTTACACTGAGGTAAGTCAGTAAGTCCTTGATTTACACCGGTGTGAATGTAGGTTTTTCCATTATAAAAGTCAGCTGGGAAGGTAACTCGTTAAAATCAATGCAATTGCACATGTGCAAAACCTGTCTGATTGTATGGATACTTCCATTTCACCAGGCATTGCCTTTTAAACGGGCTCTGATGATTTACTGTAGCTGAGAATCTCCATAACATTTGAACTAAACTGAAAATTCATTCTCTCTTCTTTATACATGACCCTCCTGTTGGTACATTATTAGAGTTTTAGGTAGATGTGCAAAGTTAGATTATGTCATTTTAGACAATATTATTGTTTAGTCATTTTACAGAGATTTTAATATCCTTCTAGTATGTACAATATCTTAAATATGAAAATGACGTGTATTGGACAAAACCCCCTATTTTCAATAGCCAAATCTACTGAATATGTTTTTGAGTAGAAGAGATTTTCAGATTACTGGACACTTAGGTTCATCTCCCAATCCGTAATGAAGGATGTGAGATTATGTGGTGCTTGACTGTCTCGTTGAACTACTTTTAAACGACCTTTTCTGCTTTTTGCTAGTTGGTATGGTATTTCTACTTCAGGATTGTGTAGACAAATTTCTGTACCTTATTTGAGCCACCAAAGTTTCCATCTTAAAGAAACCACAAGTTGCTAATATTTGAAAATAATTCTGTTTGTTTGACTTTCTCATTAACTTCTTAGCCTATGCTCTTATTTTTTAGTGATCAGATGGATAAATCTAGATTTTTAGTTCCTTGAACTGTAAAATACCTAGTTAAAATTGGCAGAATTTCCTGTCTAAATGGTAATATGCCAGAATTTCACATCATGAAAAATAAATCCCTGAGATGGTACTGTAGCATATTAAAGTTACTTGCATTAGTCCATGAGCAGTCTAACAGGTGCTTGAAAGTATGCTGAGTGTAGGAATTTCAATAGCATAACTAAACATTTAGTGACCTGATCATACAGATATGCATTTGACAAAGGGAGACTTCATTGCAAGAATTCGTATTCAAAGGGACTATTTATGGCAGTAAGCACTGTGGTCAGGAAAACACATAGGATCAGAGAATTAGGAAAAATGGATTTTCTGCAAATATGGGAGGTGAGTCCCAACAGCACACCCCGGGGGAAAAAAATAAAACATCTGAAGCCGTAAGAGAATGTCTTTTTTCTCGGTAAAAAAAAGATATTTACTGAATAAATCTCAGAAAAATTGGCACCATGATAATAGAGAAATACTATTTCTGTGTTAAATCAGTTGCAGCCCAGTTTTGGTAGTCTGAAAATTGCTAGTAGATTTATTAAGAGACAGTTAGAAATCCTAGAAAAATTATCCATGGGATGTAGAAAAGCAAGAGAGAATGAATGACACTATCAAAGACAGGCATGATAAAATATACTGAAGCCACAGCCATGGAATTTTTGCTTTTGTTTGTTCCCAAACTTATAGCTGGAAGAAAATTTGCAAATCCCTTGGCTTCCCAGCTGCATCTTTCAATTGGAAGAAGGTGGAAATGAGTTTACAGTAATCAGTCAGTTACTTGGGATGATTCAGCTGCATTACTGACAGTGTGGTGCAGCACTGAGCATGTTTAGCACTGGTGTAAATAAGTTGCCCCCTTTCCATCTGTGCTGCAATTCCGTGTTTCTTTATAGAAGCGCCCTGTGAATGTCATGATGGCATGCTCTTGGCATCAGAAGGCTTCTGCAGATGGACTAGGAGAATGTTTTCTGACTTGTGATGTAGCATGACGTATTTGTCGATGACCTTCTTCTGTAACCCCTCTGTTCTCATCTCCCTTTTTCTTTCTGTTCCAATTACTTTGAGCAGCCTCAAGAAAAAAATACCAAACCACCAAAATGAGTAAGTCCCCTATGAAGTCATGAAATGTTTCCTCTTAAACAATGTCATTTCATGCTTCTACATCTTAAACTCTGACCATTTTCTCCAGCGGGGAAAATGTCAAGTTTAAGTGTCAATACCACTCATTACTAACTAACCATTAGTATCTGAGTGAGAAGTAGTTACTAATACATTCCAACTCAATTTACAGTGTGTGTTTGGAGAAAGTACCAGAATCATTAACTTTTCCACCTCTAAGGCATTTTCCATGAGTGGGATTTTTTTTCTAATTATCATCTTGAAAAAGAAAAAGACTACGATGCCATTATTGCTCAGTTTGCTGACATGCTACTATTTACCAACAGACTGGTGCACCAAGATGGAAGCCTGCCTGACATAACTATGATGAATTTAACAGCCAGCAGAGAAAAGGAAGAGGATAAAATGCTGGAAGAGGCTGGTGAGAAAAGAATGGAAGAGCCAGAGGGGGAGGGAGGGAAAGGGAGGGTCGAAAAAGGAAAAGAAGAAGAAAAGGAAGATGAGGACAAGGAAGATGATGATGATGAAGACAATGAATCAGAGGAAGAAGAAACTACAGGTAAGCTCTGTAGATTGCAAATTTTGCCTTCCTCAGCATTAGTTAACAGAGGCAACAGATGGTTCATTCTTGGTCATCGCTGCTCACTTCAATCGTCAGGTTTTCCTTCTAATTTTACATACAGTCTTTGCCAGAAGAGCCTGAACTGAGCAGATGACTACTTGTCAATTATTCAACAGGCTACAGTCTCTTATAGGGAAAAATCATACCATTTCTGTAGGATACTGAGAGGATGAAAACAAAAGAAACCCCACCTCTTTCTTCTAGCTGGTTTGGGTTGGAGGTTACCCCAAATCCTAAGAACTCCTTTAGAGTGAAATCTATACTAAAGAAAATACACATACATATTTAATCTCTGATACTGCATGCTTTCAAGGCAATCCACTCCAGAAGTCCCAATGGATTTGCTTCATTATTCATGTGCACATTAGTGTCATGCTTTCCACTTCTGAATGTGTAATTGATGCCAGATGAACACAAAAATGCTTAAGGGCAGACATGGGTAAGGCTGGTGTCGTCATCCTTGGTATTGCTAGGATGAACTCCTAACATGAATTATTTCCGTAACTCAGTTTGTAATACGAGCCATGAGTGAAAACCAGAGAAGAGCATTTAACACCCAAGGAAGCTGTATTGTTTGGAAATGGCCTTACTACAGATTTAGTTGCTCCCGCCAATATTCACAGGACTGTGACACATAAACAGGGACAGGGTCTTTGTCAAGGCAAAATGACAGCACATCTGGCTTAGCTGCCCCAGGGAAGCTGAGTTGAAACTATTTACCTTTCCTGGTTTGGACATCTTCCCTCACAGAGGTGTTCATGGGCCATGGAAACCTTTCTTGGCCAGCTCTCAACGCGGTCTGTGAGGGGTGATGAGTCTGTTGCACTCTGGCCATGCCTACATGGTGGAAGAGCTTGGAGACAGAGGCCAGCTGGTGGAGGTTACCCTGTGCAGCCACATATGCAAGCAGGGAAGTGGGGACCTGCAGGCTTCGCCCTGGGGCCCCTTCTGCACCGCAGTGAGTGGGGCTTGGCGATAGCACAAGGTGCTGCTTGCCATGTGTGATCCATCTTTAAGCTGTACATGCATTTATTTCTACCAAAGAGGTATATCTTTCTTATATAGCCGTGTGGCTGGAGTTTTGACATTATTTTAACATGTTCACGTGCGTGCAGACTTTATTACACAGTGATGTACAATTTTCCAATAGATGCAGTCAGGTCTATATTTTATCCCCCGTGCATGTAGTGCCTGGACATGCTAGACAGAGCTCACTACAGTACCTTATCTGCCTGCTCCACTTAACTGGCACTGTCTGGCTATATCTTGCATGGTGCAATACTACCAATTAAAATAAATGCAATGAAAGAATGAGTGAGAACATTTAATTCTATAAATAAAGACTTTCCTTAAATACACTCATTGCGCCTATAAAAGCACACATGTAGGACTGGAGTTCTATAGCTTAATTCATCAGGTTTAATTATGTACTCATGGAATTTAGCATTTTTATTAGGATTTTCTAAGTTGTGGTTGGAGAAAAAAGGCAGAAGAGAAAAAAAAATGGAATTTGGTTGTCAGGTGTTCCAAAAGTCTGCTTTTTCACACAAGTGTGCATGTGTTCTTCACACAAATAGGCACAGAATAACCATCTTGGTTTGCTTTATATATAAAATAACCAGATAAGTTGAAATAATTACATACAGAAGCTGGTAACTCCTTTGCATTTTTACCAGCTTAGACAGTGATGCATTTTGGTGTCACTTGCAAATATTTCCATCTCTGATGTTAACTGTAAGAATGTTCTCACAGCATGCAAAATCCTTCCTAGTCTCCGCCGTGCTTCTAAAACCCCTAATAGAGTGCGAAGACTTTATACTAGTATGTACCAACCTGGTGAAACAGTTTTATAGCCAGCCTGCAAGCAAAGACGGCACTTAGAGAGCACTGTTCAGCATATGTATTGTCATATATACTCATTTGTAGTAGATGTTGCCACATGCTTGCTCACTGGGGTATTATTTGGGAGGATGGCTTCTTTAGCAAAATACCATCTGCAAAGGGATACTTTCACCCAACTTCGGGATCTTAACTTGCTAAAGCTCCCTTTGCAACTGAGAGAAATATTCAATTGGACTGCAGTTTGCCTTGCCGGTTTTAGATGTCTGTCCTGGGATGGCACAAATCACACTCTAGGAGGGTGTGCTGTTTGCAAAGCAGTTTAGATAACTCTGACATACGAGGACATCTATAGTATAGCTGTCTAAACCCATGTGACAAGAATCCCGCTTTTAGAGTGCATTGATCTCTTCCAGGTTGGCTGAAAAGCTTTCTGAATAGTAGTCGCCCGTGCTTTCAGAAAACAGACTAGGTCTGTAGCTTCCAAACATCAAACAAAATCGTATTCTTTCTGAGCTGGATAAGAGCCAGGGCTGGAGTGTCTCAGATCTAGTCCCTGGATGGGATCCTTAAGCTCAGGTCCAAAGATACT
The DNA here is from genome assembly GCA_008711295.1 of Anarhynchus alexandrinus. Classification (NCBI taxonomy): domain Eukaryota; kingdom Metazoa; phylum Chordata; class Aves; order Charadriiformes; family Charadriidae; genus Anarhynchus; species Anarhynchus alexandrinus. The sequence continues at coordinate 1,049,852 of VUYV01000143.1, forward strand.
GGAAGAAAATGAAGCCCAAGAAGAGCTCTGCTAGAGAGGAATAAAAGCAGAATTGGCGAGGGAAGCCAGCACCACTTTGAAGTGGGGAATCCTTTCAGTGAATGTGGGTCAGAAGGGAGAGCACTACAGCCGAGTGGACCTCAATTCCATTTTGTCATAGTTAACCACTGAGCCATACCTTTAACATCCTTCTTGTCTTACTCTAAGGCCTAGAAGAGAAGTAGTAGAAAGCTCATTGTTGTCTATTGGAGGATTCCTTTTTACAGAGACCTTCTGTTTTTCTCCTCCCAATGGTTCTGCTTGAACATCTCTGCAGACTTGAAGAACAAGTGGCATCTGGTTATTGACCGCCTTACAGTGCTGTTTTTGAAATTCCTGGAGTATTTTCATAAGATGCAAGTCTTTGTGTGGTGGCTGTTGGAGCTGCACATCATCAAAATCGTTTCCTCTTACATCATCTGGGTCACAGTGAAAGAGGCAAGTAAACACCCCCTGTCAAAATCACCCATGGTGGAGGCTTGTCAGCATCTGCTGTGCAGTGGCACACCCAAGTGTAGGGAGATGCCTTCCTCATGTCAGATCTCACTGAAATTGTGGGGTCCAGCTGGGTTTGTCAGCTGCTGGGGACCTGCCTTGACATCTTCTTCCACAGTGACATTCTATCTGCCTAGATATTCTCAGCTCTCCCCTTTTCTCCAGCAGTTAAGGTTTTATTAGTCTAATTCTTTGGACTCAAGAGATGTAATCCCTCTCCTGCTCAAGCTGGCTGTGGGCATTGTACAGGGATGAAGGGTGTAGAAAAGGGTTGGGAAGGAACATCTGGGAAAATTGCTTAAACTGGGTCTGGTGCTGAAGAAACAGGCACGTGGAAATATGCTTAAAGAAAAGGGAAGCAACACCTTTAGCTGTGCCTTTGGTGTGGGCAGTGTGAGTTCTCTACCTGACATAACCATTCCTTGAACAGGGCAGTAGGACAGGATTCACTAAAAAACAAAATAATTTTTTTTTTCTCACATCTTTGGGGGGAAAAATGTCAAGAGGATGAAGGTGTGTTCCACAGACACGTGGATCTGTATCATCTTTTCTTTGTTTCACGTGTACTAAAGCAGCAGAACCAGCATGTAGTCCTTCATATTTCATGTCTGTTTGTAGGGTGGGTATGCAGTTTTGTGGTTCTAATAGTATTAATATTAAGTAGGAGATAAAGTTCTCCCTAAACTGACTATTAAATTTTTCCTGCCTTACTTACCACTTTGTGTCTTTGTTATTGTGAATATTGTAATTTTCTTTTCAGTATTTTTCTCACAGTTTCTCTATGTCCCTTTCTTTTGAATGATTTTTTTTTTTAATTACTATGGAAAAGGTCAGACTTTCTCCCTTCTCTTGTTACTCCGTGTAATTTCCATACTGTTTTTGTGTTTTCAGGTGTCTCTGTTTAACTTTGTGTTTTTAATTGCCTGGGCTCTTGCTTTGCCATATGCTCAGTTTCGCCCATTGGCATCAAGTATCTGCACTGTTTGGACATGTGTGATTATTGTCTGCAAAATGTTGTACCAGCTCACATCTATTGATCCCAGCACTTTTTCCAGTAACTGTACATTGGTGAGTACAAGTACACATTAAAAAGATTTGACTGCTGCCTTCTTCAATGAAGAAGAGCAAAAGGAAGCATATCAAGTACTGAAAACTACAGTTCACCTGATGTATTATTGTTGATTATCATTTCCTCCCCAAGCAGCCTTGAACTCATTTTTATAAACTGCTGCATTTTCTTTTTAGCCAGGAGAGAATGAAACTAAGGTCAATTTAGAAGAACTCAAAACCTCAGTCCTCTACAGTGGGCCAGTTGATCCCGCAGAGTGGGTTGGATTGCGGAAGTCTTATCCCCTCCTTGTGTACTTAAGGGTAACTTCTTTAATTATCTGTATTGAGATATTTTCTTATTTGTGATGAAATTAGCAATGTCTTTGAAATAAATTATCTGCCACGCAAAAATGTAATGCAAGGCATTGATAATAGGGAAATATAGAGGGGAAGAGTCACCAGAAAGCCGTCTCTGTTACACAGGACATTTCCAGAAGGGATTCAGTACCAATTAAGATAATACACTTGTAGAAGTATGGCTTTCTGACTCTACCATCTGTTAAAAGCACTCTAAGAAATGTGATATGTAAGAACACTAAGTAATTAAGAGGTACATAGCTTTCAGGTACCAAAGGACTGATGGATCTAATTGGAGTAATTGCCTTGAATGACAGTATATGCTATAAGCAGTTAATTTTTTTAAGTGCTTATTCCTTAGCCACAGCTTAGAAAATATAATGAGTTAAGGGAGTAATTCATTCAGACACTAGTAAATGGATGTCTTTTGTTTTTCTTCTTGTTTTTGGTTGGTGCCCATGAGCAATATTTTATTATTCCTGTCTTGATTAAAAAACACTACGTACAATAAAAATGTGCCAACTCCTGGGGCAAACCTTGCATGTCTCTTCTTAATTTAAAGAATTGCCAAACTTTTGTACACACAGTTTAAGGTTGTCTGAAATTTGTTGACTGCACAACAGCAAGTTTTGATCTGACTAGATTTATTCCTCAATTCTTCCCTGAGAGCTTCCCTGTGTGATTTGTTTGTGTAGAGAAGATCTGCCAAGCTCTGGCCATCAACGTATCAGGCCCTGGTAGTGCCTCTGCCTCTCACTCCCTTAGCCACGCACCTCCCACAGTTAAGAATATATGTGAGGAAGAGCAATTACTGACCAAAGAGTTCTGCATGGAGAGTCAAGTTGCCTAGTGGTGTCTGGCTTCACGCTAGGAGCTTTAGAGCTATAAATACTAGCTATAAATACAGATAATACTTTGAGATTAGAGATTGTTCTAGAAGGGTTTTCATTGAGTTAGCAAATAAAATGTGTCCTCTACATAGAGGAATTCAGTTCAGTGCTAGACCTGAAGGTGCCAAGCTTCAAGTCTTGGTGTGTTTCTGTTATGCCCCTTTAATAACAGACATTCAACATGTCTGCAGTGTTGAAGTGAGGAGCCTATCTATGACAGACTGTGTAAAATTCTCTCCAACAAGAAAAGGAAGCCGAGGGAAAGCAAGGAAAAATAACTTTTTGTCAAAAAAAAACCCAAAACTCAAAACCAAAAAAAAAAAAACCAGTGGCACCTGCCTCAGGACATTCTTGTCCCAAATATTTCTCTGAACAGAGATCTAGAGATTGCCTCTTCACCTTAAGTTATGGCTTCCTTGAGGGACTTTCTCTGAGCTGGTCTTTTTAACCAACTTTTGGAGTTGGTTAATACCTCTCTTCTATTGAGCATAGGGCAGATCTCGCTCCTGAGAGAAAAAAACTCACTTCAGAGCCTGCGTCCCAGTCCATCTGGCTTTGGGACAGAAGGAGCGGTGCCTGAGGGAAGAGTGGCAGATAGATTGTTCATTTAAAAGTGTATCAAGGATATATTTGCACTACCCAGCAGCCTTGCAGGTTTAGGAAGTTAGTGCTTGCCAGCTGAACCCCTGCAGATGACTTTGTGTATGCTTGTATCCTCCATCTCCTGCAAAGCAAAGCATGATATCTTAAGAGAAGCTATGAAATACAAGAGGGCATGTGGATGGGTCAATGCATTTTCCTTCCCCTTCCTTTCCAAAACTAATGTTCATTATAGTATTTTTAATGAATGCCTTTATATGTATCTTCTGAATGTCAGTATGTTTCATCAAAATCCAAGAAGTGGTAGAAACCTTACTTTGTTTCAATGATAGTAGCTGGGAATAGGTGCCAGTGCATCCTGGAGTGTGGAAGCGCTCAGTAGTAACATCCATTTGAGTATTCATAGGTTTATACTTATCAGAAAGTTTTATAGCTTCTTGTGGTTTTGATTTTTATTTACTATTCTTCTGATTGTGTCTCCCATAGAATAACTTACTGATGCTGGCTATTCTGGCTTTTGAAGTTACAATCTACCGTCATCAAGAGTACTACAGGTGTCGAAATAACCTTACCACACCTGTGACTAAAACCATTTTTCATGATATTACAAGAGCACATCTGGATGATGGGCTGGTAAACTGTGTCAAGTATTTCATAAACTACTTCTTCTACAAGTTTGGTTTGGAGGTAAATCACTGTACATTTGTTTTGTTTAGACTATCATTCCAAACCTTTTGATTCTGTCATTTCTGACTACGAGCTTGAACTATGTTTGACAGCTGGGTGCTTCTCAGTCATCACTCATGTTAGACTTTGCCACAGTTGCTATCTATCTGCTAGTAGTGGTTTTACTCTTGCTTTTCTGTGTATGTGTAATTTACAACTCAACAGAAGGGATACGGATGGGACAAGGGACAGAACTGAGGCATACCCTCTCATGCACACACGCACAGAGGGAACCAGGGACTGCAGGAGCAGCAGAAGAAAGCAGGGGCCAGCTGTCTGTATTTCAGCATTTCTAAGCTTCTTTTGCCTCTCGCTGCACAAATGCATCCTTCTTTTTTATACTTTTTACTATAGCTGTTAGCAATCTGCAGGAGCAAGAGCTCCAGCGAAGGTAATTGCAGCTTTGTGCCACTGGTGTAAGACAAAGTTTTTTCTCCAAAGAACTTTTCAGTAGACGAGAAGCACACAGAGAATTAGGAGAGGCAGGTACAAAGGAGTCAAGGGATTTTTCTGAAGACCCATGATGTATCGTGAATATCTGGTGGGTGTCTTATTTAGCAGAAGATCTGCTTGCCTGTTTGCCAGCAGCAGTGGCCCAGACTGCTGGGGTTTAGGCACAGCTAATGTATTGCTTCTGTCTGCTCCACCCAATCCAGCAGCAAAACATCAGAACTGAACCTGCCTTGAAGACAAGCTATTGCTGAACGCGTGCCGCAAAAAAAAAACAGAAAAAAAGCTTCATCTCTATTCCCTTACCTTGTCTGTTTGTTCACCCACACATGAAACGTACTTTCAAAAACGTTTGTAGAAACGGTGATTTTTCACAAATTTCTGTGGCTATCTGCAGAAGGCAACTCCTAGGCTAACACATCTCATAATCATCATGCATCATCATCGTAATGGTGATGCTCTTGGCCTATCTATGAAATACCACCCCTTGCTACTGATAAACAAAGTGAACTGTTCACAGCCAGTCTGAGGATTAAGAATGAGTGAAAATTAAAATTAATCATCAAGCTATTTCCTTTGGGAAATAAATTTAACCTCATCCTAATCTGAGGAGAGAGAAAATCAAAATAGTGAAGCGCGCTGAATAAATGATCCACTATGAATTATTCACTAAGTTTGAAAACATGCTTCATGGCACTTTAAGTGGAGCCAGAGAACAGAAATGCTCTGGGATGCAAAGCCTTTAGAAGAATGGAGAACTAAAGCTGCCTTACAGCAATTGACTGGATTTGTCTATAGCCAATAGAAGTTTTATGATCTAAATCCCTTTTCTTTTTGTCTGGTTCCCACATGAGGATACACTTTTGTTGTTGTTATTCTTAATGGTTCCTCTTCTTTTTCACATCTGTAAGTGCTATCAAAATATATGGCTGTGTAATATGTGCTTTGCTTGGCAACAATTAAACATTTCACGTATAGGCTACTGTGACAACACTCTTTCCATTCTGTATCTTTAGATATCACAGAATGGAAACCTGCTTTAGTGCTGTATTCGTAGTTGACACTCACAGAGTATCAAAAATTTGGGGTGGTGGGGTGGGGAAGGTTGCTGTTGGAGAGAGACAACCTGTTTTAGCATGTTGGTTTGCACAGGGTTTCTGCAGTCAGCCCCAGCACGTGTCCAACCATTCTGTCAGTATCCAGAATAGTTTATCGTTGTTGCATTGACTAGCCATCAGGTTGCAAATGTTCTTATGTTTCTTTATGTCTTTTCCAGACCTGTTTTCTTCTATCAGTGAATGTAATTGGTCAACGAATGGATTTTTATGCCATGATTCATGCCTTCTGGCTGATTGCTGTATTATATCGACGTAGAAGAAAAGCTATTGCAGAGATCTGGCCAAAATATTGCTGTTTTCTGGCATGCATCATTACATTCCAGTACTTCCTTTGCATTGGCATCCCACCTGCTCCTTGTAAAGGTAAGGACACTTAGCCTTTATGGACAATTACTGCTGCTTGCTTTTACAGAAAAGTGCTGGAAAATTGATAAGTATTCAGAAGAAAAGGGTGAAGTAATTGTTATAAAGTACTGATTGCATTTTTGCGTGCTTCTGTCATACAGACTATCCATGGAGAAGTGGTAGTGCCAACTTCAACTCCAACATCATAAAGTGGTTATACTTTCCAGACTTCATTGTGAGACCAAACCCTGTCTTCCTTGTCTGTAAGTATTTTAGCACATAGTTGTGAAGTGTTTACGTGTCCTTTGCTTAAAACATCTGTACAGTGTAATTTGAAGAGAGCCTTTTATTTACTCTTCAGTAGCAAACTGACATATTCTGTGGGAGATTGAATACTAAGTGTGGTTTTGTATGTAGTAGAAAAATTCAAATAATTATTAATTTCTGCATCTGTTTTTTCTGGGCCCGATTTTTAATGAAGTGGCATCAAAAAGTATGAATTATTTCCCCTTTTCAAATTTATTTCTCAATAAAAATCATAGAAGATGACAAATAAGACACCAAAATACATTAATGAATTTAAAATTGGTGTTAAACGTGTTGAAAATAGCACAATAGTCTTGGAGGTTCAAAGTGTGGGAAAACAGTCTGGTAACTACATTATATCACCATTACTCCCTACACCTAAGTTAAGGACTTAATTTTTCCTTGCAACCACTGCTTTCTCCTAGATGATTTCATGTTGCTGCTTTGTGCATCCTTACAAAGGCAGACATTTGAGGATGAAAATAAAGCTGCAGTACGAATCATGGCTGGGGACAATGTAGAAATTTGCATGAATCTTGATGCAGCGTCTTTTAGCCAGCATAATCCTGTTCCTGACTTCATTCACTGCCGGTAAGAACTGAATCTTAAACACTTGGAAAATAGACTGTTTCCTTTTTGTAAAGTTCTCTAGTGTGAAAGTAACTCTCAGAGCTTCCAATTTTACTTGGAATTCATATTCAAATATTCATATATGTTCCCATCTCATAACAGCTTTTACTGCTGTATGAGACAGCAGATAGTTAGCTTCTGGGTAATCACCATCTTGTTTAGAAAAAGGCAGATGACAACAAGTCTTCCTAACACTGCTGATTGTTTTAAGTGCTCCCCAGAGGGACATTCAGTGATAAATGATACCTCCATAACCTGGGCTACATCAAAAGGAACGTGGCCACCAGGTCAAGGGAGGTGATTCTCCCCCTCTACTCTGCTCTCGTGAGACCCCACCTGGAATATTGTGTCCAGCTCTGGAGCCCCCAGCATAAAAAGGACACAGACCTGTTGGAGAGAGGCCAGAGGAGGGCCACAAAGATGATCAGAGGGCTGGAGCACCTCTCCTACGAAGACAGGCTGAGAGAGTTGGGTTGTTCAGCCTGGAGAAGAGGAGGCTCTGGGGAGACCTTATAGCAGCCTTCCAGTACCTAAAGGGGGCCTACAAGAAAGCTGGAGAGGGACTTTTTACAAGGACATGTAGTGATGGGACAAGGGGTAATGGCTTTAAATTGGAAGAGGGTACATTTATATTACATATAAGGAAGAAATTCTTCACTCTGAGGGTGTTGAGGCACTGGAACAGGCTGCCCAGAGAATTTGTGGCTGTCCCATCCCTAGAGGTGTTCGAGGCCAGGCTGGATGGGACTTTTGGCAACCTGGTCTAGTGGGAGTTGTCCCTGCTCATGGCAGGGGGATTGGAACTAAATGATCTTTAAGGTCCCTTCCAACCCAAACCATTCTATGATTCTATGGTTCTATGAAATTTGCCTGAAAGCCTGTATTCCCTCCAGGAATGCCCTGTGGGGCAGCCTTTATGGTGGACTTTAGTAGTCTGGTGGCTTCCCCCGTAACACAGGCATGTTAGCAAGAACCCGTTGTAGTCTGAACTTGCCCATGTACATGTTTAACCCCACAAAATCATCAGTCATGTCCTGCTGAGTTGTTAAGTACAATCAAAATGATGCTCTAATATAAGAGCTTTGTGCTTTGTGCTATTTCATCTAGGCATAAGAACCTTAAAAGTGTCTTGGAAGGACAACTGGTGTGTATTCCTATTTCTCAACATTGCATATAAGGTTGTTCAAGAAGGTGAATAATATAAAGAGGGGGCAGAGCTTGAGACAGTCTGTTCTGGATGGTCTTCAAACAACGGAGCCATTCCTATGTCATCATTTCAGCAAACACGGATTAGCTCAGCTCTTCTGAGTTGTGCTGGGCATATTCTTAATTGAAGTTGTCTTTGAAAGTTTGATGCAGTATTACAAGAATAAATGGGAAGAGTAAGATTTCTTAATGTTTTGTCAGACTAGGTGTTTGTTTTGTGAATGCATGTTACCAACAGATGTCTGAGTGCGAAAGGAATTAAAAAAATTGAACTAACATCTAGCAAAATCTCCCCTTTCCTGACAAACTTTTATTTATTTTACCAGAGAAGGGCTATCACCAGAAGCCCTTCTCAAGATCTTTAAGCTGATCCTGCTGTTTCTATTAGAAGCGGTGGCCAAATCTATCCTGAAATAGCTTTGAAGAGACCATTCAAACACATTCTGATTTGGACTGATTTGTCCAGAGATTTATAGTCACTTCTGGGGTGAAGAGTTCTTCAGTACCCCAATACTGGAGTATTTCCAGTCTTCACAGTGGACCCAGTGCTCTACATCCAGTACCATAAGCAGAAAGAGAGAAGTCATAATCTCTGTTCGAAATGCTCCATCAAGTGAAGATGCTTTCCGAAAGACATTTGCCAAACAGGGTTTGGTTGAGAGAAATGTGTAGGGGGGGGATTACCTGAGGTTTTTTCTTGCCTCTGCGGTGTTGTCCACCATAGCAAAAGCTAATACAGCAGCTGCATCAGGCACACTGATGTGAACGGTCACTGGCAAAGACCATCACTGGTGCCACAGTCTCTGGCAAAAAGAAAAGACAAAATTTTTCCTCCTTAGTAAAGAAAAAAAAAAACATTGTGAAAAGAAAATCACTAATGATGAGAATGTGTTTTAAAGCTATCTTCAGAAGGGCAAAAGGGGCAAGAAAATCACTGATTTTTAAGCAGCCTCTTTTGGCATCTTTTCAAAGTTCCCTGGAATCTGATAGGTGTTTCTGGTTGTCTGTAGAAGATATTTCCAAATGGCCAAGCATGAAAAGTTTGAAGCACAGAGGATGTTCTGTGAAGATTTTGGATGGGAATCAGAGTCAGGTTTATAATGGAAAGCAAAGTCCAAGCTGAACTGGCCTGCTGCCTCTCCACAATCCTTTGGGTTAAGTTCTGTGTTTTGATTCATATGCATGGTGTGCATCAGCTTGAAGTCATTGGTGGCATCACATCCATTTAAACACACTGCTTGGCATGCGCTGACAAAATAGACCTGTGTATAGATGATTAACGGTATGCAACCATTTAATTGGGAGTTTGCAACTTGTAGTAAGCAGTAAGTAATATTGCTGGTGGAGAGTTCAAAAAAACCCAGAAAATCAAAGAACTCCATTAGTAGTGGTGAGCTGAACAAATAAATTTGGATCACTTTATACTTGTTCCAGATAAACACAGAAATCTGTGCGACTGTTTCATGTGATAGTTTTATGTTGTGTGAATAAGAAGTAGAATGAAAAGAACAAGGCAGAGAAGGAAACAGAACAGGGACATTTTTGTTTGAAAAATCCATCAAATGAATAGAAAACCCATTAATTTCAGGAACAGAGGAAATTCCTGTTTATGATATCCTTTCTTGTAGATGCTTGGGCAGGTAAGCTGTAACTTCTTTGTTTTCGTTTGTACTGTTAGCTTCCTGAATCTGTAATGGGAACATACTTGTAGAATGGTGTATATAAGTATAAACAGGCCTTCCTTTAGTATGAGCTGCATAATATATCTTGTGTTGTTGATGGTATCTTTCCTTTCTTTGAGCCCTTAAGTATCTCCTTCAATGCTTTCACTAAAATGCAGATTTTCCCAGGCTTTAGATGATGTTATTTTTGAGAGGTTGCACTGCTTATTTGCAATCTTAAATGCCCAATTTGCCTCAAAGAAGCACCAGAGAATGGCTGGACAGTCTCTTAAAGTGACTGAATGTTTTATTAGGGATCATAAATCTTTAAAAAGAAGGACTCTCAGGCTCTGGAGAACTCACCAAAGATATACCTCAGAAGAAAATGTATGTATCTGGCCTCAATCCAAGACAATTTGGAACTGAAAGGACTTTGTCTAAAAACATTTCTTGCACTTTGCCACAGAAGTTTCAGAATGGTCTAAATATTTAGTAACATGGACAAGAAGTTGCTTGAAAGCTTATCCAAGCAAGTGAAATGAAAAATGGCATTTCTCCAGAAGTCAGTCAGAAAGAACCAAACAAATAAGTGAAGACAACCTGGTTATGAATAAATTACAAAGCATAAAAAAAATGAGTGCTTAGTATTCATGTGTTTTCTGAGAAGCCCGATGCGTATTTACTACCATGTAGAAGAAGTGGCCGTTGCGGACCGAAGCACCATTTCTGATGTGTCTCTTCCCTTGAGAAGATGCCAGTTGGTCACTGTTCTAGTAGGCATGAATAAAAAGCTTTTAACTGCGGTATAAACAGTGGCAGAAAAAGAACATATTTCCAAATGCTTAATTTTCTTCTCTCTGGAGAAATACTTGAGCTCAACAATGACAAATACAGTCTAAGGAAGAGATTTCCTGAAATTTTCTTGTCTTTCCACCCCCAGATTTCTCAGGGGATATGTGCTTGACCCCAAGGGAGAGCGCAACCAAAGGCCTTTGAAACAGAAATAAAAATGAAGAACAGAAGTAGGAGCTTTTAAAATGAAACAGGATTTAAAGTGACTTCACTGAGGATAATCCTTTCCCACAGTCTCTCATGCTGGAAAATCCTCATTTCGGTTCCCAAGCAGTTTTCAGATGTTCTCCTCGACATTAACAGGGAAAAAAATGGGGATTGTAATCTACTTTTTTCCTCTTAAGAGCAGAAACAATATTAACAGCCAATCATTGAGTTGTCCCCTTTAATACCTGCACCCTGGGAACCATCACCAGGTGGGTCAGGTGAAGTCTCTCAAAGGCAGCCATAATGCCTTTCTTGGAACTACACTTCTTCTAATTTAGGTTAGTGAGAGAGGATCTGCAAATCAGCATTACACGCTTCCTCTCACATTTGTTGTATAAAGCAGATAAACATTTTGTTGCTAATAAAATGGGCCTCAACAAATAACACAGCTTCGGATTTGGGATTTTTTAAAGCCAGTAGAAGCAGGAAGGAAGGACCTCACTGGTAGGAGAGTGAGAGTAAAAGAGTACCAGTCCTGGGAGAGGGCTTGACAAAAACAGTAGGGACTAAGACCTAGAGAATCCACAGCACTAAATTTGAAGTCTATTGAAATAAGGCAGCTAATTTTCAGAAGGTTCGATGTTGCTATTCGCAAAGGGAAGATCAGCAAAGCTGCCTTCTGAAGGCTGAAATGGAGCTACAGGGCTTGTGGATGGAGGCTTGGTGAGAAATCAGCAATGTTGGGATTAGAAGGGGAAACAGACTGTGATGCAGGGTCACACAGGCTGCTAAGAATGTAAGGAATAGGAGATAGGAAAGAGAGGAAAGAAAGAAGAAATTTAGGGAGTAGAGGTCGCTTACAGAATGAGTATATATATGTGTGTATATATATATAGGGATAATATGCCTGGAGGAGAGGGAAAGGGTAGTCATTAGAAGACGGCTGTGGGAAGAGCCTTGGGGTTATATGGAGGTGGGTAGCCACACTCAAAGCAAAACAGGTGGCTGATAAGGGAAATCAATGAAGCGACATAACAGCAGGTCTTCCAGCATGAAGAAGCATTGAGCTCTATCAGTCAGTGCAACAGCGCAATAGACTCTCACCACTGTGTAAGCAGAAGTGTGTTCTTTCCCTAAACTTCAAAGCACTGGCTAAGGACAAATACCTTTCCTCAAAGGGGTTATTCGCTGCAGCATGAGCTCCCCTTGGTGCCTGCAAGCAGAAGGCCAGACACTAGACGGGCCACAGCCAAACACATCATTGGGCATGCTGGGAAAACAACTGCACCTACAGCAATCTTTTTGCAACAGGCTGGATTGTATTACAGTTAAAAATTAATTCCTGTGGAAATAAAATATTGAAGCAATCATTGTAAGACTAATATAGCTTTAGTAAAGAAAAGTAGATCATTTGATGTGGAGAGCCATCTGAGGTTACAGTAGCTTTGATGGGTGGGTAGAATGAACTTCAGACTTTATCTTCCTTGGTTTTGAACAAACCGATATGGTAAATCTTTTCAAAATGTTACCTGGGCTATCAGTGGGTTCTGCTAATGACACAGATGGCAAATCAACATTTTTTATTTTTCATTCATCTTTCAGGTTTCTTCTGTATAATTTCTCATTCAGAGGTTATCATGCTATGAAAAGCCATAGTTTGATGCTCTTGGTACACTGGTGTAGTGGCTAATCTTCCTCAGATGTGTGGCTATATTCCTGGCCCCCAGCAACACACTCCCACCTTTGCGTTCGTCACACCAGCAGTGAGTTGATTTGTAGGCTGAATGGGCAGAAAAATATCCCTTCCTTCCATCCTCCCCCTGAAATAAATACGCTTTTGCAAATTTGCTTCTTGAAGCCAATTCAAAGAGCAAAAGCCAAAGAAGGGGCTGGAACGAAGAGCTGAGGGGGATGAAGGGGACTGAACTATCCCCGTGGGAAGCAGCTGCTCAGATTTCCTAGGTGTATTGTCAAATACCACATCCTGAGGGTGGCCTCTCCTCTCTGTGACTGCATGTAGATTTAAAAACCACTTAGAAGATGAGGTTTGGAAGGTTTACATGGCATTAAACTAATGATCTGTGTGGTCTGCAGTGAAAGCATAAAATTATGGTATGTGCTATCCAAGACTAAGCATTTTCTGCTGTCTGTGAAGAAGTTTTCAAACAGAGGGTAAAGCACCCTTACTGACCTTCTGGGTTTATGTAGGGTCTTTTTACCTGTTGGGGTGGCTTTGTGCTTCAGCCTCCCACTGTTGCATTATGTTCTCCAGAGCAAGGACCTGGAACTCCTCACTTCCTAACTTTCTGGGGTTTGAGGCAGAATTTAAAGATTTGCATCTGAGAATGTCAAGTGATTTGAGAGGAAAAACGTTGAGAAATCCCCTGCCAAGACACACCTTCGTTCCTGCTCTTACAGCACTTGACCCACCATTATAAACCCCATTATAAACAATTAATGAAAATTAGGGGGGTGCATGACTCCACACTGTAACAGAAGAGGAGATTTGGCATATTGCAACTGAAAGAAGTGTGATTTCAGGAATATTTTTATCTACCTGAGACTCCTTGGGTGTAGTTCTGTCCATTGTGTTCAGTGTGGCATTGTTCTTAGGCCAGCACAGAGGAACCTGGGATGGTTGGTGATATTCATTGGTTGGGTGTGCCCTGGATGACTTGTTCAAACACCATTTTGTAAGAAGTCCACTCCAAAGTGAATTTGGGGAGCCATTTCTATGTTTGGGCTTGCTTGTGATTCCATATTTTTAAAAATCAGAAAAAATTCCATCTCTAAGAACTACATCACGTTTCACTGTTTTATTGCCTCCTGCCTTTTGAGATGCTTTTCTTTACATCCTGTATTGTTGGTTGTTTGGTTTAGAGATGTCCAATGCTATTATATTTAATATATATTTTGAGAAGGACAAAACCAATTGTATTTAATATTTTAGATCACTGCTTAAATGTAGCAAATGGTTATCATTATTGTGAAAAAAATAGCTAAATTATTGTCTTCCTTTTCATATTCTCTCTAATTTCTGGAATTTTTAATCTGAGAGTGATCTCTGCTGTTGGACTGTGACTCAGCCATGTGCATATATTGGAAAGTTTGGATCCAGTCAGTTCCAGTTGTGTTTAAGAGTCAGAGCCCATTTTTACTAAAGAGTATTAAGATATTCTTGTTTGATCAATTCAGTTCTATTTTGGACTTTCCTCAAAAGATGCTGATGCATTTTGTTGGTAGCAGAGAACGAGATTTTTGAGATATTGCAATTGTTAGAGGAGTGTCAGGAAGGTGATCTCTTCCTGGCCATCCCACACATCAAGAGTTACTATTAAAGGAACACCAAATATTATGGTTGTTTTTTTCTGGAGAAGCAGTGAGGGCACCATTTCCTGTTCATATTAAGTTAGTGAAGACCTGTTCAACTGATGACTTCCACTTCTTTATTTTCCCATTGCTTATAGATTCTTTGTCAATGTTTTATCGCCCCAAACCCAGTAGCATCTCTCAAGTAATGACATTTTTAGATTTCACAGGCAGTAGTCCGTAAATTTCTTAAATATTTGCGGGAAATAAACATAAAGGGGCTTTCTCGTTACCTTTTGCTAAATGCCTCTCTGATTGGCTTCAGCAAGTGAAATGTATAATACAGGCCTATAAATGTAGGACTATAAATACATACTCCTAGAAAGTTCTGAGCCTGAGAACATCAAGCAGCAGGGGCCTTTTTATGTGGCTTCATACAGTGCATTTAGTTCATTTACTCCTTACGTGGTTTGGCTTAGGTATATGTGTACTCCTATAGTACTGTCTCCCTGCCTGGTTTCCTGACAAATGTAGTTTCACAGCCTGGGTGACCAGACCCTGAAAACACAGTTACATCTGGAATCAAAACACTAAACAGGGGGAAATTAAGAATTAGTTGGTTTTGCAGTGTTTAGCTATATGTAGTATTTGGTATTACCTTTGGCAGATATTCTTATTTGAAAGCTCGCTGGGTCAATATTAAATCAAGATTTTAAGGAATCTGAAAATACCAAATTGTTTTCCACTGTGGGCCAGGCTGATTTCAGATAGCTCTGTCTCGTAGCTTCCTGGCAAATGTTTCAGTAAATTCTATCACATTTATGTTCTGTAGAAACCTTTTACCCCTCAAAACTTTTACAGTTGATCACCATTGGAGAAAAATATTTTTAGCAGCTGTTTCTGAAAACCAGGCTTTTAACCAGACTGAATTCCCTAGTAGTCATCAATAAATACAGAATTGTTTGCAGTGGAGTACTGTAGCTGGCTTTTGAAGATAAATTTGCTAGAGTATTGCTCAGACTTCTTAAAAGCTGGCCTCAGATAGCTTTTAAATTGCATATGTAGCATTGCCAGATGATATCACTCTATCACGAAGTTTGGTGAGAACATGTTTTCCCCCCTTTCATGATACAAGGCTTGATCCTGCGTGATGCAAAGTGCCTTGACTGGGTGTAGCAAGGTGCTGATGCACGTGAATGAGCTAGAATTGAGAATATGAACCAGGCAGACCCATGAATGAGCTAGATCCACTGACCTTGGTGTTAGTCTTAAGCAGGTGCCTGAATGCTGAAGTGGGACAAGAACACTCAGCAGACCTTAGGCACAAGTGTCAGCCAATAGCACAAGTAGAGAGGAAAGGTAGTATTGCCCTCGGAAAATGGTAACTTCTTCTCCTTCTTCTACTTCCAGGTCCTACTTAGACATGTATAAGGTGATAATATTTAGTTACCTCTTCTGGTTTGTGCTTACTATAATCTTCATAACGGGAACCACGAGGATCAGCATATTCTGCATGGGCTACTTGGTAGCCTGCTTTTATTTCCTTCTCTTTGGTGGAGATCTGTTGCTGAAGCCCATCAGGAGCATTCTGCGCTACTGGGACTGGCTGATTGCCTACAACATCTTCGTGATCACAATGAAGAACATCCTCTCGGTAAGTAGCTGCCGCCTTTCCTCTGCCCTCAGCACTTTGGTTTCATTGGAAGTGTGCACAGTGCTTTGAGTGGTCATTACAAATCCTTTTTCAGGACCACAGCCTTCTGCAAGAGCAAAGCAGGCTCCATTTTAATGCAGAAACTGCAAATGCATATCCAGGGAATGGTAACACATATACATTGTAGGAAAATGTGCACCCTTGTATTCAATTGGGCTCTGTGAAAGCTCACGAGCTATTTTCAAAGGGCCAGGTTCTGCCCTTTGCCTAGTAAAGTCTCTTTTGCCTAGTAAAGTCTCTCCTTAGAATTCTTCTGAAAATCTCAGTGGAGCGAGAAGTGAGTAAGAAGTGTAAGATTAGTCATACTGTCAATAAATAGTGCACATTTATTTAAACCTTTTATTTAAACCTAGAATTTTCAAGCCTAGTGCTAGATGCAGTTGTCGTGTGATGTAATATAACTAGTGAAGTTGACTACAAAATCATAAACTGCATTCCTGTTTCCTTTAGAACTAGTGTGTGAAATTCAGGTGAAAACAGATATATTTGATAAATAAATGTCAAATTCTTCTGCAAAATATTAAATGTTTTCTTACATTAATTAACTCTTTAGTACGGATTCTTGCAGTGACACTGATAGGTGATTGAGACAAGCCAGTAATTTAAGTCTTTTTGAAAGATAAATTTAGATTTATTCCTGGCAATTGCTTTTTAGCTTTGAACATTTTTAGTGCTGGACTGAAAAGAGCAGACATTTTTCTTTTTACATTTATATAAGTCACCGTACTGAAATAAAATTGATTTATGGCTGGTTTGAATTTGCAAATGTTCTAAATGCTTACATATGTGCTTCATTTTATACTTGGGAATTCAGTGGAGCTATGCGTGTGTTAAGCTTGTCCATGTATGTTTGCAAGATTAAGTCAGTGATTTATAAAGGTTGTGTAGCTGTCGCATTGCATCACGTGCCAGATGTATCACTTTCTCTGCAAAAACACAAACAAACCCCATATACCTCCTGTCTCAATGATAATCAAAAGAGTAAATTCTTTCTATTGGAAGTGTCACTGGTAGAGACACTCTTTCTTCTATCTCTGTTTTACTAGTGAGCTATAATACAACCAATGGCAGTCACAATATTCTCATGTAATGTAAAGCAGGGCAATACTTTTCTTATCTTTATTTCTGCTATTTTTTTGTTACATGAAACTGTTCTTTTACTTTTCAGATAGGAGCATGTGGCTACATTGAATCGTTAATTAAGAATAGTTGCTGGTTGATTCAGGCGTTTAGCCTGGCTTGCACAGTTAAAGGCTACCGTATTCGTAAGTATAGCTCATTTTTCTTCATAATTTTCTATAAATAAAGAATACCCTTCAAAATATTCTACCATATTTAAGTTTTGCCCCCGCCTGACACAGTACCTTGTGAAAACATCATACCTGCAAGTTCTGTTGGTACAGCTTGGTCCTGTATTGACCAGCAAGAAAGAGTATTGCAAATAATGTCATAGAACCAAAGGGGATACATATACTGAGAGAAGTCTCAACACCACCACACACATACCCACAACAGCGTTTGCTGTAAATGAACAATTTGGTGATACCAGCGCTTAGCACCGTTTCCCCATATATGCAGGTGATGCGATACTTGAGGGTATGGTTTCACTGTACAACTTGAGCTAAAATGTCAGCTCACCATCACTGCAAGGAGAGGGCACCTTGACCCAGCTGCAGGCTCCCACTCCTCCCTGTGTGCCAGGTCTTACGTTCACTTGCTCAAAGGAGAAACCAGTTCAGCTCCCTGAAATGCTAAGCCAGCATAAAAGTGGTAATTTTTTGCAGGCATATTGAGTTCAGGCAATTTCTGTTTTTTTTTTTTTTTTGCGATTATTCTCGTGTTTGTAGTGATAACAGGGAGGGAGTGGACAGTGTGTGTGAATGGAGGTGAGGGAAGGGAGGAGTGAATTATGGAGAGCAAGACACTGCACCTCGCAGTGAGCTATTAATTTGTCTCCACTTTGTCCTGACACCCTGGATTGATGGTTTGAAAACACCTGATTTTTTTCAGGTTTTTTGCTGAATTTGAAGAACTGTTTCGTCCTAGTGAGTCTGCAGCAAAGTTCTGAATGCCTATCTTCATGTCTGATCCTAATAGATAATGAGGGATTAGGGGAAAAGAAAGGAAATATGAAAACACAAATTCATGAGATAAATGGTGCCCAGTAGTTCTTGTATTATCCAAAACTTTTTGAGCAGCAAGAGAAACTTAGACACAGGTTTCTGACTCCCGAGGGGACGGGCACAGCAGGCTTTGAAGCTCTTGGAGCTTGACCTTCCAGACCCATTAGACTGGCTTGCTTGATTGTAAAGCCAGCTTCGAGCCAGAGTCTGTCCCTTGAGTCCTTCTGCTCCCTCCTGTAGGGCAGCATAGGCCATTTGGTTTATAGTCTAGCTCCGCAAAACCCAGTTTTAATTTTTTAATATCCCCAAGAGAATTGTCTTTTAAAGAAGAAAGAAAGAAAGAAAGAAATAGCCCAAGCCAAAATCTAGAGGTAGGAGGAATGGGATTTCCTCTCTGCCTGTCTCCTCGTACCCCAAAGGAAGCAGTTTTGTGGTTTCAAATATTTTTTCTCTTATGCAATGGAAAGAAACATTGAACTGAGTTGTGGAGAGGAAAAATAAAAATATTAGGTGGTGGCAGTCGAAAAATTATTTTGACAAAATAAAACACTTCTTTCTCATGTTGACAGTGTTCTTAATTGAAAAATGAGACAAAAAGTCACTTTGAAATGAAAAAAAAAGATTAAACATGCCATTTTAGAAAATACTGAAATCAAATATTTCAGGCTTACAAAAAATACTTTTCTCCCATTCTTTGTTTTCAAGTACTTATTAGGATAGGGTGAATTTGTTTGCAAATGGTTCACTTTTGGTGAAGTCTCAGTTTTCATGTGATATCATATTGTTGGAAGCTTTCCAGTTTGAGGTAAAAGAAAATACGGTGTACTTCAAATGGAAATACATGTTAGTTTTCTTAAGAAAAATCTAATTAAATTACATCAATTCAAATAATTGTAAAGGCTAAGATTATTTAATTGATTAAACATTATAGAAGAATACTTAGTGCAACAGTCCTTATGCTGATGCTGTCTTTTTCCAGCAACCAACAACCTAGATTGTAAACTGCCCAGTGGAGAAGCAGGAATCATTTGGGACAGTATATGTTTTGCCTTCCTGCTGCTGCAAAGAAGAGTCTTCATGAGTTACTACTTCCTGCATGTTGTTGCGGATATAAAAGCTTCTCAGATTCTAGCATCAAGGTAACATAAAGTTTTAAAAAAAATAAATGAAACAGCTCAAGTCTGTCATGGTTATGGTACTTACTTTTTTACCATAGGTAGTACCAAAAGAGTTCTTCAACATTGATTTAAACAATCCATGCTAAATTCATAATTGCAAACCCAACTCTGACAAAGCACACGTGAGAAAACAAATTAATTGAGAATCTGGTAGAAATTAAGCCATCTTTCCTACCAAACACCATCTGCTGCTCTCATAGCCCTTATTAAAAGCTGTGAAAGTTGGTGTGTGTCGTACGATTCTCTCAACATCAATATGTATGAGAGTGAATGCCAGAGTTTCTAAGCCTTGGAAAGAAAACCCTCTGCTAGCAAAGCCTGTTTGAGACAATGGGCCTTAGAAATCACGACTCCAAAAATAGCACATGAGGAAAAATACCGGAAAGTTATGACATATGGTAAGACCATCGGGAAGACACTCGGGAAGTGTCACATCACTGAACACTGACTAGGTGTGTCAAGGAAGTACCATCCCCTTTGGGCCTGTTACTTATTCTTTTCCACAGGCATCCAGTCATAGCCATCACTAGCACAACTATTCTGTTTTTTAATAAGGCGGCAGATCAGGAATGAAATTCTGGTTTTAATTTCAGGAAGTTTTCTAAGGAATTACTTTTGTCAATATTGGATTAAATGTATTGTGGTTTGGGTTTTTTTCCCCCGAAGAAAATACGGACATTAATTTGTCTGTGGGGGCAAAACTTGGCTTGCATGTCCTGAAAGGAAGTATTTTTATCTTCCTCTTCTTCCCCCCTCCAGGTTTTACTTTTAAAAGGGGACATGTTTCACTGCCCATACTGAACAAAATTCACCACTGTAAACAGGGCTATCAAAAGATCTACACCTCCATCCCATATTGCCTTTCTGAAACTTTTGCTCTGGGGTGAATTTCACTGCTGATGCCCAAGATTGCTGGATACCGCCTTTTTGTAGCTTTTTTTGTATGCTGTGTTCACAGTGAAAATGCCACAAAGCAAAATCATGAGTGTCAAAATGCCTCCTAAATTGGAAAATTTGCATCCAGAAGGAAAGAGCAGGCTCACGTAAATGGCACTGGGCTGGGTTGGAAGAAACATGTTTGGTTCCTACTTCCAGCTTTGTGCCTTTTGGTAAGTTACTGAACCTGCCCAGTCTTGAGTTCTCCAGCAGCAGGAGTGGAGACATACTGGCCTGTGTCAGGAGCTTTGTAAAGATAAATGTATTAATGACCAGGAAATGCTGAGATATTACAGGAAGGAGGGTACTATAAATATAGCGATATAATTAATTTTTTTTAGTTAGCTGCTTGCCTTGCTAAAAACCAAGCTTTGAATTTACGTGGACAGTGGAGAAGGTCAGGTTTGGATTCAGACAGCATGGTCTGAGCCTTTCTTCTAGTTAAAATTAGTATTGTGAAAACAAATACCTCACCTAAATAAGATTAAATGGTGATTCAAACAATAGCCATGAGGATCCAGCGACAGTTTTCAATAGTCTGTAAGAATTTAGGAGTTGCTACGGAGAATGTCCTTCTTTGTTGTACTTTACTGTATTTTGATACAATCATGTTTGTCAGTCTTGATTGTACTCCTTTGAAAAAATGTAGCTGTGGTTATCCTGCATATTACATGGAAGAATGAATTCCTGACAAAAGAAAGGCTTTAAATCTATGCTACTTCTTTGAGAGAGACTTCAGGGCTCTCTGAGAGTCTTCAAGAGATGATGAGTGAATAACGAAGAATGGCCAAGACATGATCTGGACATCCAAATCAATGAGTTGATTGCATTTCTAATGAAGTGGAGTTACAAGCCATATTCTTTTGGCACACCAGAAACTTGCTCAAAGATTTGTGTCATCAGACTGAAAGCACTGTAGCGCCCCTTTTCAGAGGCTAGAAGTGAAGCTGAAGCTGTGCTCATCATGGCCCTGGATAAAGTTGGACTTGGCTCACAACTTTCGGGGTGCTGAGGCAGAGGGACAAGGTGATTATAGTGCTGAAATAACTATGAAGACCAAATCCTGGAGGTGTGCAAGAAGTCCTAACTCAGCCTTGAACCACCGCGTTCTGTGTTCTCGAGCCCTGGAAATTGAATTCCTTGAACGGCTGCTAGAGGAACTTACAGGCTGAGTAGGGATCCCAGTATTTGGTCCCAGATCTTGAAATGATTGACTATAACCAGATTAGTATTCTGGAGTAACTGATTATTTCTTTCATTATAACTTGGATTGGTTTTGTATTATGCAGATGAGGTTGTGTACAGAGGGAACACAAGGTTCTCTGTGATTAGCTGGCATAAGGGAAACTTATCCTTTCTTCTGCCCCCATTTGTGCTGTAGGGGTGCTGAGCTTTTCCAGGCTACAATTGTCAAGGCTGTAAAGGCAAGAATTGAAGAGGAAAAAAAATCAATGGATCAACTGAAAAGACAGTATGTATTTAGTGTATTTACCTATATATACACACACATATGCATGTATTTCACTGTTGGTATTTATCTAGCACCTTCTGTTATAGAAATGCTAATTAGATTTTTTTAAGTGTGATTTGGCAATTACAAAAATTGCTGTCTGGACATTCAAAGATCTTAGTTATTCCAATATTATGTAGTTTTGGAGTCACCTTGTCCAAAAAGACAACATACTGCAGAATCTAAACTTTTGTTTAAAGGTAGAATTACATTACTGGGACCAAAGGTTGTGAGGTTCGCATAAAGAATCAGAGTGGAATGTACTGACTTACGTGCTCCTCAGTCAGCCTGAAATTGTAATGGAAACAGATGTTTCCTATAAATCAAGAGAGAAGATGTGAACCCTCATGCTTATTCTGAAGGTTCTTCTAAACCTTAGAGATCCAATGATGACAGGTTAAGAAGATCAGCTTTTAACTGTTCCACACCTGAGTGTCATAGCCACTGTCTGTGCTATATTTTTTCTCTGTTAGAGGTCCAGCTCAATTGTAGTTTAGGGTTATCCTATTTTGTGTAGTGTGCATGCAATGCAGATGAAGTATGGGGGGGAAATCTGTCTTTTTTCTTCTTTCTTTCCTTCCACTAATTATCCTGCTGTTCTCTCAATTTGTCTCTCCCCATCTCTCAGAATAGTAGGACAGTCAAATGCAAATCCCCTTTGAAACTCATGAAAAGGGTAGGCCATCAGAGGTGCCACATTAACCCTGTCTCACTTGAAGGCGCAAGCCTGGATGGTTAGAAAATAGGAGACTGAGACACAGGAACTGGGTTAAAAGGAAACAGAAATTGGACCAGCAAGGGGCCTAGTTAGGGAAGCTGTAGTTAAGAGCTGCCTAAATAGCCTGAAGTCTCTATGGGCTAAGGAAGCTGAGTAATGGCCTGGCCCTGCTGCAATGGATGGCAATATTCTCATTGACTTTACCATTATTAGGATTTTGTTCTGTATAACTGTATTCCTGGTAAAATTTGCTGTATGCTGGTTACTACCGTTTCATTTGTGATTCCTCCTCTAATGTTTGAGTGCAAAATATATATGTTTACCTTCACTGAAAATATTTGCACTCAGCTTAATTGGCCTGGAGATACTTTCTCTTTTATACAGCCAATAAGCCACTCCACTTTCTGTTGGGTGCAGCCAGCATGCTTCTTTAATAACCGCAAAAGGCTGTCAAAGCTCCTCCACCACCACTCATGAAAAGCCGTAACTGCTTCCTAACCAGGTGTCAAAGCCCACTCCTGACAGCTTCTTCCACACCTGCATAACTGAAGAAGCATCAGAAGGCTGCAGAGACCGTGCTCCCTGCCCCTGTGCCTGGGGTTTCCCACCAGATGATGAACTGGGCAGTTGCTGGCGCTGCACTGCACTTGAATCAGCCTTGTCCCAATTGACAGGATGGACCTGTCCTGGAAACCATTCTTGTCTGTTATTTCTGCAGAGTTTAAGATCAAGGAGATGATACTGCTTGCAGTAACGCCAAAGCTAATCTATGTTTCTCTAAAAATTTCTAGTTTATATTTGCAGGATGTCTGACTTCAACAATAGAGGGTGCTCGTCTTATTTCATTCAATAATGGGCATCAGTACTTCATGCAGTTTGGGCTGGTTAGGATGGCAAGAACCATCAGCACGGCCAGAGGTTTTGAGCAACCATGTCCTGACTGACATAGCATAACTTCAGCAGCAGATGAATGATGGGGAAAGAAATGTAATCATCTGCTGAATAATAGCAACTAGCTGAGATGAAAGAGTTTTTCCCTCTGTAGTGGGTGGTTCTACCCTAACAAATAGACAGATTAATAAAAGTATTTAAGTGCATTTTGATCACTGAAATTAGTTAATCATTTGCTTCTAATCCAATTGTATTGAAAGAACTTTTTCCTGTCAACTTCAGCATTTTTTTTTACTGCAGTTTTTCAAACTGTGAAAACGTAGAGGTCTTAAAAGACCAAATTGTGCCAACTTTCTTTTGAAAGAAGAAGAATTGAAGGCTTGCCTACATCTGAGCAAAACTAAACCACTTTAAGTCTTCTGTATTTCCAGATATGGAAACATTTATGGGACAAATGAGAGCTTAAGGGATGAAGATGTAGGACAAATAGTGCAGGAACAGCCACATCCCTGGTTCAGAGTGGCAAGTTTCAGGAAAACCACTGTGTTAGGCTGAAGTCCTTTTTTCTCAGATCTTTGCTCTGTTGTAGCTCCTGACAGCAATTCTTTAATTTTTAAATGATAATAAGATAGTTGAGGGGGAGTAGGTAGAACAGTCATGTGACAGCAGGCATCCCAGCTCTCACTGACCAGTGAGCGGACATCTATGCTTGACCCTTCCAGCCAGCCCCTTCAGAGCCATTTAGCTCCTTAGGTTTAAGGGCAGGACTAATGACAATGGCTATTTCCTTTAGAAATGTTGGAGAGTGTATGTGTGCGTGTATGGATGTGTTTAATATTTGTTTTTCAGGGTGGGGTCAAAAAGGGTGAGGACCTGAATCTAATACGATTCTTCCTTTTGCTAGAATGGATCGCATCAAAGCCAGGCAGCAAAAATACAAAAAGGGTAAAGAGAGGATGCTAAGCATGAGCCAGGAGTCCTCAGAGGGGCCGGAGATTCGGAAGGTTTCTGAAGAAGATGACGAAGGTACCATTAGCTATTGTTGTACTGTAATAGCAGTTGAGCGTTAAGGACCTAACAGACCTAATAGTTGGACAAGTGATAAATTGTCTTTCAAAACTGTCAGCATGTAACAAGGTTGTTAGCCAAGTACCTGTTTGGAGCTTGATTCAGCCAAAAAAAATCTGGGATTTTGTACTGCAAGAAGGTTTAGAGAAAATGGTTTGCTTTGAAGTTACTTTTGGTTAACTTCAGGCTGTTGGCCAAGAGTTGAATACCAGCAGAGGTTTGTTTTGAACAAAGTCATTATCTGTAAACCACAGTGTTAGAAATAGGTAGCATCCACGTTTTTCCAGCAACATTTTCTGGATGTTTTGAGGTTTTTTCGATC
Source organism: Anarhynchus alexandrinus (assembly GCA_008711295.1). Classification (NCBI taxonomy): domain Eukaryota; kingdom Metazoa; phylum Chordata; class Aves; order Charadriiformes; family Charadriidae; genus Anarhynchus; species Anarhynchus alexandrinus. The sequence continues at coordinate 1,074,493 of VUYV01000143.1, forward strand.
ACTGAAATGTTTGTATACTTTTAAATGTTATTTAAAACATGGGAACAGATAAAATGATACCTATCTAGTGCCACATTTCTACCACTGACTTGGGATCAGCACATACTGGATTTAAAAATTTTGGAGCCTGAAATGTAAGGGGATTTGAGAGGAAGGAAAATATTTTCTTCCTGAAATTACAGTCAACTGTGAACTGTGTTTTAAAACACAAAACTGAACTTTTTAGCTGTTTTAGGGTAGAACGCTGTTTTAACTGCTGCGTAAACCAGAGTATTTCTGCTTAGCGGTTGTGCTTCTGAATGATTTTAATATTGAATGTATTCAGTAGATCTGACATCTGATATGCTCATGAAATTTTAGCTCTTTTGAGAGAAATTAAAAATTATTAATCAGTGTAAGAAAGAAACATGTTTCTCATTTTGTAAAATTAATATTTGGACATATTTTATTTTAGGAGAAGCAGACAAAGAGAAAGCCAAGGGCAAAAAAAAGCTGTGGTGGCGGCCTTGGGTTGATCATGCTTCCAGTAGGTTTTCTCAATCATCTTACAAATATGTGGATTTAACCCTTATATCCTTGACCAGAATGAAGGCATTCCCATGACCTGTTTGTTTTATGCCTGATTTTATGATTGTGACTTGATAGAAGGCTTGTTTTTTCAACAAAAGATTTCAACTTCCAATCTTCAAGGAGTGAGTTTAACCATGTTTTGAACTTCTGTATGTATGAAGCATAGCTAGCTCATGATATTTTGGGCATTCTTAGAAAAATTTCAAATTGGATAAACATGTGCCAAAAAGAATCTATTTTGGCCTCAAAAGTTTCAACTCCCCCCTACTGCAAAGCACAATATATCTAAAAATGTGAAGGTGAGGGTTTGCCAATGCATTCTAAGATTAGTCATAATTCCTTTTTCATATACACACATCATAGATCTTTTTTTATGGTTCATCAGTCATTCTACTGTCAGCTGTAGAAATCTGAGTAACACAGTAAGGCAGCAAGACTATTCCCAGGACTAGGCTGTGTAGAGCTCAGATGAATATCTCTGATCACACTTTAATGTACTGTTAATGCCAGTTGTTTTGTTGTTTCCTTTTTTTTTTTGTTTATCTGAGAGCAAAAGTATGTTCAACCCTGTGCACAAGAAATTATTAGCCTATATGACTCATACAATTGTTGCATTATGATATTTTAATTTGTTTGTAGCCAAGTCCAGGCATACAATAGAATTCTTCCCTACATTATGGATTGGGTAAAGAGAGACAACTCTCAAATCAGATGTCCTTCTATTGGATCTTTGTGGAAGGAAATCAGACATGAGCTATTTAGTAACCTCTGAAGATTTAAAAAATATTCAAGTGTATCACACTGATCAGAGTTAAATATGAATGTCTGTGTTGTGCCTCGTCATTTAGTTTGAGTTACTGCAAGTAATACTTTTACACGTTATACATACTGCTTCATTTACCTGTGTGTATTTATTTATGTGTCCAGGGTATATATTTGCCAATAGCATTTAACAGAATGTCATATGCATATTTCTATCAAGTCACAAGTAAACTGTGCCTCTATTTTTATTTTTCTAAAGGGCACACTGCCACTTTAGAGAGACCTATCCCTTTTCAAAAGTCTTATGAAAATAAACTTCTTGCCCAGTAGTTTCATTAAGGACAACAATGACAAAATAGATCAAAACTATAATTTGCGAGTTTTTACTATAGAATTTCAAGCTACAGTGATTTTGAAGGAATGGGATATGGTCTCTTGTTTATTCACCACTGGTTTTGTAATAAGAAGAACTGCTCAAAGAGAGACATTGACTTTGGCTTTTACTTATTTCACCCTCATTATTTAATGTTCTTAGGTGGCAACTTGCATTTTGGTATTTAAACAGTGAGCATTCTTGAAATTATTTACCGCAATAATGCAAAACCTTGTGGGAAGCATCACAGACCCTGATCCTGCAAACAGTGGTTGCCTGCCATGTGGCTTGCGTCCGCACTCACTGAAACATGGCACTGGCAGAAGGTGTTCACAGGCATACAAACTGGAAACAGACTGGTGTTCCCCATCTATCCTTTTTGAAACACTGCTGTAACTGCAGCATTCTGCTGCACATGTCTGTTCAACTCAGTAAATAGGTTTGTGGCTGTGGCTGTATGTATGTGTATATTGAAGTCACTCAAGCTTGAAGTTTTGTGCCAATTCTGATATTTTATTTAGATTTTTATTTTTATACCACTTGTTATGATTTTGTTATACGGAAAGATACCTCATTTTTTATATCATAGGAACTAAAACACAGTCATGAATTTATGTCTGAGTAGAACAGATAGGAAACATCAGTGAGGGTTTCCTCACCGGTGCTCGCTCACGCTCTCCCTTGCAGGGAGGTATGGTTCCTCCTGTGCTTCTGGATTGCTTATGGAGCCCCACAAAGATCAGCAGGAGTTAGGGCCACATGCTTCGAGGTCCTCAGCTTCTCCTGGGGCACAGAGTTGTGTCTGATGTAGTGCAAAAAGGTGGTGCTCGCAGCTGTCCTGGGGAGCTCTTTCCCTCCGGGCACAAGCAGATGATGAGATTATGCTGACCTCTCCTGCATGGCTCCCCTTCTGCCTCCTCCATCTCATCCCTCAAGGAAAGCTTGCGAGTCCTTTTTCTCAGTAGGAGAAAGTCATGTTTTGCAGTAGGAGAGGGGTCCCCCAAGTCCAGTCTGGCCATGAATTGTCTTACTAGGAAAATCTGGTCTCCGTACTAATCCCTGTAGGTAACTAACACACTTCTTATTCCGTTTTGATGTGTGCAAGAATGCATTATTGCTATTCAATCATACCTCCCTCTTTAGTTGTAAAAGAGACATAACTGCTACATTATAGTGTCCCCTCAGATACACTTTAACCTAAGAATTTTGGAGGGAGATCATTGTAGACTTTTTTTCTGCCAGCTCAGGCATTCCAAGTCTCACCTGGTGCTACTCTGAGCCCTTAAGGAACTGCACTGCAGTAGAGGTTTCCCTTAGACGTCAGGCCTTATCCTGCTGATCTTCTGTGTGGACAATTTCTGTTGCTGACTACAAGATCCTTTTTTATGAAAGAGAACTGCAGACTGCTGGCTCTTAGAATAGTAATCTCTTTAATGCTTTTTAAATGGGCATTCTTAGCAGGCCCTGTACCAAATAATTAATTTGCTTGATCCAAGAAATTTCCAAACTTTCTTTTCACCTCATTTCAGCAATTAGAACGGCTGAGGTGGACTCTCTGTCCCTCTGCAGGGCATTCATTGATGTTAAAATTCATAACTAGACATACGAGGCACAAAATCCCCTCTGTGAGGGAGTTTTAGATGCTGAAGTTACGATCAAACAGAGTTCTGGCAAATTTCAGTGTGCTTACCCTGAGGTTTCTCTGGTAGTTATGTCTGGTCATCTGTGCACAGAGGTTATGTGTAGAATTCAAGGTATGATTGAATTAAAGCAATTGTTACTTTTCCTGAAACCTATAATGAGGGTTAAATATAATTTTCAATATAAAAATGTATTGCTCCATATATCCAGATTGTGTGACATTTCATCTAACTGTTCCTTTAAATATTTCAGCTTAAATGTGGAAATTATTTACTAGTTTTCACTGCTGACTGTAATGCTGTGATTTTGATTTTTCTCTTGCTCATTACCTTATTTTTAATTTCTTTTGTTTCCCTTGTCCGTTCATGTAGGCCTGTTACCATCTGAGAAATAAAAACATTGCTTCTGTTCAAGGATATAAGGCCTAGCTTATTCACTGTGCATCTTTACTGTGTCAAGGTTTCAGAATCTTTCTGAATCCATGGGCAAAAAATTGAAACTCATTTGTGATCACGTTAATAGAATCCAAGTGATTTGTTTTAAACAAACCAAGGTTTTCCATTACCTCATCAAAGCTTAAATGTTTGAAGAAAGCGTTAACTGATACCATCTCGTTCCATAGTTTAAAGGATGCCTCAGCATTTTAAAGAGAAGTTCTGTATTTTTTGTCCGTGTAAATTCATTTACTTACCCGCTGGGCTTTTTTCACTCCCTCAAATAACCATCAGTTCCCAATTAATTTAGACTTAACTCCCATTTTTTTCTAAAAAAATGTAACCTAGTAACTTGACATACTTCAAGCTTTTTCTTTACATTTTCTTCTTATGATGATGTTTTCCTTAGTTCTTGTGTAGTTCTCATTCATGCCCAAAGTAGCGCAGACTAACAGCGAATAAATTGCCTGAGACCCTTTCATCTCTTGCTTCTTCTCTGTTTTCACCTCTTCTGGTTATGAATTTTTAAATGACTGGCTGGCTATTTATAGGTCTTGGGGCAGTTGAGAATAGAACTTTTCAGAAAAATAAGAAAATATTTTGTTTCACTTAGTGGTCAGAAGTGGAAATTATTATTTGTTTGAGACGGATAGTGAAGAGGAAGAGGAAGAGGAGAAAAAAGAAGAGGAAGAGCCTCGAAAAAAATCTGCATTTCAGGTACTTTATGGTAATTTGCTTTCTAGTTGACATCTGGAAAAAAAATGGTGGTTTCTCATAACACAGGCACATACGTTAAAGCAGCCAGTACATCTAAAGTAGACCTGAAAAGTATTGGAAATGAAATTTCTTGCCAATTTAAAATGCAAGTTTGCCTGTTTTAAGTATTTCCAAATTCCTACAGGAACTATAGTGAAATCATATCTTCATTCACTTATTCCTGAGGAAAACAATAATACAAAACAAAGGTTATGAATCTGAGCTTTATTTTTTCTGCATTGCAATAAAGACAAGTGAGGAAGCTGACTTCCCTCTGGCACTGCTGTGCAATGCTTTAGTGGTTTTCTGGTTTTGAGTAGATGTTATCATTTCATGAAGAAATGATCCCAAAAATTAGCAACTTTTCATGGAAAAGAATACAGACTTTAAAAAAAATATTTTTTTTATTATTGATCCTAGTGACCAGAGAAATATATCCTTGGGTTATAAAGAGCTTAACATTTAAAATTACAAAAGGAGACCACATCACTTTCTCTCCTTTCTTTTTAAGGATAATGTTAATCAATATGTTCACATTTTAAGTGAATTAAGAGGATATTGTAACGTTAAAAAGATAGCTGAAGTTTCCTGACTGGGTTCCTACACATAGGCTGGTTGATGTTAGACAGTACCAGGTGTTGAACCCACTCGCTTAAATGAAGAACTTGCGCGAAGAAGTTAGTGAAATACTCATGCATATAGAATTGCTTTAATCTTCATAAGATTAAATTTTTATTTGTTGAAGAATGTTCAGAAATCCCACAAACTTTTTCAGGTCTGTAACTTTAAAAGCTTAAGCAAATGGGTAGCTTTTTGCGGATGAGTATTCCCATCCAGAGGCAAGCTCAGGTCACTGCAGAACTGGTGCATTATTGAAAGCCCAGCCCAAGCAAGAGCAAGCAACTGCCTCCATGATCTTCTCTTCCTTATGCCAATAGCTTTCAAACAAATATTTTATTTAATTAATTGATAAAATGTGCCTTTAGTTTATATACTTACATTGCATTACCAGCTGATTATATTTGTTAAACTGCCTGCATGGTAATGACATGGAAAGATTTTTTTCCTGACCTTAAAAAAGGCAAAACTAATCTGGATGAAAAACAATGTGATAAGTTAGTTTTATTTTCTACTATCTACACTAATGTTTTGTATATTTTGCATTTAACTCACCTTGGACTGTAAAAATGGCTTATGAATTTCTAGGTCATTTTTCTTTCTGGTTTTCATGCAGATATAGAGGAAAGTTTGCATTCTTGTTTCTGCTGATTTTTTAAAAAATTGGTGACATTTTGTTCTCATGTGCTGGTGCCAAGCACTGAGATTTTAAAGAGTTCTAAACTTGAGGTCAGAAGCTAAAAAGATTCTTTCATTTACTCTCGGTTTTGGGTTTTTTGTTTGGTCATATTTTTTAAAGCTCAGTCCTGAAACTATTAATGTGAGGATGGAGGAACTGGTCTTTATTTCAAAATTCTGATCAGACATTCTGTATAGGTGCAATATGTGCAATGTGAAGATGCTGGATGGCTTTATGTAGGAGGGGAGTTGTATAGAACAGAAAATTGCTTTTGTTTGTGAAAAGCTTGTTCATCTTTTGTTCATCATACCTTACTCGCCTTCCATCACCACGCACGTGGTCTTAATAAGAATACTAGCAAAGTGAACTTGTTTGCTGTAGAGCCTGCTAAAGAATTATTTTTAACTGTTGGTTTTTCTTTCAGTGTAAATTGTGTGCGATAGTCACTTCAAGGGTTAACTTGGAGATTTTCTTTATTAGAGAATGCAGGCAGTCAAGAATCATCTTATTGAAATTTTATTGTGAACATCACAAATGATCTTTTTCATATAGGAATTTGTGAATGTAAGTTTGTTCCTAAGAACCTAGGTACAGTCATTCAGTAGATACTTTTTATTAATATTTTCTTGTTTTCTACTAACTGCTCTTGCTTTGTCCTTCTTTATAGAGAGCTATTGGGAAATTTGCTTCAGCCATTTTAGCCTTGCCAAAGTCTGTCATTAAACTACCCAAAACTATTCTTCAGTATTTAATCAAAGCAGCAAAGGTACTTGACGTTTTGCGAATGCTCAGTATGTGACCCATCCCATAGTTCCTGATGTAATGTATACCTCTGTCCTTGTCTGCATTTTTCCTCTTATATAAATGATTAAAAAAAATAATGACAACCAAAGCTTCATTCTTAGTAAATGTAATACATTTCATACTTTTGGAGTGGTCAAGCCACAAGAAAAGTGGTCTATCTTTTTTTTAAGTGCAGCCCCGGAGAGAAAATGCAGACCCAAATTCTTATTTTCTTCTTATACTGCTTTACAAGATGGTCACATCAAGTTGCATGTATCTTGTGGACACTGTGGTAATTGATCTCAGAAAGCTGGTAAAAGGTTTGTAAAACACACATTCTGCTCCAAACCCCCTTTTAGCACTCTGCTTTTCTGGCCTTCATCACCATAAAAAAGATTTGTGCATCTTCTTTCTTGTCCTTCTTGAATACATTTAGCATTTCCTACCTTTGAGCACTGTGTATCATTTTACACTTCATATATGTAACATGATATTTGTAAGGCATGAGCGTTACAGGTTAAGCATGCCAGCTCCAAAGCCTAAAAGATACTGCATTTAAAGTTTGTCCGGTAGTAAAAATCTAAAGTAATACATATGTATGCACCCAGACAGCTCTTAAAATATCCACTGCTTAGTGTAAGTAGTTACTTTGAATTTATTAATCAAATGGCCTTTCTTCATTCTGTTCTACCCTCTTCAAAGTCTGCCTTTTACCTGTAATTTCTTTATTCACACTGTGACTGTGGCTAGCATACAGTTCCTCAGCTAACTGTTCAGTAGCAGATGTTGATAGTTGCTCACTTTCAGCAAGTAGTACAGTATTAGTTCACTTAAGTATCACCATTTCCCCGGATCACCTTCATTGGCAAACACTTGTTACAAAGCGAAGAGAAACCAATGCCTCTGATCCCACACGTTTTCTCATGTGGTGCTTGCTTTGAACAAGTCAGACATGTAAAAATAAATGTACAGACCTTGAGAGATTTGGAAGAGGACCTTCTTATTGACAGTACCAAAATAATTTCTTCTCCATTGTTGTATACATTCACAAAACAGAACAAAGTATTTTTCCCTTTTAAATTCATTTAAAGTCAGTTTGACAGTTTTAAAAAATTGCTTTTAATGTTCCAAAGCAATTTGTATATGCAAATTTTAAAAAGATAAATAAACCAAATGGAGGTTTTGCCATTCTGTCCTATGAGGGGCAGTTCCAGCTTCACTGAGATACACGTGTGGTGTTGCCGTTGTTTGCATGTTTGTCTTGTGAATTAATAGAGCTGTTTTGTTACTGTGCTTTACTTTCACCCTCGTGTGTGCTTCCCTGCCCTGTCTCTGTTAGCAGCCTATTTTGCTTAGAAATAGAAGACAATGCAGTAACAGTTGAAGATGATTACCATTTTTCAATGAAAACCATAAAAGAAACAAAAGAACGTCTTTCATCCTAAAGAGCTGTGGAGAAGATACAGTTACTTTTCAGTTTCTGTTATTCACATTTTGTGTCATATAGGGAAAAAAGATAGGACTGTTAGTGCTTTTTTTTTCTGTAACCTTCCTTCACAGCTTGAGCAGATTCAGAAAGTTACTTTTGGGTAACTTTTTTTACATTTTTTTCCCACTGCTATAGCATTTATAAATATTTTTAGCCCAATTCCATGCTTCATATAGTCATACAGATCAACAGACTGTTGATCTGAGTGAGTGCTGTGAGCAGGATTTGGGCCCATAAAATCCCCTTGATATACAGGTAAGTATTACTGTCTTCATTTTACAACTGGGAAAACAGTAGCAGAACGATCCGTAAGTGACTTATCTGAAGCAAGAAAGGGAGCCATTGTCAAAATCAGGATAAAATTTGAGGAATTCCTGACTGCCAGGTGCGGGACTCTGCATAGATAGCAAATCTGTAAATGTTCCACTGGGATCTGCAGAGGGGAAAAAAAATACCTGAAGTATGGAAGATGTACAAGCACAAGTACCTGTACTGAGATATCACTATATCTTTTGATGCTGTAGTTACTTGATTGCAGCACTTTCTCTTAAAGTTTCCATTACTCTGCATCTTGCCTGTAAAATGATAAAGTAGAAATGCAGAATTAAATAGAGAGATTCAGGTGAAGTAGCCCATATGCACAACATATGTTGTTTAATATGTTTAATGCCCAAAGTTCAGAGCATGAATTTTTGCGGCTTCTAATGAAACTTGGTTCACCCACAAGTGTTTTCACATTTGGTTTTATGCTCGCAAAAAATAGCACATGAAAACTCAGCAGATCTGCAGGGGAGGTGTTTGATTTGGGATTCAAAATATTTCCTTACCCCTGCAGATCTGAATGTGTTTACTCAAAGTATATAGTCCTGCCTGTGGCTTATTCTATGGCTTACTCTCAAAACACGAAGAACCTTGAAATAAATGAGTTTGTTCCTTCCAGTTTGTTTATCAGGCCTGGATTACTGACCCTAAAACAGCACTACGGCAGAGGCGCAAAGAGAAGAAAAGTTTTGGGAAAGAGGAGAAGCGAAGACGAAAAGGATCTGGGGATGGTAGGTAGACTTCTGTATTTAAAAAAAATAATAATAATTTAGCGTTAACTGGACTGCCTGTTGTTCCTGGTAGTGAAAGGCAGCTGAGTTTTAGAGGGCAAGTGCTCTCGGTTCTGGCTAGGGACTGGAAAAATGAGTTTGCCTTTGGCTGGCTGCCTCTCCCTGCCCCGGCCCACGGCAAGGCCAGCCATAGCTATGTCCTTGTGTTCTACACAATGCACACTGGGGGAGATAAAGGAGAATAGGGGATATATGTGTTTTCCATGGAGTTGCAAAACACACGCCCAGAACTTTTGCCAAATAGGAGGACTCGACACTGCAGAAAACGTCGGCTATATGAAAACATTTGTGGAAGTTGAGGACTTGCAAGAGAAAGCCATAACCCCATAAAGGCCTAAGTTTATAAAGCAAATAACCTGGTAGTTACCAGCATTTCTCCAGAATATGTGAGTATAAATGCTCGATGTTTGGCCAGAATCAGGCAGAGCAAGGACATTACCCTTTCACTTCCTCACCTCATAAAAAGGTTTATCTTACTCTCCAGGTTTTTCTAGGGTTGCTCAAAGTCTCTCGTTTTGATGATAAATTCATGTGTATTCCCAGAGAAAGTTTTGCATGTGACAGACACGTTTCGTGTTGAAGAACTATTTCATGAGGAAGTTCCTGAAGAGCTGTAGTTCAAGTGGAGCTATAATAAAAATTCAATTAAATAGCCAGAAAAATGTTTCTTTTTGCCACATTTCCTATATTGTTCCCTAAAGAAGCTTGAATTGATACATGGGGAAGAATGGCAAGAAACGTTTTTCACTTTCCATGCTGTACTCACTGAGGAATCCAAATATCCATGAACCCCTGAATTCACAGTGAGTTCAGCAGGTAGCAAAAGGAAAACATACAAATGTTAATAGGGTTTTATTGGCACTGTAAAATCATTCGTGTCTCTGAAAAAAAATCAGTGTCTAAGTGGTTCATCTCTCTTCATCTTTTGCTCTTTTTTTTAAACAAGAAAAGAAAATAGAAATTCAGAAATAGAAATTATCTGGTTGGTATGGGTGGGGAGGAGGACCCATTCAGGCTGAATCAGCTGGACTTTTCCTCCATTTGGCATCTTCGTCTGTCGAAAAGAGGGAGTTTTGTAATTTGACTGCTGCCACTGAAGCTGTAGCTGCAGTTGTTGGATATTAGATAGAAGGAGAGTCATGTGCCTGCCCTTCAGTTCTGCCTGCGACTCTACGTCACTCTTCTGCTACAGGCCTAGATAGAAGCACGTGGTAGTTTCAAACCAACTCTGCTGCTTCATTTCAACCCGAAGGTCCCACTCAATTCGTTCAGGTTTGCTGGGTCAGAGGCAGGGGAAGATCAGAGCAGTGATCAGGTCGCCCTTTGCAGGAGCTGAAGAAACGAGCTGGACTGTGGGTCAGTGGAAGGTGATGCTGCTGAGGGTGGAAGCGGTGAGACTGCGAAATTGCCTGGGTTTACACCAACAGATGATCTTGCTCAGCAGCCTAGCTAGTAAGAAAATGCCGCTGCGAATCACAAGAGAGGGGTGGTCATCCATCAACACCTTCGCTGACAGGGTTGTCCCCTCACTTGAGCCCTTTAGAAATGGAAATGTGTTTTCTGTTATACTGGTATGTGAGGAACCAGTCACTACTGCTCAGTAACCGTGGCATTTTCTACCTTGAAAGGCATTTACACCCGCACTTCTGTAGGTGTAACACTCACTGTTTCACTTGTCATTTTCAATAGGTGGTACTGATGCGGACTGTGAAGACAGTGAAGAGGAGCCTGTAAAGAAGAAATCTGATGGACCAGGTATGAAGGCAGAAAGAGGGTTTCTCTGCTGTAACAATTCAGTTGTGACCGGTGGCATAAGCAGCATATCACAGAGACAGTGTTGCAGTGATCCCAGGCTTGTGTAAAAGCCACAAAATCCACTCTAACCTGTGCAGTGAGACCTTCCTAACTTCAATTGCCAGATTTACAAGCATAGGAACTTCTACTCCTGGACTATTAGCTACTGCACTCATTCTCTACACACTTTAGTAAATACATCTGCAAGCTCAGACTTGATCACTTGCTGTATATTTTACTTATAGAACAACTTACACCTGAGATTATTTTCCAGTCCTGATTGCATACAGCCCTGTGTTAAAATCTCCATTGACCTTCAATGTCTGAAATTTAATTATTAGCATGAAGATCTTGTGTTTTTTCAGTGCGTTTTACTTAATATAATGCTTTTGTCTGATACTCAACCATTCAGCAGCGTGCAAGAATTTCCTCTAAAAAAAATGGTACTTTCCTGATCTTACCCATTCTCATTCATAATCAGACTTAAGGATGATCTGCACAAAAAAAGAAATGTCAGCAGTTTGCAAGATCTTGCACGTATTTAAAGTTTTCCTACAAAGAAGTGTAATAGATCCTAAATCTACGCTTGGCTCTTTGTTTCTAACTGGAGTAAAAGAAGAAAACAGACTCTCCTCTTAAGTAAGTCTTCACGATGGCTTACCTTGAGTGAGACTTTTGTCTTAAAAAGCTATTTTTCTGCTGTATTTAAAATTGGTTCCCACAGTTCCAGTTAGAATTGTATGCCCGAGTGAGCCACAGGGTAGAAGATGTTACGAGGATGTGGGAGATGTCATTTCTTTCTGTGGGGTTTTGGGGACTTTTATATTTGTTACTTACCGGCGATGCAGTTACCTGTGTTAAAACACTGAAGTGAATCACTCAAAAACATCTCTAGGGAAATACTGTTGGTTCTACACATGAGTTAGGGAAAGAGAAAAAGATTTCTAATTAATTTATATTGGAAATAGTCAATTTAAAGTACTTTATATTTTTGCTGAAATAATTTGACCATTCCGAGGTAAAATTTGTTAAAGAAGATGGTTGGACAAATTAGATGGTAATCGTTAATGAAGCTTTAGTATCATTATTAACCTTAAATCAATTCCTGTCTCACACTCTCAGGCAGAGAGAAGCTTTCTCTGCATTTGACCCTTTAAGTTAGAATAACAGTGTCTGCAGAAAATAAATATTTGTTTCCCTTTTTGAAGATCTTTAGATGCCATCGATCCCCAAAGGATTATTTTTAAAAAGTTTTGGAGAACAGCAAAGCTGCCAGAACAGCTACAGCATCATTAAAAATGTATACTAAACCACCTCCATCCCAGAGAGAAAAATGACCTTTCAGATTAGACTGGGAGTGCTTGGCAAAGCACTGTGGTGAGACTATGGCATGCCAGTGGTGGTCAATAATAAAGATAATTTTAACCTGAGAGCTGCGATTCTCCTGAAGTCAGTAGCAGAAATTATATATCAGAGAGGAAGAGCATGGGTTAAAAAAGAACATTTATATGTTGTATATTTTTGTGTATGAGTGCTATGTTTGCTTTTAACTTGTTCATAATATTATCTGGAATTCAAAGGAAATTAATGCTTCTTGAAGTAGAAAGAGTCTTACATTTAATTTCCAATGGCAAGATTTCCTTAGCTTCAAGACATGCACGTTGAAATATGAATGAATAAAATTTAAGTAGGTAAATGATAACATATCGCCAATTCTGAATGACATACAAAAAGCCTGAAAAAAAGGCAAAATATTACTGAAATAATTATATGACCAAGTGAATGGGGCTAAACGCTCTTACCTTCAGAAATACCAGAGCAGGTCCATGGCACTGCTCAGGTACATGGGAAATACTGCCATTTCAGCATCCATTTTACAGGAATGTACCATTAATGGGTTTTTTCCTTAGTTGCTCTCCACACGTGTGTGCCTACAACCCTGCCTGCCCACCCAAAGACGCGTGCATGTTCCTCCATAGGAAATCTTTTGCTTTATTACAGCTTCACCTTTGCGTTGTGCGCGGAACGAATGTACGCTCTCACAAAGTTTTGCATGCCATCTTGTGGTACAGCTAAGAAGTGAGGTTGTTGCAAGCATCAGGCTTTAGCACATAGGTTGGGCTCCTTAGTATCTACTTGAAACACTTTGTCCCTGCATGGCAGATTATTAACAGTTTTCTATTACTTTTTATGCTGGTTACTCTAGAATTGATCTTCATAACTAGTGCTCTGGGATTTGCAACCTAGCAGGGACAACTAGCTGTGGAACTGGCTAGCGGGAAAGAAATTTTTTAGTATTTGTGCAATACTATATGAGAACTATAGTATGGGGTTTGTGTGTTTGTGAGTGGAAGAAAAATAAGCTGAAAGTGCTGCTTTTTTGGGTGAGAAATGCAGTTACTAATCCTACAGGAGCTACTGAAATGAGAAATTGACTTGAGACAGCTGTGTTGAGCAAAATAAAGCTACTATTGGTATAAACCCATAAGCCCTACTCATGGGAAAGTGTACTGTTTTGGCAAAATGGTGCAAGAGTAATGTTTTATAGATGATTTATATGATTTTTCCTAGTTGGGCTAGTGGACCTGAGATCACTGGTGACACACTGGAGCCTCATCAAAAAAGAGAAGCTTTGGAAGCATTAAATACAGAGAGGTGTGTTTAGGTGGTTGGAAAACTGAGAGAGATTCAAAGACTGTTTGGGCAGGTTAGACTTTAAAACTCAGCTAAGCAAGTTTCAAGCACAAAAAGCAAACTCTGTGCAGACAGAAACGCGCCCAAGTAAATAGCCAGGTAAGGGGTTCAGCTCAACACACTGGCTGAGTGGCTGTTGAGATCCCAGGAGCTGGGGATGTTGAATAGCTCTCAGGAGATGCCCAAGTCTTTGGGTTACATTTTTCAGACCTGTGCATATAGCGTCTCTCTAAAATCAGGGACTGTTTATATGACTAGCGATTGCAGGACGGAGGGAGTTACAGGGTGGAAAAGAGATTCCAGATGATAAGCCTAGACATACAGTCAGGAAAATGGCCCAGACAGCCAAAAGGCCTCCAGCCATCTTCAGAGATTCCTTACTATGACAGGGTCTTGCAGCCTGGATTATTATTATTAGACAACAAAGGAAAAATGAATCTAACTCCAAGCAGAAATACAGTGAAAGATATTTGCATTCGTTAACTCTCTGTTGCTTTTCCTCTCCCATAGATAACATCATCAAGAGGATATTCAATATCTTGAAGTTCACTTGGGTCCTTTTCCTGGCAACACTAGACAGTTTTACAGCTTGGCTCAATTCCATCTCAAGAGAACACATCGATATCTCCACTGTGCTAAGAATCGAGCGCTGTATGCTGACCAGGGAGATTAAGAAGGTAACGCCTTTGGTCTTTTTTGTCTGCTAATGCCATTTCCAGCTCAGTGAAAAATGAAAGGTTGTCTTTTCAGATCACTGTGTTAAGGAGAAAATGATAAAACTCTCACTTACACGTGCATTTTAAAAATAGGTCTGGACTCTTTTACTGCTTGCTGCTTTATAAATATATAAACAATAAATTACTTGATTTATTATTTGGACACAAAACCGATTATTGGAAAAATAATTCTTTGAGTGGTTGATATAAGGATTTAGCTGAAACAGTCCTGTGATAAAGTGTGGTTTTGAGGTAACAGGATAGATTCAAGTAGAGAGGAGAAGGCATGGCATTTTAAACAGCTCAAAAACTACCTCAGTCTGCGTATTTTAGTATTTTTGTGGACCAACTTGCCTTGGGAATGACTGATAACATACAGTCATAGTTGTCTTCACTTGCAGTGAAGCTCTGTGGTCCTCCACGAACTAGTTATGTATTAGTAAAACCCATTATTATCAAGGATTAATGTTGATAGTGTAACTAGAAATGTGTTTGGATCTTCAAAACGCAAGTAGGTGATACCTTGAAGTTGGATAAAGCTCTCATTTTAGGAACAGGTGTTTTTACATATGTCACCAGCTACCCGACTATTTCTGGAAACCTGGCATAGAAGCCTCATTTTTAGTGCTTTCCAGTTTTTGTTAAAAGTTGCAGACTGTCTCAGAGATGGAGAGGTCAAAAAGGTCAACCTGGAGGTTCAAGAGATGCAGGCTTTCCTGGTCAGAGGGAATCTGTGCCCACTCTGGCAAGGAGGCACTGGAGCACGAAGAGAGGGATGCTTCAGTGTTAGTGTTTAGCTACGGTTATTGTCCCCAAGGTGTCCAATAGTAAGCAGATAATAATAATAGCAGCAAATAAATGTATAAATAAATAAACAAAACAGAGCAAAAGAAATGTGGCATATTCAGAGTAAATCCTTTTTTGGAATATGTCCCGGCTTGTGGCAACGGATGGTTTAGGGCACCCTGAACCAGAAATTGCATCTGGATCATTGTGTTTAAAAGTATCAAGGTATCTATATTCTTGGAGTTTGGCTAGTCCCTTTTTAATTTATTTTTAATGTTGGCTTCCAGAAGATCCCACAATACGGAGTTCAGTAGTGTCATTCCATATGGCGTGTTTAAGAGTATTTCCTCTTGTTCATTTTGAACTCACTTCCTGACCATTTTGGGGTCTCCTGTAGATCAGAGATGTATTCCATTTTCCTCTGCTATTCCTGATTGTGTAAATCTGCATGGAGTTTTCTCCTTAGTCATTCTCTTCCAAGTTAAAAGGTCCCTTTCTTTTTAGCCTTACTTCACATTGAATCCATCCAGTGCCTCTGATCATCTTTATTGTCCTTCTTCATACCATTTCCAGTTTTTATATGGCCTTATTAACACTAGATGACCGGAACTACACACTGTTTTCAAGGTGTGGGTGAATCACAGATTTATACAGGAGTGTGATGTGTTTTCTTTCGCTTTCCTAGTAAGATCTAACAGTCAAGCTCCTTTGATTTTTAGTGAATGCTGCCTATTTTCAGGGGACAATACACTCAGAGTCCAAGATCTTTAAGGCTAACAAAAGCTGACGTAAAGCCTGTCATTATGTATACAGTTTAGGTTATTTTTCCCATTGCATTTCTCGCCATTTTTTACCAAGTCACTCAGTTCTATTAAGTTCTTCAATAGCACTTCAGTCAACTTTCCACTTGAATATCCCAGATAATATTTTTTTTTCATCTGTGACTTTATCACACTGCTATTTTCCTCCTTACACAGATTATTTCTGAATATGCTGGGCAGTAAAACCCTTCGGGGGAACCAGTCAATGACCTTCTTCCTTTGTAAAGGAAAAGCATTTCTTTGTGCCCTGTGTCTCCACTCTTTTAATTGAGGATAAATACAAGAGATAGATGTAGTCTGCTTTATTTCATGCCTGCTTCATTTCTTACAAGGGTCACTCAGGATCACTCCTGAAGCGGTGTTTAAGGACTCATGTTCCCTTCTCTTCCCCTGGCAGTTTCATCCATTGGTTCCTGCAGAGCTCTTGGGTGAGCACCTTCCACTCAGTGCTCAGTTTATTGTTTTGTTCTCGGACTTGTCTTTTATAAAATAATTACTCCAGTCATTCCATTAGATTCAAGTTGTTCCGTTGGGAATGTCGGTGACTTTTTCTGCAGCAAAGAGGGATGCAAAAAAATCAGTCTTGTCCTGTTACCGTAACTCCCTTATACCTCTTTATGCCTTGACCACCTGCTGATACACAGGCTTTCTGGCAGCTGATTCTTATGATACTCTTGAAAATGGTTTTGCTATCAGATTTATTTTTTTTATTTTAGCAAGTCATTCCTCAGCATCTGGTCTCTTTCGGTGTAATTTGCTGAAGCTTTGCGTTTAACGCTAGAAAGTTCATTCTTGTTTGTTTTTCCTCATGCCTTTCACTTCTTGAAGGATGTCTTCTTGTTTCTTCCTCCTGGTCTTTTCCATTCTGGTGACTTGTGTGTGTGTGCGTGCATGCAAGCTCTTTCATGACATTTACCTGTCCTACATGAGTACATTTGAAAATTAATTGGAGTTATTGTAAGCTATTATTCTGATGGCACCTTCTATAATCTTCCTTACTATTTAACAGGCACCAGTGGACTCCTGGTTTGATGGTCAAAAATCAAGCTGTCATACTATACTTTTTCAATATTAATTGGTTCAAGTCCACCCACAGAGACTCTGTGATAATCCTGACACAGTGAATTTGCTCAATTTGTTAGACTTTATGCTTTTTGACCCATACCACTTTTTTTTCAAGCTATCTTCAATTCCATCCTTCCTATGAAATTGGTACTGTGATAGTACAGCATTGTAGTGATACTCCTTTTTTGCCCCAGGTCTCAGAAGCCCCTGCTATTTCAGCATCCTCACTGAAAATCACATGATTCTTTCTCAGCGCCCCTGAGTTTTTCAAGTTTTAACATTTATGCAGAAGCCCGGCTAACTACTTTTTATGGCCATTACTTATTTGGGACCTTATTTTGATCATTCTTTGCTACTTTTCACCTCAACTTTATTGAGTTTTTTCTATCTTTTGTTCCTAATAGATTCATTTATTTCTTTATTTCAATTTCATGTTGTCAGCAGCCTGATGCTATTTTGATTACAATAGAGCCCATATGTCCTTGTATAGGCTGGTATATCCTGCTTCAATCCTAAACCTTCTGGTACTAGGGGCCCTTTAAAGAATTTCCACCCAGTCAATAGGTTTAAACTTCAGGTTTTTTTCGAAGGTCTTTCTCTCCTCTTCTGTAAAATATTGGTACCTGTGAATATCAAAGTCATCAATTCCTCCATAGCATCCCCAAGTCTCTGTAGCAGCCCCATGCCTGTCATTGCTGCCCAAGAAAGGAGGCTCTTGCTGCAGCCATCATGGTGACATGTTTCTTTGTCTGATGTGGAGTTGGGGACAGTTAACCTGATGTATGAAGTCCCTTTGGTCTCTCTTCCAGCTACAGAAAAACCTGAAATTTATTCCTCCCTCAGTTTTAGGGCATTTTTTCTGCCACAGCTCTTGTCCTTTATCCCAGGTTTGAGTGGGGCTAGAACGTAGCATGTGTCATAATTTCAGGGGCAGGCTGTCATAATGGCACAGACATTTATTACTGCAGAAGCAACACAGCTTGTATACAAACAAACCTAATTAAAAAACTGAGTTTCAGATTTTGTTCTTAAGATTTATTTTATTTTTTACAAAACTTCATATTTTGAAAAGTTTAGATTTGGGACAGTGTAGAGGACCAGAGTTGAAATACTAGTAACTCATAATATTAGTAAAAGGAATACGAGCAGTATTTTAGAGTACTTTTATTATTTTAACTGGAAAAAGTCCCTGCATAAGGCTTCATTATAGGGCAGAAAAATGTTCAAGAATAGCAATCTTCTCTCTCAGTGTATCTTCTGAAGTCAATGCAACTGCTAGTGGAATGAGTTGGATGTGTTTCTGCCTAAGAACAGGCTATAAAATTCTCAATTTTATTCTTATGACACGCCTTTAGAATTCTGATTGCAATATCATAGCCAGAAAGACTTGATTCTGTGCCCAGATCTGGGCTGACAGTTAATAAAACCATCCTTTCATGAACTTGCTTGATCTTGAAGTCACAGAGAAGGAGTAAAGGTCTTTGGTGTATTTTTCATGGGTTTCCATACTTTATGAATAAATTCTTATTTTGGGACACTAATGAAAACCTAGATCAGTTTGCACATGACCTGTTTCTTTTTTTTTTCTGTTTAAAAAAACCTGCTACTGACTACTAATAAGATGTGTGATTGTTCTTAGAGTCAGGGAAGCTTTCTAAAAGGGATATCTCAAAAGTTGATGGAGTACAGGTTGAGTCATGGTCCCGGCCCACACCTCATTTTCCTGCTGAATGATCTGCAGTCCACTCAGCAGAGTTTTGTTGGCTATATATAGCCTGAAACCACTTGCATTGCTCCACTTTTGCTAAAAACCCAACACTTCGTGCCATGGTAATTTAAGTCAGAATCTGACTTGCACTCACAAAAGGAACTACTAGTGGGAGGTTATTATTTACTAGGAAGCTGTTTGCACAGTCCTTAATCTGTTCCTTGCCAAATGACAGAAGACACCAGTTCCTTGAAGAATACGCCTGCCCCCTGCCATGTACCTCTACCTCTACTGTCTTCCACAGGGAAACGTTCCAACGCGGGAGAGCATCCATATGTATTACCAGAACCACATGATGAAACTTTCTAAGGAGTCAGGACTGGACTCAATTGATAAAAATCCCGGTCAAGCTTCTGGTTTGCAAGCATCTGAAAGAATGGATAGCTTAGATTCAGCAGCTTCTCGTGACAGTATCTCCAGGTATTGATTTAATTTTATTCTGCGAAAGATAGAAGGATCGTGCAGTAGATATAATTTTAGATAATGTCTAAGTACTAATAAACTTTCTAATCAATGTTGAATCCTCTTTTTGATTTATCCATGCCATTTTAATAGTGAAAACTCATTGCTATATGTTACTATTCCTTTATAGTGGTGGACTCAGTTGCTGGCTTAACTCCTTTTCCACTGCATGACTACCCCACTGCTTTCTGTTTCCCTTAGAATTAGGAGTCATTGACAGGGGTTCTGATCTTGTAAAAAGTAATGGAAAATAAGAGCCTGGTGAGGATGCTTATGGGATACTGTTTTAGAAAAGTCAGGCATGGAGTTTGGGGAACGACCATTCATTGTGAATATTTTGTCTTTGTAAAATAAATTGTTGCCTGTTTCCCACAAATCAAATAAGGCTTTGCATTGAGAGAGATTCTGGAGTTGAGACAACAAAATCCCCCTCTCATACACGCACGTCAAAGATCATCTGAAGAGCCCGATTTCCTGACTGCTATGATTACAGTCCCGCAGAGCTACACAGTTTGTGGGTCAAATACCCGTACTAGTTCAGGAAAACCACCTTCCTCATTCTTTTCTGAAGACGGATGCCGTCAAGTCCCTTGCCAAAACTACTGCCTGCTCCTGCTGCTCCGTGCACACAGAGGCACGCACATTCACTTCCTTCTCTTACAGAGGCAGCCTGTTCCCACCGTGCCCCTGGTGTTCTTGACTTTTAAGAGACGGCAGAACTTGTCCAACATGAGGGGGAGAAGGGAGGGTTTTGGAAATCCAGCTGTCTCATAATCCGTTGCATTCTGCTGTCTCCTGTTCTCCTCTGAAGTGTGGCAGTATCATATTGTGTTTGATACTCCCAGCAAATTCGGTAGCTTCTGTGTACAGTAAATTATGCTCAGCTTTTACTAATGACATATGGGTAGAATGTTAGCAGACTGAAAATAACGAGGGCTTGTCTTCCTTTCTGATGTTATTGAAAAGCAAGTGTAAGAGAGTGCCTGTGAGTGCTACGCTTCAACAAAATATTCACAAATTGCTCCCCAGGGTGAGCACTGGCCTTTGAGAGGTTCACTCCAGTAAAAACACCAAATCCGAGCAAATCTTTCTCAGTGGCGAGCTACCCAACTAAGCAACACCTTTGTGTTTTGTCTTAAAGTTTTACAGGAGTCAGATGACGTGAGAAAAATGTAAAGCCAAACTCTGTTACCAGCTCACTTGGAGCCACTTGGATATCTGCAGGCAGAATTTAACTCCACAAAGTTCAGTCTCACCTAAAGAAAGAATAGAAGTATCAGTCCTGCTTTCATTAAATAGGTTTTGCTCACACTGTTTACTATCGATAGAAGTTATCATTATTATGCAACCATGTTAGCAATAGCTTTAACTAGAAGCAAATGGAAGCCAATTCCAAAATGAATTATAAAAAAGAAGGACAAATCTTGTAATTTTCATGTGTAAATTCTGCCTCTTCGAAGAGATGGTATCCAGTGTTGAGCTCCACTTACATCCTTTTTTTCAGAATAACCACCCATTTGTCACCCTGCTTTGAGCATACTTACACATTTAAAATCTCTCTTCAAACTCAGAGAATTCAGTGATTCTGTGGAACTGCTTTGCAACAGAAAAAGTTAAATCTTTCACATGTGTTACTGTCATCTCCGTTTCCTCAGAAGATGTCACAGGACCTGTCAACAAAGGAATAGCAAAGGCAGTGTAATGACTGATTTCTCTAATCTCAATTTCTCTTTCTGGTAATGAACAATCAAATATTCTTGCACTGAGAGTATTTACAAATCGTGCACATCTGCTATAATAATAATGACCTGTAATTAGAGGAAGCAAAAATGAGTCTGCTGATTGAATGATAATGCCATCTGTTTATTGGGGCACCCTTGCATGTCTCTTCCTGGGATTACAAAAGTGCTTATGAGCGTTTTTAGAAATGTGAAATGTTTTAAACTTCATATGAGTTTATTGAGTGATTTTTTTTAATTGCCCAAACAAGAGAAGGGGGCATTTTATATTTCAAAGTAATGATTTCCAGTAAATGTAAAAGCGACTAATTATATCTAAAGCATCCGTGTGATCACAGATCTAGGATTGCAATGAAAAACTTTTTGGAGGGGTAGAGGGATTCTAATGAGCATTCTGGTGATTATTCTTTGGTTGCCTTACACAAAATTCTGTAGCGGACATTCAGTCCCTGAGTAAGATGGGCATGTCTGGAAGTACACGGGGCTGCAGAGGCACAGAAGCTATGCCATTAGAATAATACACATTCCTCAGTACTCAGGACAGGAATTACTGTAGGTATCTACTCAGTGCTCTAAACACACCAGATTTCCAGAGAGAACAACCCTCCTGATCACCTGCAGGAATTGTACATTTCTTGTGAAGTGCAGGGCTGACCCTTGTAAGTCTTATCCAGGGATGTTGTTCTTACCCTGGATAAAGCTCTAAAAGGAGTTTTGCAGAGTATCCTTTGTGGGATTTTCTCTTTTAGTAGGGCTGTCATTTATTCTCAGTCATTTTTCTATACAGTAGCTAGAGGTGTAGTGAGTATTCATAATGTAATTGTTTGGTTTCTCTTTATGTGTAAATACTCTCATGTATTCTAAAGGCAAAGTGCAAAGTCCATATGGGCCAGAAGGAGAAGAGACTGATGTTGATCCTTAACAAACTCTTTCAGGAACACTGCCAGAAGGGGTTGGGAGCTAGCATGGTAGAGCATTCTCAGCTGTTTGTTTCCATTTGACTGATGAACTGCTTATTAGGTTAAACAGCTTGTGAATTTCAGTGACATGGTTGGGAACTTACTAAAACCAGTTGGCTGCCTTTATGGGACTTTGCCTACAATTATGAAATAGCAGCTAGATGCAGGTCCTAAGTCAGATTTCAGGATGTCCAAGGTTTTGTATCCAGTTCGGTTTGTGTTAACTTTTGTCCATCACAAATAATGCATTCAGTTCCCCACTCTACCTGTGTGTAGGTTTCATAGGAGCTGCAGGTAGGACCCCCTGACCCTCCTGTAAGAGTGAACGTACAAGTGCAGTCAGGGTGTTTACAGACACCACTTTTCATCTGTGCTTCCCTCACCAGATGGGAGAATGGGGCTTGAGGTGGGGAGTACTGGAGAAGTAACGTTTGCCTTGGGAGGCAGGAGAAAGGATGAAAGAAGAGTCCCACTTTGGGGCTGGATCTGGGTCTCATTTAGGAGCGTGAATGATAGGAAATGTTTGGGATCTTTGCTTGCAGGTGTGGGGAGTGTAGTAGTTCATAAAGGTAATGCCAGTCAGTAACTAGCCCATGGACAGAAACAAACCAGAAAAATTTGTAAATCACCCCTTAAGCTAATAAACTCTCTGGGAAAGGTAAATTTGTTTAGCAAAAAGGAAGTCATAAAGTAAGAAATTTCCCGCTCACCGAGGATAAAAACATCTCTGCTATATATATCCCCATTTGAAATGGATACCCGATCAACTTTATATAAAATGCTTGAACTCGGGGCTTTTAATGAACATTCAATTTAAAATACCTAGTCCTTGAATGATTTCAAGAAGCTAATGCTTTTCAAGGTCTCCAAGGGCACAGATTTGAAAAGTCACTCAGGAAGATATGCTTGGATTAAATTTATGTGATAGTCAATGACTGAGTCAACATCAGCTTTGCCAAGTGTAAATCTCTCCACTTTATTGGTGTTCTCATTTCCTCCATGTTCGGAAGCATGTTCCTAAAGTACATAAAGAATATACAGACTGTGCTACAGGTGTCATCTCATACACATCTCCTGACATTCAACGATACAGAGCAGCTGCTCAGTCAATAATTCTTCTGGTGATTCATCCTTCATTTAAAACAGTTTTAAACCAAATTATTTCCGGGACTATGTCTAGGCAAATGTTTTTATCTATTTGGATTAAGAGATGTTTTTCCTTTGATTTTTCTGGGACCCAGGTCAGAACTTACATGTTTTGGAGGGCAGCTGGCATATGTTTCTTCCATTGAAAATACATGAACGAGCATGTGCTACTTTGATTTCAACAGCTGCTGTGCTTAAGGCCCTTGGAAGGTTCCCTTTGAACTATGTCCGCATTTAGAATACTTCAATACCTTAGTAAGAGGTGTTGCTCTTGAGAAGAATAAACTCAGCCCTTGAGATGTAAATAACGTGTGGATAATATTGTAGCACACAGACAGGAAGGTTGTCTGCAAAAATAGGTTGTCTGCAAAAATAGATTGTCTGCTTGCTGCCAACCTCCCTAGATTTTAGCACCAAAATCTCGCTGATAGTACAACAACCTGGCTGTACTCCATCGGTGTTATGTGCAAAGGGAAACCTCCTCCCTCACCACCCCCTGGGGTCAGAAACAGGCAGCTCCCACGGATTCCCGTGCTGCGGAATCAGGCCTCGAGGGTGGATCTCCTGTTCCTATAGGAAGCAGCGTTTGTTCCTTCATCAAAAACCCTGCGCCGTGCAGACAGCCCTCCAGGTGTTGTCTGGAGGATGCTTGTGTCCCTTTGCGCGCACACAGAAATAATGAGGTGGCGTGTAAAGGGTCTTGGCCAAATGAACTGGCAGGACAGAGGTGCCCCTGCCATTAATAGTGTTTTTAAGGAAAGTATTTCACAATACCTTTGGGATCTTGGTGATACTTGTCTTCTATTCAAAGAACAAAGTATGCTTTTAGCCTCAGCCCATTCTGTCAAAAAAGACTTATCAGTGAGCGTAGGCCTAAGAATAACTGCTTATTCGCTCCACATATTTTGCTGTTTTCCTCCCCATTTTCCTTAAGGCAATAATTGCAAACTGTCACTTCATGCCAGCAGATTTTTTTTCCTGTCTTCAAACTAGCAAGACCAAAGTAACACGGAAAACGCCATTGCACTTCCCTTCTGACCTCTTTCCCAATTCTCTGTGCCCCTGGACAAACATAATGCTTGCCAAGGAAGCAAATCCCCTGCTGCCGCTGCTCAGGTGTAACCCAGATGGATGCAAAATAAGAAGAGTAGAGCATAAACTCTGCGTCTGGGGGTCCTTTCTTCTCTCATTCTAGCTGAGAGACTCAGGCGGGTCACTGCATGTGTTAAAACACCAGGTCCCTCAACTTATTTCATAGACATCTGTGTTTTTCAAAGATTTTTACAGGAGAAATAATTCTTTTACCTACCATATGTCATTAATGTATTTGCTTCTTTCCTGTTGCTATGTTGTATGCTTGTATTTAATTACGTACTTTCTTTCTCTTTACTCATCCAGTTGTTGTTCTTCTTTTCTCCAGTAACACATAAATGCGCAATGTATGGTGTATGTCTCTGGTGTCCTGTTGTATTTGATAACTGAAAGGAGATAAGGATTTATTATATCTGTTCTTTCTTTCAAGATGTGCATGTTACCAATTTTGAAATAGTTTTTACGCTGTGATTGAAATAAATGAAATCTTCTGGAAAGAATCACTAATAAATATCAAAATAAAAGCCATCCCATGCAGAGCAGGTTATATTTGGCATGCATCTACTGGCTAAGTAACATATCCGATTTGGCTCTTTGGTTCGGAAAGAGGATTAGCCAATGTCTGACAGCTATTTTTCTATTTGTGGAATATGAGCTTATTCATTTTTAAGGGGTCCTTTAGGAAATTGGCTTGTACCTGTGTGAAAAGGTTCCGCACAGTATATCATTAATAAAATAGAATTTGTACAGAGGAGGTCACTTCCCCAAATGTTTCTGTGGAATTTGGAGATTTCAGGGGGAAACAAAGAAAATAAAACCTCCTCACGTATATAAGTTGGTGCCCCTGGAAAGCATGTAGAGCACTGTGTTGGTTTCATATCTCTTTAAATAGTGAATAGATGGTTGTTAGCCTTCTAGAGCCCCTATAGGAATACGACCACGAGCCATCTGCATGTAGAAATGCATTTACATGGTGACTCTAAACAAATCCTTATCTTCTCTCTGAACCTTTTTGCTCTGTGTCAGTGTTTTGCTGCATGGCGAGCATATTTGTTTACTGAACCATGTGTATAGTAGTATCATTTGTATTTAACACTGTCTTTATAACTGTTTGCGCTGCTAGCTGCTACACTGAAGCAACCACGCTGTTCTCAAGGCAGTCAACCCTTGATGATTTAGATGGACCAGACACTGTTCCTAAAACAAGTGAGCGCGCTCGACCTAGGCTTCGTAAAATGCAGAGCATGGATATGTCCTCCTCATCAGCTGACAGTGGCAGTATAGTGTCAAGGTGCTTAACTCATGCATGCTTTGTTCACTCATTTACCCATACCATTATACTTACTGCAGTGTACATAAAGTTGCGTTTGTAGATAACGTGGTGTACAGAGTGGTTTGCATGGTTAATGGAAGCTTTACTCCCTTCTGTGTTGTGGCACGATTCTGAAATTCAAAGTCAGGGTCATAAACTAGGACTCATTTGCTGTTTCACTTCTTACTCTGTTTGTTTTGTTTTGTTTTGTTTTTCATCCTTAACTCATGTATTTTTAAAAGTTTTTCCATTATATTGCACTGGCTGTCTAAAACGAGACTAAAGCCTGTATTTATTCAGCTAAAAAAGAGTCTGATTTTCAGTTACTGAGCTGATAGTTATTCTTATTAAGACTGGAAGCTGGAAGTGAAGTTTCTCAGCTAATCGGTTATCCTAAATATGGACTTAGGTGTCTAATTTTAGAAACTAAGATAGGCAAACGTTAGCTCTGCTCTTTCAGTTTTTACTTTTCCCCATATAGGAAAGATTGCCAAATATGTTTTGATTACTTTACCATTGATTTACAGTCTGTGAGGTGTTGGTATTAAGGAAGGGAAAAATGCTATGAAAAGATAGTGAATAATATTAATACCCCATGCAAGAAAGAACTGGTCAGAGCCATTCTCTCACTTTTTAGCAGGTAAAAAGCAGGGGTTTATATGACATTGGGAAACAGTGTTTCAACTAGTATTATAAATATTATAAATATGAATTTTATGGCATATTAGACCATTCTTTTTCAGTGTTTAAAGTGTTTTACAAATTTTTGGTGTCAATCAGTTTTGAAATGATGGGATTTTATGGTTTTGTGCATTCCAACCAGGATGACTGCTAACATGAATCATCAAAACATACATCCTAATAATAGTGTTACACATTCTGATTACAAATCTGCTAGAAATAGTGATCTAATGTAGCCACAATAAGTTTGGAAGCAGCGTAAAAGGAAAAGAGACAGAGCTTAATTTTTAATTTTAGCAGGAGATGGTAGTGCCAGTTGGCTTTGCCAGTGCCAGGTTTTTTTTAAAAGGTTATACTTTAGGTGAAAACAAGGGCCCATTCATTTCGTAGGAGCTATGTGAAATCTGGTTTTGTCTCTGTTGAGATACAAGAACATGCAGCCAACAAAAGCCACTGAGTGGATGCCTATTGTCTAACCTATGGAGAGGAACTGGAATGGAGACTAAAAAAAGGGAGTGATGTTCTAGGGGAGAGGTGATAAAATACTTGTGAGGGATGAAAAGGGTGAAAGCAAAGCCAAGAAAATATTATTTAAATGATGGTGTCCAGATTCCCATCTGGAGTCATCAAGCTGCGTGAATTTACATCAGCTGAGACTGCTGCAGAGCACAGAGCATTAAGAGAGAAAGTGGTTATGGACATGCAAAGGCGAGAATAAGCAAGACGAACAACCAGAGAACTGAACAGAATGAATAAGAACAGCTGAAAAAGAAAATAGGGTCATACAGAAGAAAAGCAGGCAGGTAAGGTAAAAATGGAGACTGTATTGAAGAACATAGGGCAATCTAAAGGTAAGCAAGATACCCTGTTACTGGAACAGTTTTATAATCTGGATTGTATTTCTCGATGTTTGCAATTTACTTGTTCTTTTACATGGAATCAGACTTGATGTGTGTGTTCTGCTCGTGTTCCAGTTGTATACAGCACCCGTACAGTGGTTGTTAAGAGCACCATGTTTAGAAGGAACCCTGCAGCTGCCTATCATTCACCATGGAGCATGCTTTAATGTAATAGCAAGTCCTGATTCTAGTCTGAAAGTGTTTGAACTGCTTTCAGAAAGCGAGTGTTGTTTCTCTTGATGATATTAATTTGCCCTTTGCTGGTGTGAAAAGATAGTGAATCACTGGGAGTTCACTGGGATGTCATTCAGGGGCCAGATGAACCCAGTTGGTCGATCTGGGTAAGAGGCAACATGATGATACATTTTCTACCAAATTATGTGAACTTTGAAGGCCTGGGAGTGCAATGGGGTTGCTCAGCTGTCTACATAAAGGTACAGTTAACAAACTTTTCTTGGTGATGAGCCTCGTAAACCTCAACTCTCTTCGTCCTGTCCCCAACAGTGAACCTACACAGGTCACCATGCTCTATTCTCGTCAGGGGACGACAGAAACCATTGAGGAAGTAGAAGGGGAGCATGAAGAGGAAGGAGCTCATTCTGCATCAAGGCAGGAGGAAGAGGAGGTGGAAGATTATAGCCTGGATTCAGAAGGAGCTGCATATACTCCTGATACCGATGTGCCATTGTACTCCACGGCAGATAGCAATGCAGAGGCTCCACCTTCCTACAGCAAAGCTGTCAGCTTTGAGCACCTTCCCTTTGGCTCCCCAGATGACTCAGCTGGTAAGAGCCTCATGATGGTGAGCCCAGACGACAGTCGGACGGACAAACTTAATGATACGATTCTCCCTCCGTTGACGCACGAGCTAACGGCTAGTGAGCTGCTTCTAAACAAGTAAGGACCTTCAACAGGGAAAGATTGTTGGTCCCAGTCTGTGAAGTTTTGTCATTACTTTGGGGTTTTTTTGTCTCAGAACTAGCCTACAGTTTCTGATACAGACTTTGTGCTAAGTTTGATTTAAGGGAAGAAGCTCATTTCCTGTGCAGTTGTTCTAATTACAGACTTCTAAAATGATTCAAATTCATGTTGGAAAGAATCTCCGCTTTCTCCCCAGATACCATAGCTAATTGTTCCAATTAGCATCGTATTTCTGTGCTGCAATTGTCATGGGGTCAAGGGCTTTTCTAAATATTCCGTGTGGAGAGGGCTTCTCTTCTCCAGGCAGCTGTGATTTCAAATAAGTTTCCTCCAGGGCTATCTGGGAAAATGTTTCTCCTTTAATTATTTTGGATTACTATAAGGGAAACTCTGACCTTTGGCAGAGTTTGTGTTTAAGCCAGTAGGGTGCAAGAGAGACCACCTTGCTAAGTGCTTTCGTAAGGGATAGGGTGCTTCCCTCTTTGCCCCTCAGGTGCTGTGCTCAGTGGCACAACCAGCATTGAGGTGGGGATGGTGCCGGTCCTCTTCTTCCTCTGCTTTCTGGACTGACTCAGCTAGCAGGGAGCTTCCCGGAACGCAAGGACAAAATCTTAAGCCATAGAAATGCCTTTCAGCCTGACTGCATCTGAAGAAAGAGAGAGGCTTTGTAGATTTGACTTTAAAGATGCAGTGTCTTTTCTTTTGGTTTTCCATAGTCATTTTTGCTTTTCAGTGAGATCTCTTCTCAGGCCAGGGCACTCTTTATGAAAAGCAAAGAGAATTGTGATGTATGTGGAAGTCATGTAATGATTTCTTGGTGCCTTTTATGTTCATTTGAGATAGGTAAAAGGGAGAAGATTGGACATATGTAATGCTCAAGGGCATTTATTATTTTCTAATCTTGCATCACTACTCATGACACACATCTCCTGATGGACCTCTGGAGTTTCTTTAAATTCCCATCTATGTTGGTAAATTAGATATGAATCCAGGCTGGGTCACACCAGTGTGGTGTGATTTATATAAGATATGTTGGTTGGACAACTGTAGGAAAGCAGTGCTTGCAAAAGTTCTTGGGCCAGGCCAACTCTCTGGGTAAATTAAAAAACAGCAGAACAGTGCTTCTAGTTATTTTGCCTGAAATTCTTGTTTTCTGAGCTTAGAATCAGACTATTTGATTATAATACAAATACCATATTATTTTTTTTTTCCGTTCCAGAATTTTATGGTTTTTCAAAAGGAAAAATAGTAGCAATTTAAAAAGCAGCTCTTGTGAAATTAATTTTTATTTCATTTATGGTACTCTACTCCTCACAGGATGTTTCATGATGACGAGCTGGAGGAGTCAGAAAAGTTCTATGTTGGTCAGCCTCGAGTCTTGCTTCTTATTTATGCCCTGTACAATACGTTGGTGGCCCGGTCAGAAATGGTGTGCTATTTTGTGATCATCCTTAACCACATGATCTCTGCCTCCATGATAACCCTGGTACTTCCCATCCTTATATTCCTTTGGGCCATGCTGTCTGTTCCTCGGCCAAGCAAACGTTTCTGGATGACAGCCATTGTCTACACTGAGGTATGCTGCAGTTTTTACAACCCCATGTCTAACACCAAAAGGTTAAGTTGTAAGCTTTGCATGGTCTTTTTCTGTTTTTGATCTCTAGGATGAGGGACCTTTGGCCCTTCATATTAATGTAAATATTTGCTAAAGTCCTCAGCAATTTCTGTGGTGTGGAAAGGTCTTGTTTGTGTTTTTCTTCACTGCAATGAGCAATACCGTTCCTGGCATGTAAAGCAGTTGTCACAAGAACAGACCATTTACAACTAGCTAATATATAATTGATAATCAAGAGACGTATACACTGCTTGTGGTATCTCAGGCACCACTGAGCATAATCTGTTGGTAAATGTTGATTGACTTTACTACCGAGAGAACATGAACTGTTGTTCATCTGTAGCAATGAATATGGTTGTTTATCTTCTCATAAAACTGATAGAGGAGTCATATTTCTCCTCTCTTAATATCAGGAGGCTAGTATGTCTGCCATGCTTAGAAAACACCCCAAGTGTGTTGTGTTTCTGAACAGGTGGCCATTGTCATCAAGTACTTCTTCCAGTTTGGCTTCTTTCCATGGAATAAATATGTGGATTACACAAAAGATAAACCTTACCATCCACCCAATATTATTGGCATTGAGAAGAAAGAGGGTTACGTGCACTATGATCTTGTTCAGCTCCTTGCTTTATTCTTCCACAGATCCATTTTAAAGGTAATTTGAGTTCATGTAGTTCCTTATTTTGTAATTAGTTTTTAGTTTTAATTTCTTTAGTCACTGATGTGATATCCCAACACAATGAATTTGTCTTCCCCTTGTGAACACATGACTGAGCTTAACAATGCCTGTGATAAATACTGTGACAGAAATACAAGGTTGAAATGCTCTCTTCTTCTTTTTCCATTAGTGCCATGGATTATGGGATGAAGATGAGAAAGGGGACAGCTCCAGTAATAAAGACGATACTGATGACGAGCTATCTCTGACTGGAGGCAGGAGAGACTCTTCTGCCTCTTTGAAATCTGTCAATCTTGCGGCATCGGTGGAGTCCATCCATGTCCACTTCCCTGAGCAGCAGACAGCCATCAGGAGGAAGAGCTCTAGCAGCGTATCACAGCTTTCACACAGGTCCAGCTTCTCCTCACACAGATCTAAGAGAGGTAAATGTCATGGCATGTCTGGGATTTAAAGAGCAAACGTTCGTTTCCCATAGGATCATCCTGCTAAAACCTTGTGCCGGTTGCTCTGGAGATCCCAGAGGCTACTGAATGCTGCTGCTCCTCAGTGAAGAAATAGGATATGAACCAAAGTATCTTTATGTTTGAACACACTCCAAGCCTTCTTAAAGTTCAAATGGAGAGCCATACTTTGTGATTCACTATGTTTTTAAAATGACATTATCCAAGAGCTGGGAAAGGAACGCTCAGTGTGGCCCAGATCCAGAATTTCTGGTTCAGCATGATCTCTAGCTAGAGGGAATGCAAAGCATATGTATTTTTCATATCTACATTCTATGATACTTAAAGTGAGAAAAGGTTTTCATTAGGTGTATTGAAACGGATTACCTATCCCATCTTGTAAGAAGGACGGGCTTACTCTAGCCTTAATGCATCTATTACCAATTGAGATGACTGAATCACATCAATCAAACACTTGCCTTTATCACTACTCTTGTCTTTTTATAGTTATTAATCAATTTTTGATCTGCCAGTGATTAAAACTCTCCTGGATGCTCTCGAAATTTTATCACTGGGGAAAAAGCATAAGAATTCATTTCAAAGCTTCTTTCAAATGTGGGACTTCTATATGGGATGGAAGTCTGGAGATTTATTACTTTCTAGTTTTTGTATTTGAACCTTGATTTTGGATTACCATCTTTGTCTTATCTTTCCCTCCCTTTTTTTTCCAGGAAGTACCAGTACACGAAACAGCAGTCAGAAAGGAAGCAGTGTGTTAAGCATCAAGCAAAAATCTAGGAAAGAGCTTCTTATGGAAAAGTTTCGAGAACAAATGATCAAAGCCAAGGCCTTTACAATTAAAAAGTGAGCAATGTGAGAAGTTGTTTGGGTTTGGGGTAAGGTTCCAAACAGCAAAGCAGTAAAACAGCATTTTTCAAGAGACCAGGTTACTACTTCTGTTAATTCAAGGGGATGAATGGGTACTTATACAGTTTGTTGTATACAGATGGCTTCACTCTAAGTCCCACCAGCTGACTATCAGACTAATCAGCAGTTGTTCAGATAGCATCTGCCTGATAAGAAAGCTAAATATCCTGTGTGAACTTGGTTGGCTGTGTATACTTCTACTGAAAAAAACACTAATACAGTGGTTTAGAAGCAATTAGAACAAGAGATTGTGAAGGCTGTCAGAACAGATCTTAGATATCTTTAGAAACACTAATCATATCACACCCAGCCTTTCTTCTCTTTGGTGCAAGTTACCGTGTTGTTAAATCACATTGCGGTCTGTGTTGTTTTAGGACTCTTCAGGTGTATGTGCCCATCAGACAGTTTTTCTACAATCTTATTCATCCAGACTACAGTGCGGTGACTGATGTGTATGTGCTGATGTTCCTCGCAGATACAGTGGACTTCATCATCATTGTGTTTGGATTTTGGGCTTTTGGGGTATGTCATAGAGGCATCTATCTGTAAATCCTCGGAAGGATTTGCATGCAGTAGATGCTAGGTATCATGTGAGTGTCCTCCTTCCTCAACCACTCTGTTATGTTTTCCTTTTCAGAAACATTCTGCAGCAGCAGATATCACCTCTTCATTATCAGAGGATCAAGTCCCAGAGGCATTTTTGGTGATGGTGCTCATTCAGTTTGGTACCATGGTGGTAGATCGAGCACTGTACCTCAAAAAGACTGTCATGGGAAAGGTCATCTTCCAGGTCATCCTTGTTTTTGGAATACACTTCTGGATGTTCTTTATCTTGCCTGGAGTGACAGAAAGGTATAACTCTTATAATCAGACAATATGGGTCCAATACTGGTGCTCTACCAAGTTGTTTGTATTTCAATTTGAGATGGTTATAGCTAAGCTTTGGAATAATGATGAGGTTTCTTCTTGGTCTCATTTCTAAGCAGAATGTTGGAGTATCTTTCCACAGCAGTAACTGTGGCCAACATAAGTTTGAGGAAGAATTAATTATTTAAGTATGTACTGAAATATTCTCAACTTAGGCCAAAATGCAAGCAGGTGAAAGAGAACTTGCCTGTAATTGAGTGATTAGAGCCCTCAGCTGAGACAATGTTGGCTTATGATTTGTTTCTCTTCTCCCAAGACTGCTGCATGCAGGTTTAGAAGAGTAAGTAGAAAATGTCTCTCTCAGAGTAACTTATAATTTGGCCGTTTCCTGGAATGTGTGAACTGTGGATTTAAGTCTCCTTAGGCTGACGAATGTCTAAAACCTGTGTCTCTTCTGAAGACCAAAAGTTCTACTCTGCTGCTCCTGCCACGTGGCTATGGAGGTGGTCACCTGCTGCATGAAATCTTGTATCATATGTCTGGTCAGGTTCACCCTCAAATCTAACATTTCTCATTGCATGGCTCAAGGCAGTTATCACCTCAGTCTGCGCTGCAGACATGTTAAGGTTTCCTCTCTAGTGGTTGGCTACCTCCCCTCTTACTTAGGACTTTAAATGGCCTTGAAGTATTTACCTCACCCCATTGACTATACAGGGAATTTGGGTGTGTCGCCTGGGCAAATTAAACTTCGTTAACAGTCAAGTTACTTTGGAAACAACAAAAACAAAATAGGTACATAGTGTAAAGAAAAACTGAAAGGTCTCATTTTCTTTCAAAAACAAATGTTTTGGTTTTGCTCAGTTCCATAGTAATTGTGCCCCAACTTAAAAAAAAAAATGCATTTTTCAAATGGATCTCCTATATACTGAGCATTAAGAAATTATATGAAACTTTTGGCTTGATTTGGTCACTTGAAAGACAATGAAATTGTTTTGACTTTTTCTGTGCTTTTATGAAATTTATCAAGTTATTAATATCAAATCGGCATCTGAAACCTCCTGTATTCCAAGTCGGGCTGATTCTTAGAAGCTCCTGCAAATTTCTTAATGAAAATAGTCTTGTGGGATGTAATTGAAAAAATTGGACCATGTTGCGCTTACAAATCCTGTCCATCATGAGGCGTCTCCTGCAGTTCCACCATGCTATTGAACTGCAGTCAGAAGTGGCACATGTTCACCAAGATGGTCAGGGGGATGGAGCACATGACATATGAGGAGAGGTTGAGGGAACAGCGTTAGTTCAGTCTGGAGAAGAGAAGATGGAGAGCTGTCTTCAGCTACCTATGAAGAGGGCATTGAGAAGAAGCTAAGCTCTTTCAGATAGGACAAGAGGCCACAAATTGAAAAAAAAAGGGAAACTCCAGTTAGATAGGATGAAAAATCTTTTCACCATGGCAGGAGTAGAACATTGGAGGAGGTTGCCCAGACAGGTTGTGGGATTTCCATCTTCAGAGATATTCAAAACTCGACTGGACAGGTGCTGGAACAATTTGGTGTAATTAGACCTGATTCGAGCAGGGGAGGGTGAAAAAGATGATCTTCAGAGGTCACTCCAACTTAAATTCCTGTATGAGTTCATGACCTTGGAGCTGCCCCCATGAGCACAAATAGCCATTAAAGCTGCCTAGATTCAGTCCAGATGTCATCTCTTTGAAAAGCCAAGGGAAGCATTGTCTACCCAGGGCTCACAGAGGGATGTGCGGTCATGGTGGGGGAGAGTAGACTGGCCTGTGTTGGGCAGCAAGACACCTCTAGCACCCGGAGGGAGAGGGAACTGCCCCAGAGCCCTCTGTCTTCGGGAAGCCTATTCCCAGTCTCTCCCCTGTGACCTTGAGGTGACAACAGATGCTGTTTATAGACTTTCTCATCCAGCGTCTTTCAAATACTGTTTTAACCCTGCAGTGGTGTTTTCACGGGATCTCAGGAAAGGGAAACTGCCAGGAGCACAAAACAATTCAAGCTAATTTGGTCATACACAGTTACAAAGCTCATCATTTTCCTTTATCTGTCTTTTCCATTACAGGAAATTTAGCCAGAACACAGTTGCCCAGCTCTGGTATTTTGTGAAATGTGTTTATTTTGGCTTATCAGCATATCAGATACGCTGCGGATATCCAACTCGTGTTCTTGGCAACTTCCTCACGAAAAGCTATAACTATGTCAACCTGTTCTTATTTCAAGGGTAAGTCTAGACCTACTGCCCTCCTCTTTTCATTTGTTAAATATGGATCTGCTATCATGAGATGCTGGGGTTCTTTTTTGACTTTTTTTCACAGGCTGCTGGAAATAAGACAGTAAATTTTGCACAGCACACCCTGTATATGCCATATGTCCCCTGTAGTCCACAACAAATCAATTTCAGGAATGCAAATTTCAGAAAAATCAGTTTCCCACTCTGAATCCAGAAGCCTGATGTACCAGTCAGTCATTCAGGCCCCTACGGAGGAGACTTTTTTAACACTTCTAGGAAATCGTCTCTGTGAACAGAGATAGGGGCTACACATTGTGCTAGCAAACAGGTAATGTTACGTGCTCTGCAGTCCTAAAAAGCAGTAAGGCATCAAATCCCACAGAGATTTTTGGAGCAGGTCTACAGGCTCTACTTCAGCAAGTGAGACAAATAAAGTGAAAGACAACACACATGAGAAACAAGAGCTATGCATCAAAAAATGTTTTCTTTGTGTATCTTTTGAGAAGTGCCGCACATTTGAAACTCTTCAGGAGTTAGGAGGGTTAGTGCAAGTAAAGTCACAGCATCACCTCAGAGTGAAAGGTGGCGTTAAGGACGCATACCCCACCGTCCACTTATGCTGTTACCGTGATGTTGTGATGAAGCCAGTTCAAAGCATATACATATTTCATAGAAAAGCTGGAATAATTTCAGACTTTTCCCAATATTTTCAGTATGGAATTCTTGCATTCCAGTAGGAAAAGTTACAAAAGAAAGCTTTCTTACCATGAAATAGTCTTTGTGACCTGGCCAAGCAGAAAAGTGTGGGACTAGTAAAGGGAATGATGCATTTTGAACAGCTGCTGTATGCATGTTGGTTTCCTGTTAGCCCACCTTCGTCTGCTGCTTAATCCTGAGTCATAACGCCCAATTCCATATGCAGCTGAGGACTGCCCACCTACTGCAAAGAAGCCGTGCACCACTTGGTCTAAGGAGGTATAAAACAAATTCTCACCATCCTGTGGAAAGGATGTTCCTCTACTCCGCTCCCAGGTCATAGGAATTCGGGGATACAAGAAACTCTCTCTTGTACCATTCCATCATTGGCTCATTCACAATTATTGGGCATAATGATGCAAAAGCATTTTTATGGCCTGACAAGGAGATCTAGAGGAGCATGAGCTGTGGCAAAAGATACACCCCCAAAATGTCAGTGCTGGCTGTGCAATCTCAGGATGTGATTGTATTTGTGTTTGCAAAATCTCCCATTAAACTGTCTTTTAACATTGGCTTAATTCTTGCTCTTGTTGTATATATGCTTACTGTGCTCATTTAATGTGACTCCTCTATTTCTGAAAAGTTATTTGCTGTGGTCTCCCTTCAGGTTCCGCCTGGTTCCGTTTTTGACTGAGCTGAGAGCAGTAATGGACTGGGTTTGGACTGATACCACACTCAGTCTTTCCAGCTGGATCTGTGTTGAAGATATCTATGCTCATATATTCATCCTGAAATGTTGGCGAGAGTCGGAAAAAGTAAGGAAGCCCCACATGAGTGATCAAGGCCTCCTCTCCCTCGTGTAGAAATGAAGAGAAATAGTCACGAGTCCCTAAATAATTGGGAAATCAACCATAAAGACAGTTTGTTAGGAGATACACCTGGTGTTTATGTTCTGAAATATTCAGACTATTGGGTACTTTATGTTAGTTGGCAGTCACCGCAAGTGAAATTTGAAAATGGCTTCTCTTTTGTGCTTAGCTGATTTTTCCACCGTTAACGTGAACTCCACAAGCACACGCCTGCTAACTGCACGCCCGAGCTTCAAGGCCGGGGGGTGAAAGTCCTGATATTCACACAGGCTCACTTTGTCCGTAACAACTAAATGCGCGGCCCGCGGTAGCAGGGAAACTGTAGCTGAAGAGAAAGGTCGGTAGAAGGAAGAGCTCGTGCCTCCACGGTGTAGGTCCCGGGGACACCTGGTTCATGTAACCGCAGAGGGAACTCAGCTGGCTCCTTTACCTCGGGAGAGTCCCCGCACATCCAGAGCTGAGCTGCGGGCCAGATAAACCCACCATTTGTCTGACTGAAATTTCAGTCTCTTTAAATCATTTAAGCTTCAGTTCGAATTAAACTTGCAAATTCTGGATTCCTTATAACCGCTATAAAGATTGCAACCATATGCTTGCTTATTTTGCCAATTTGAAAAAGAAATTAAGCATTCTTTTAAGAGTGACCCGACCAGTCAGAAATTGTACATCTGCAATGAAACGGCTGTATATTTAAGTGTTACTGACGTATTTCTGCTTTTATTATAATCCTGTCTCTTACTGGCAATTACTTTCCAAGTATGTCACTTCGATTAACTCAGAGCTGAAGTGCACACAAATCTTGTATATAGGCTTCTTCTGTGTGACTTCCATTTCTGCCATGAATGGAGTGTCATCAGAGGCTTCGGGAGTTGAGAATTAATAATCCAGTTCTACTTTGACCGTCCATCTCACTGCATTTTTTTACGCTACAACAGGATCACTCTGCATTCTATGTAGTGTAGACCTGACGTGGGAATATTTCCACGTCTAAGCTAGCGTGTGTGTGCTAATGCCATGTAGCAAAATGACTACCCATGACTTTATCAGAGTTGTTCAAGGTACTTTTGATTCTCTCTGTCTCTCTCTCCCATTGAGCGGTATGCCTGAGTACTTTGACTGCTAGAGGCTCTCTGAGCTGTTCTGTAACATCATTAAAGGTGCCTGAGCTAATCTCATACAGACGAATAATATACCCCTGGTGATCTTGATACAATATTTTAATGAAAACAGTATTCTGTAGTGCAAGACAAATGACTTGATACACTGCTTTTGAAAAATAACTAATTTGTTTTAAATATAGCATTGTATTACAAATTTAATATTCTCCTAGGGCTTTATGGATTCGTGTTGTAAAGCAAGAACAATTTCCTGAAAGCCAGATTCCTGGCGTGTGTTTGAGGTGCAGTACAATACAATGCATCTTTATTTTGCACATGCAGTATGCAGTGCGTGAAAGACGGGATCCTAAAACACTGTGTGGAGTTAAATCCTATAAGAGAATACAGCAAAATAAATTACAGTGATGGTAAGGCTCACCATCACAGGATGGTGAAGCTCCTAAAGTATTCAATCCTGAAGCCAATAACGGGGCAGGAATTATGGACAAGGCAGAACAGACATGCCGTGTTATCTCTTTGAAAAGAGAAGGATAAAAGCAAAGTCACTTTTGGTCTCAGAAGCTAAAAAGGGAAGGATGTTACATCAGCAGCATCATGACTTTAGGAACAGTAACAAAACTTTAAACGTTATTTAAATGCAGTTGGTGTGGGATTCACTAGAAACAGATTGGATCAACCCTGTGAACAACTCTTAGAAATACTGTATATGTGAGGTGTGAAATGAACGTGGAGGTAGTGGAATATCAGACAATCCTACTGATTGTGCTTGTCAGTTGCTGGCGAACAGATTTATTTATTTTTTCCCCTGAAATACAGTTTGCAGCATTTCAAGCTGTATAAGAGGAATTCTGCCTTAAAGAGCTTTGTGGTCAAACTTTTTGGAAGGACAAATACAAGAAAGTGGGTTACTCCTAATACCAGTTTTTGAGCAGATATTTGTGTCACTGTTGCTGCTATTATTTTACATTTGGTTCCTGTGAGTTCATGCTTGCACTCACTCAGACAAAAAATTCGGATTACCCAACCCAATTTTTCCCTTCTTTATGGTTGTGAAGAATCAAAACCAGAGAGGTTTACAACATTTTTCACACCAGACACACGCTTGACATGGATTCATTTGGCACTTTTCTCTGTTGTCACCAGAAATTCAATGTCTGTACAGGTTTGGCTAAAAATCTCAAAATAACTGGCCTGACAATGGGTAGCAAATTACCATAGAAGATGGGAAGCCTTAAGACTGTGTTATATTTACCCATCAAATCATACCAAGTGTAGCTCTGATAGAAGAGACATTACCATGTTGCTGTTTGCTTTTGCAGAGATATCCCCAACCAAGAGGCCAGAAGAAAAAGAAAGTTGTGAAGTATGGAATGGGTGGCATGATTATCGTCTTGCTGATTTGTATTGTCTGGTTCCCACTGCTCTTCATGTCTTTAATCAAATCTGTTGCAGGCATCACCAACAAGCCTCTAGATGTATCAATCACAATAACTCTAGGAGGTTATCAGGTAAAAAAGAAGAAAGGCTAAAGGCAAACTCTGCTTTTGCACTGTATTTCCTTGTGCTGTTTCTTATTCCTTTCATTGAATTGAACTCTCCTGCCCTATGCAAGAGGTCAAGCAAGCTCCCACAAGTGATCCCTTTTGAGTTTAAGAACATGTTAGTTTATTACTGATGTAAAATATTATCTTCATTTGCAAGTTAAAACCAGAACCTACTGGCAGTGGAATCTGAATAAATTATCCTACATCAGGTGCACTCAGATAACTGCCTACAGGTCCACATGGTAAATATAAGATAATTGGAAGTAGCTTGCTTCTCAGTGGAATAAGATCATAACCTTCCCCTGTTGAATTGAGTGCCATAATTGTCTTGGACCGGGATGCGCAGGATGCTGTACTGTGTATGTAGCAGCTGATGTGAAGTAAATGTGACAAGTGTCTGTTCTTTTGTTTCCCAGCCTATTTTTACAATGAGTGCTCAACAAAGTCAGCTCAAGGATTTGAATCAGACTGGTTTCAATGCGTTTCTGGGAAGCTATAGGGGTAACACTGTAAGTGAAATGTAGAATACCTCATTGCTTAAAAATGTGTGCATGTTTCCATCGAGGCCTTTTGTGAGTTTTGCTTGTGTAGTTATAAGTGGTCAGCAGCACTGCCATCGTTTGGAAGGTGTTTCCATAAAGAGGGTTTGCATGAGTAAAGGTTTGGACAGATCGTTTGTCAGGACAGGGCTGGGTTACGGTGAGAAAAGTTACCATTAATCAAGGCATCTTTGCACAAAATCGTGGAAGACAGAAACCCTAGTTGTCTTGTCGTCTGAATAAAAACCTCTCCTCTAAATGACACAAACCTTCAGGAGATATGATGCTGTTGGTGTACTGCCAAAACAAACGTGCTGTGGGGACACAACAGCGTCGGCACTTTTAAGCCCCGTACTCCTTCCTGTAGCACACACAGCTTTCCACCCTCCCAGTCAGGAGAAGTGGTGCTGTCAAAAGAAAATGTGTATGGCCTAGAAAAGTTCAGACATTAAAATGTCAACATGAAAACAGTCTCATTATTTCATGGTGCAACATGCACAAAGTTATCCCATGTTGCCACAGGAAAAAGACTAGTAATTAGCAGAAGATGTTGCGTTACTAAAGTAACTGGGGTTTGATCAGAAATAACTTTAAAAGAAGTGCTTGCTTTTAGTCGGTTCAAGAATTAATGTTTTTTGATATTAGATCCTACCAAATAGCCGATGTATTATAGCAGTAATATTGTAATCCTCATCCACTTTGGAAGTTACCAGTTTCAAGTTGCCTGATCCTTTGCAGATATCTTTCTATGCAGAAAGACACTTAACAAAAGACAAAGTAAAATTTTAACTTGAGTTTAAATAAACTCTACAGAGTTTACCTGATGAACTTTCAGACTCATTTTGGCTTACGTGGCCATCATTTTTCAAACAACAGGGCCAATTTTGTTTGCCTTCATAGCTCAGCTATACTTTGTTTATTTCCCTTCCCATCTAAAGCCCCAGTTGGTACCTGAGGAAAACAATCAGTGCAAACCACTGCACTTACAATTAATGAAACATTTACAATTCTGCCTGACTGGGAGATGTGGCTCTGTGTCTTATGAATATCACCGCACTGAAATTTTCTTCTCCTCTTCTGCACCTACAGGCTGCTTTGCAGTTTCTAGAGGGCTATGGAAAAGAAGATATAACTCTAGCAGATCTAGAGGGAAATTCAAACTCTTTATGGACCATCAGCCCTCCCAGTAGAGAGAAAATGATACAGGGACTGCTGGATTTTTCAGCTGAGTTCACTGTAGTTCTTTCATGGAGCATTCAAAGGTAATTAACGTGGCTGTTATGAGGCTGATGGATCATTTGCCAAGTGTTCACACAGCAGAACACTTCCATGCTGCATTTTTGGTTTAGTTTTTCAGCAAATTCTGTTGTACTGCAGAGGAAAAAAACCTGAAAGTGGGAGAGACAGAGAGAAGTGACCTTTGTTACCCAGGAAAACATTTGTGGCCTGCAGTTCTCAAAAAAATAAGAAGAGAAGTGGAGCCACTTCCAAGGACATTATTTAAAAAGGCAGGGTGGAGTTTTCAATGGGACTTAAGGGGAAGGAGGGAAAAATAAGAAAATTGTAGCCAGTTTTAGATGGAGGTGTTCAAATAAACTGCCCCAAATAACAACCTTGTTAGCATTTATGGGAACTGAATACTTAGACCTAGTTAAGGCAGAAAAACTATGAGTAAATACAAACAGAAGTGCTTGGTCCTCTTACTAAGTGAGTCTGGAACTGACACAAAATGTTTTTTAAATAGACGTATACTCAGAGACTTAGTTATGCAAAGAGCATAACAGTGGCACAGATCCATTTTGACGAGACCTTTGCCTGTTTACTTTTAGTTCCTTTGGCCTCGGTCAACTATTACTTTACGATGAACTTTTGGGAGAGTTTGGAGAGAGAGCCTAGAATATGTAGTAGTTGCATGCAGGCTAGAGCACACCCAGTCACCGAGGTGGTTTGTTGGGTACTGTTTGCCAGCTGGGATCCCTGTAGACTGCTGGATTTAATTGGAGTTAAGTCATCACTCCATGGAAATTAAGTACCTTTGCAGCCCCAGTATCTACCTGTTTTGTTGGAAGCGGACGCTGGACTGTTATAGCAATCCTCAGCAAAAGACTTGTGCGCAGGAAGCAGGTCAGCTGAATCACTGTGGGAGCTCTCAACATGTTGGGTCAGTCCTTCCACAGTCAAAAATAGGCTTGTAATGAGTCTGCACCCTTAATTCAACTTTGTTTGACCCCCCTTATGCTTTCCTGGAAGCATACAGTATTAGGTAGTGAATTACATCACTCCATCGTTTCTGAACCTTATATTAATTTTTAATACTGCTACTCAGTTTGTCCATATGCTTGCATAGCTCCAAATATTCGTACACTAGTTGAAAGAGAAGACCTTTTTCACTCTCACATTATATCCTGTGGATTACATTGTGACCGTGAATGACTGAAAGCGGTAAAGACTTACCACAGTGACCTTCCGCTTCTTTTCCTTAAAGCATCTTTCACCTAGGCCAGGAGACCACAAGCAGCTGTAAGATGACCCTTTTGGGTCACTGAGGCAGCATACGCACTTTCTGCCCTTGCACATCATCTGCACTCATCATCATGTGCCAGGGATGTTCGTCTGCAGCCCCCAGCAGCCCAGGAGCTGCCGTACCCAGCTGCTGCATCCCAACCACAGAGCATGGCACAAGGCGTAGCGCGAAAGCTGATCCTGCCCCAGCTGTGTTCTGCAGCTGGCGTGAAGGCTCAGGGGAGAGGCATGGGAGTCCTATCGCCCTGTTAGCCACACGTTTCATCTGGGCTGAGGTGGGGTTTTGGGAAGCTGTAGCTGACTGCAGCATCCTTAGCTGCCTTGGCACAGAATGTGCGGTAACGCAGACGGTCCTGTTGCCTAACGTCAGAGCAGGCGCGCTCCATTTCCCATTCTGTTTTGACTGACGTATCGAGCAAAATTACATTAATCTGTCATCGTTGTCCTGTAACGCGTACAAAGGCAGTCAGTTAGAAAAATACACCTTTAAGGCTGCTACGTATTCTCTGTGGGAAAACACACCATCTCAGGTACAGGTAGCATGATGCTTGCTTTAGCAGAGACTGGGATAGCCAGAGTCAGCGCAGTTGGACTAGTTGGACAACTAGCTCTAGCATTCAGCAAACAAGTGATTAGGTTATGCTCTCATTGTAGGTTGACAATATGTCTTCCCTTTTACTTACAACAGAAATCTCACCCTTGGTGCCAAAGCCGAAATAGCATCAGATAAACTTACCTTTGTCCTACCAGAGAACACCAGAAGAGATATTGCTACAATGATGTCTGGACAGCAACTGGAAAAGGTGTAAGTTATTTTCTTTGCCTATTTATATGAAAACCTTCCCTTTTTAAACCTAATTTCCTTAGGAGGTCAGGCTCGTGCAATTGTATCATTTGTCTGCCCATCTGTCCCCCTCTGAGAACTTTGGAGCCTTGTTCACAGAGGCCAACAGCATTGAAGTCACATAATAGTAACATTAAAGGTAAAGCTGTATTTCCTACAATAAATGTAGGCTGAGAAGACCATGAACACTGGAACACCACCAACAAGGATGGTGAAGCTATTAGTTACTTTTCTTTGGTTTATTTAAGCACGAGTTCATTAC
Organism: Anarhynchus alexandrinus; assembly: GCA_008711295.1. NCBI lineage: Eukaryota > Metazoa > Chordata > Aves > Charadriiformes > Charadriidae > Anarhynchus > Anarhynchus alexandrinus. The sequence continues at coordinate 1,117,738 of VUYV01000143.1, forward strand.
AGTATATTCACAGTTAAACTCTCCTTTGAGTTACTTCAGTTCAACTTGATCTGAGGATGTTGTATTGATGATTTTTTTGTTCTAAATAACCATCCAGACTGTATTTCTCATTGTTATTCCTGAATAGTATTAGATTGGCAAGGAAGTGTTAAATCACTGCGGTCAAAGGGTAACATCTGCAGTCGTTTCTGACATCAGATCTTTTCCTGTAATGGAAATTTGCAAGACAGAAAAAGCATGCTCTTCATAATAATATCAAACATTATTCTATGGATAGAGCCTTATAGCATTAACAGCAGTGGTGCCTCCTTTCAGATTTGAAAGGAGTCTGGCTCTTCCTCTTCCGCCTGCTCACTGGGGATTACTTTACAGCAGTAGTCTCTAAATACTGCTAAGCCAACACGTCATCCCTGAAGGCCACCTGATCTGATTTGTGGCCACAAGAGTTGAAAAGTTAAAGCTGAGGCCAACGGGGATAGTGAAAACTCTGAGAGGTTCATATCTGTTTGTAGGTGGAAATGAGATTTGTCTTTTCTGCGCACAGCTCTTTTTCTGCACCCACGCGCGCTTGTACATCCAAACGGACTGCTGTTGCACATCTGATCATGTCATTTAAAAATTATCTTACACCTCTTTTACTTTTCTGCTCTGTGAGGATACGGGAATATTTCCTAAGGTGATGATGTGCCAAGGAGGGTAGATTTTGCTCTTTTGTGGGAAGAGGTAAATCATTGGTAATTCTCTTTTTGCAGGAGGCAAACAGTAACAGAGAAGATACGCCTGCCTTTGCCTGTGTTGCAATAATATTGTTGATTTAAGCTTTTTTTACTTTGTCATAATGGAAAAATGGTTGTGGCAGCTACCAGCCATTTGACTACTTCAGCAGGGAGCTTTCTGCCACCACCTCTGCTTGGACAGCTTAGCTGCTGAGCTCTCACCTATCTTTTGGGCCTGCTGGAGTGATCCAGAGGGATTTTAAATTGGCCACCTCTGTTCTTCCTCAGCTTGGTGTATGCAATGTAGCAAAGTGTCACAGGAATTCCCTGAGAGCTCCCCTCCCCTAGAATTTTTCAGTCATTTGAGGAAAAAGTTAGGACAGTATCTCTACTCTTAATGAAATGTCTCTCTCTCTCTGGATGCTGATAATTTATTCCCACTTAAGGTAGTTTAATTTTGAGCCCAATGGAAGAACTTTTACAAACATGTTTCTTTTTAAGTTTGAAATCCTCCTACAAACTGTGAAAATACTTCCCAATGAAAGATTCTGGAAAAAATTCTCTCTCTTTTCAGGTGTTGTTATCAAAACATCTTGCAATTCTGAAGTAATAACTGTTCTCACCACATATTTTTCTAGCTACATATTTTTCTAGCTTGTTTACTACTGGTGATGTATTGCCTTTCTTTGTGCTGCTAATATATCTGACTATAAAAGCAGCTTTGTGAAAAAGGGGAACAAAATATAAAGTCTACATTCCTTGCAAACACACGTGCCCCAGGTGTGTGGGATTCATGGCGTGTGAATGGTGACATTATGGATGGAGCTCCCTGCTGAAGTACTGACAGAACATAGTTAATAAATCCAGCTAACTTTCAGATGTGACATCTGAACACTATAAAATCATAGCTTAAGCCAAGAATTACTGGGAACTGTGTATAGCCCTGTTAGGTATTTCTAAATTATTTTAGAGGTATAAAAATATGAAATATTTGCTTTCTCATTTTTTCCAGAACATTAGAGACAGTGTACCCGTACTACATCAAGGCTCCTAGTGATTCTCTGGCAAAACCCATAAAGCAGCTATTGACAGGTATGTGTCCAGACCATGGTAAACAGAGTATGGTTGAAAGAAGTGCAACGCAGCACTCACACTTGCAGATTCACAGAGCTGTTATGGGGCACCTCAGGCTGAACTGCGCTTACAAAGGTCTCTGCCTGGTGCCTGCAAGCCTGGGGGGAGATGAGGTAATACAGTATAAGGCAGAAAATGCACCTGGATGTATTTTAGCTTTGTATTTAACAGTAAGGACTCTACAGATGAAATCCGGCTCCTTTCCTTCAAGCCTGGTTTCAGGAACTGTTTTCCTTTGTTTTCTGAGGAAGTGATGACAAGTTTCACTTCTCCGCATCTCCCTGCTGCCTTACCACAAACAGGCAGTATTGCGGCACGTCTGCAAGTGTAGCTCCTCAGCTTAAGCAAGGACACTGAATGATTTTATCTTTTTTTAGCTATTCCTTCCTTATTGGCTACAAGGAATCCAGTTTAGATAAATCATTGAATTTCAGAATGCTATTACCCAACCAGAATGCATACAGGTACTCGCAGACATACAGAATACATGCACGCATGTGCACATATGTGCATGTGAGAAACCTGTTGGGTTGGAAGAGTAGGAACAAGTCTTTATCTAAGAACACTTCACTCAACAGAGGTTAAATTTGGCGCTCAGGTGTAGTAGTAGTACTATGTAGTACATTACCGTACTATGTAGTGCATTACTGTTCAAGGTTCAGTGAGCATGATTAGATTAATTGGCAAAAATAATTCTCGAGGCTGAACCTAGCTCTATGAGTAGCAATAAGTTACTCATTAGTCAGGTCATGCCGTAAAGAACTCTTAATTTGAGATTCTTCAAAAGGGCTTTCATGTATACACTGCTAATGTACGTTCCCCAGAATCAGGAGGGCCAAAATTCCCCTCCCGTCTGTGTGATCAGTATGTTTAATAGGATAGTGTGCTTTTCTTCATATAAGAGAATAACATCTTTTATACCAAGACATAAATCATTCACAGTGACAGTTTCACTTTGACTTATGGAAGCTGACCGCTGTCCCTCCAGGTTAAATGTGTTTCTTTAGGCGTGAAATGCAGACATGCTGACTGTCAATTGCTACTTTGGCCTGAAAATATTGAAATGATTTGACAGGTGTACAGAAGAAAATGTAGGTGATATGAAACATTTTATTTAATTAATGCCCATTCAGATGACATTTGCAGAATGAAAACCAAAGAAGTCTAGATATTATACTTTTGTACAGAAATAATGTTAAAAGGGTTTTAGGAGAATTACAATGAGCCTTTACTCAGTCATTTTATCGTGCAGATGTTTGAAGTACCAGACTCAAAACAGTTTGACTTTTGCAATTCTTGGTATATATATTAACATTTCTTTTTTTCAATAGACTGCAGATGGGAAAACATCACGGTTTCCCTGGTCAAAAATGTTTCTGATGAGGGAGTTCGGGAGTGGTGGGTTTTGAATCAGCTTGGAAAAAGATACAAAACGTCTGAAGAGAGTCTTGAACTCTTCATATTCAGTGATAAAGTCAGTCCACCAAGCCTTGGATTCTTGGCTGGTTATGGGTAAGAAAGAATCTTTACATAAAATTAAAATAATATAGATAAGATAGAAATAGAGGTGACTTTATTTGCTGGTTTGGGGGGTTTATTTCTTTTTTGTTGTAGTGTTTGAACATTACAACATTTTGAAAAGGGGTTTTGTGAGATTTTCAAATTCATGTCTATTAACGTTATCTGTGGAAGGCTTCATATTTGTAAGGAATGGCATTACCTGCTCTCCAGTGGGAAAGGCGGCAGAAGCACCCTTCACACCAATTTCCAATTGAAGTAAGATTGTTCAAAAGATGTTAGTTTGGCTACAGGTCAAGTTCTGCCCAAACTCTGCCCGGTTTTGGCAACCTTCCCAATCTCACAGCCAGGACCCTGGGTGTGAAACTGCCGTGAAATACATTTCCACAGGCAGAGGAAGGCAGGAGACTGTGCCTTCCCGGGAGATACGCCCTTCTGGCATGATTTTGAGAACTCCTCATAGAAGGATTATCAGGGGAGGACAGGTAAACGTTAGCCTGTCACCAGTCACACGTACTTTAATAAAAAATATTAGATATGAAACCTGACAGATCATTTGCCTTTAGCAGCCAGCAACTGTCAGATTTCCCACTGTGACTTCCAAGCTGTAGCAGGCAGCCCATGAGACCATCAGCGACTGGGGTTAAAGCATTTAAGTCAGCAGCCTCAGCTGTTTATGTTCCCAGATTTCTGTGGTGTTTGAAGAGACCTTATTTTCCTTCATCCTGCAGCACAGCAGAAACAAGATCCTAATTAGAAATTAATGTTCACTCAGCTGACAGACTACTCTTAGCCGTGTAGATGAGCTGCCTTACACTTGGCTGACCCTTTTTGAAGGCACGATTTGAACTCTTTCCTTTCTTTCTTTCCAGCATCATGGGACTATATGCCTCGGTTGTCCTGGTGATAGGGAAGTTCGTCCGTGAATTTTTCAGTGGGATCTCTCACTCCATCATGTTTGAGGAGCTACCCAATGTAGACCGAATCTTGAAGTTGTGTACTGACATTTTCTTAGTGCGAGAGACTGGAGAACTGGAACTAGAAGAAGACCTGTACGCCAAACTAATATTCCTGTATCGCTCACCAGAGACTATGATCAAGTGGACTAGGGAAAAAACCAATTGATCTCTTTGGTGTCACACTGCGAATCGAGTTGATTTCATCTGAATTTTAAAGGAAAAAAAAAAAAAGCACAATATTCTCTTAAGAGCTAAGCCTTTTATAGTTAGGTAGCAATGTTTTTCACTGAAGGAGTCCTGGAAGCTACGGCCTTAGGAATCCATGCTGCCTTTCAGATTAAGGATCAACAGTGAAGAAGGTTGGATGATTTTGTTGTTTTTAATGTGCCACTCCTCTACAGTCTGGGGACTGCTTTGTAATTTAATCAACAAAAAGTTTGCATCTTTGTCTGGCTAATTTAATTTTCCAGACGATCGTTACGACTTCAAGAGAAAAGAAAGGAGTGAACCCTCAAATGACTCCAGTGTACCTTCTTAACCCTTTCTGGAGCCATACAGATTGGATTGTGCAATATGCTGTTGTACATCACTGACTTTCAAGCTACAGTAATGGGACGCTGACTAGCCTTCAGGACACCCAAGACCCAGGGCCGCAGTGGGAACTGAAGACATTCTAGCCATACCCATTTGTAGAAAAACAGAGGTTTTGATGTACAAAGGACACTGTGGACAAGCCTCTGTTAGCAAAAAGAAAACAAGTAACAATCTCTTTAAATGCCTTATTTTATTTGTACAGTCGCAGAAGACATTTCCACCAAACATCAATGACTTTTCTCAGGAAAAAAAAAAAGCAACTGAAACTTGACACTTCGTCAAGGTTGACTAATGGCTAGAATAATTATGGTGAATTATTGGGGTGTTCTGCTGGGCCATTCTCTTCAAAGTTACTGCTTTCCATTAGATGAGAAAAGAAAGTGAATTCAATGACCTAAGGAGCTACTTCATTTCTTATAACCCTTTAAAGACTGAATAGTGTGTGCTTCTCTCTGCTCCCCATGACATGCTTTTTCCCATTTCGATGATTTAAGGCAATCATTGTTTTGCTGTTAGCTGATATTCTTCTTCCAGTGTTTCAGGTATACGAAAATGTTTACATATTCCAAGTCACATTTTTACATCTGAGACGGGTTTTTTTTAAGTTCCCAAATATATACATACATATGAGCTTGAAAAATGGCCTTTTTCTTAAATTACTATTATTAGTGACACAAATGGCTCATTAGAGAACATTGTAGCATGAAAATTTACAATTGCAATGTAGGTTTCATTCCATGTTAAAAAAATTATTGAGAAAAAAAATCATTGAGTGGGTAGGGTATGTTAAAAGGGTATACTGTGTAGTTTTGATTCAGTAATGACTTAAAATAAAGCACATGTTGCAAAGTCATTTTAGAAGTATTTTTTCCTCTGCCTTTTTACATGAAATGGGAAAAGTTTGACATTCTTCTAACTCTGTGACAAATAAATCTCTTTCTTGTAGTTAGCTGCTATTTATTATATGAATGTTTAGTTAATCACCAGAAAGAAACTAATACAACATAATTTGCTGGCACATTTTACTGCAGAACTTCATAAAACAGCACAACTACATGAAGTTGCAACATACTCTGCTGAGTGCTTCCATGACAAATGCTGTCACATCCATTCTATACTGTGAAAACTAACATTTTGAGCACCATGAAGTGCACAAAATAAAAATCGCTTCATCGTATGGTAACAATAAAATCATTTGGTGACTGGAACTCACTGGAAGACAACCTGATTTCCTCCAAAGTGTAGTGGAAAGGCGGCTGCTCAGACAGCCCGCAGCATTCCCCGGTGGAGAGTTTTGCTCCATTTCTTCCATAGGACCTGTGAATGCAAATCAAAATATGTAGGGCAGCCCTGGCATAGGATCCAGCAGGGATGCTAAAATGTCCTTTGTGGTTAGATGGATCCTCACCTGGGTGTTCAGTGATTTTAAGGAGAGCAATACTGGAAGGAGAAGTGTGAAGGGTGTAATGTGTTTCTAAAGGTACCAGCCAGCAGAACCATGCTGGCCACAGTTGGTCCTGGCTCCCTTCCTGGTTCCTTCTCTTTAACAGGCACTTCTTTTCTGGTGAGAAAAATCTATCTGCAGAATGAGCTGTACAGTTATTTGGGCTTTGCAGAAATGTGCTGCTCTTTCTTTCATGGATTGATCAAACTTTGAAAATAAAAGGATTCTTCTGTTGGTTTTTTATTTATTTTTTTAAAACAACGTATAGTCGAATTGGTGACATGGACTGAATAGCTAACTACAACAGGTGAAACAGGTGAAAAGCATACTGCTGATGACCATCCTTTGAGCCCAACTGTCCAGATGAAGTTGAACTGTCAGCCAGTTTCTAGTGGCATTCTTTTGGGAGTTGATATTTGGGCCAGTACCATCTAATGTCTTTATTAACAACCTGGAGGACACAACAGAGTTCACTTTCAGCAAGTTTGTGGACCACACCAAATCTGGGTCTGGGGAGGTTTGTGATAATGTAAGTTTGCCAACTGCCCTGCTGAGGCATGGGGCGGGCAGTTGTTACAGGGAGGGCAGGACTGCCTTTCAAGGTGGACCTCAGGATGCTGGAGAATTGAGCTGCCAGGTACTAGATGAAATTCAACAAATGCAAAGTCCTGTGTCTGAGCCTGACTAACCCCATGCAGCAATTCAGACTAGGTAGGAGGGTAGGGAACAGCTTTACAATAAAAGGAGCCAGGGCCGGGGGTGGGAGTTGCATGTATATGAGCCATGTGCCCTTGAGGCAAAGAAAACCAACAGTGTACCAGGCTGCATTTACAAAAGCGCAGCTGAAAGTCAAGGGAATTCATTAGTCCCCTCTATTCAGCACTTGTGAGACCACATCTGGAGAACCGCATGCAGGTCTGGGGTCTCCAGTACAAGAAAGACCCTGACATACTGGAGTGAGTCTGGCAGAGGGCTGGAGGACATGACATGTGAGGAGGGGCTGAGGGAGCTGGGCTTGTTCAGCCTTAAAAAGAAGTCCAAGGGGAGAGCTTATTGGTGTCTGCAGCTACCTAATGGTGAGGTACAGAAAAGGTGGAGCTGCGCTCTGCAGAGCTGCACAACAATAGATCAAGAGGCAGCAGACACAAGTTACAACAAGGCATAGTCTGATTAAATAGAAGCAAAATTGTTTTCACCATGAGGGTAGTCATAGAATCATAGAATCATAGAATTGCTGAGGTTGGAAGGGACCTTTAAGATCATCAAGTCCAACAGTTAACCTACCCTGACAAAACCACTTGTAAACCATGTCCCTAAGTACCACATCTACCCTTTTTTAAAACACCTCCAGGTATGGCGAATCCACCACCTCCCTGGGCAGCCTATTCCAATGTTTAATAACCCTTTCAGTGAAAAAATGTTTCCTAATATCTAATCTGAACCTCCCCTGGCATAACTTGAACCCATTTCCTCTTGTCCTATCACTTGTCACCAGGGAGAAGAGGTCAGCCCCCACCTCTTTACAACCTCCTTTCAGGTAGTTGTAGAGGGTGATAAGGTCTCCCCTCAGCCTCCTCTTCTCCAGGCTAAACAACCCCAGTTCCCTCAGTCGTTCCTCATAAGATTTGTCTTCCAGACCCCTCACCAGCTTTGTAGCCCCTCTCCGGACACGCTCCAACACCTCAATGTCCTTCTTGTAGTGAGGGGCCCAAAACTGAACACAGTACTCGAGGTGGGGCCTCACCAGTGCCGAGTACAGGGGGATGATCATTTCCCTAGTCCTGCTCACCATGCTATTCCTGATACAGGCTAGGATGCTGTTGGCCTTCTTGGCCACCTGAGCACACTGCAGGCTCATATTCAGCTGGCTGTCCACTAACACCCCCAGGTCCCTTTCTGCCGGGCAGCTTTCCAGCCACTCCACCCCAATCCTGTAGCGCTGCATGGGGTTGTTGTGACCGATGTGCAGGACCCGGCACTTGGCCTTGTTGAATCTCATACCATTGGCCTTGGCCTTGGTCAAACACTGGAGAAAGTGCCCAAAGAAGCTGTGGGATTTTCAGCCTTGGAGGTTTTCAAAACTTGATCGGACAGGCCCTGGCCATGCTTTGCATGGGAAGTTTGACCTGAAGCCTCCTGAGGTCCCTTAAAACCTCAATTTTGCCACAATTTTAGAATTCTGCCAGAGACGCTGTAGCTTACCAAAGACAGCGTATGGGCTGCTGTAACAACCACCTCCGAAATATCAGAATAAAGGCATCGGGTCCAAAGCAACGGTATAGTTATACAGAAATACTTTTACCTACAGACATAGCTTAGTAAGCCCCTTTGTCCAATTTTTCAGGGCTGAGCACTGCCAGGGAAAGGTCCTGTTTTCCCTCTTCCACCCTTGTAATCAAGAAATTATGGCTCACAAGATGATAACATAAGCCCTTACCTGTACAGATGGACTGAATTGGATGCATGGGATTAAATGGGCTTTCAGAAGGTTACCAGGTTGGACTTAAATGAAACAGGTCCTTGTGGTTATTTTCCCAGGTTTTAGGACTCCTTTCTGTTTTGTTCAGTACAGGAGCAGCTCTTCAACGGAATAAGCCTAGGTAAGAAAAGAAGAAACAGCCTTAAAATAAAATCAGTTTTGTTTTATAAGCATCAGTGTTTTTACTTTCCTTACGGAACTTGGTATTTTAGTGTTTCCAAAGAAGCTGCAGGTTCAAAGCTGCGCCAGGGGAGGTTTAGACTGGACGTTNGGTTTTGTTTTATAACAAACTTTGCTGAGAGGGTGGTCAAACACTGGAACAGGCTTCCTAGTGAGGTGGTCAATGCCCCAGGCCTGTCTGTTTTAGAGACATTTGGACAATGCCCTTAATAACATGCTTTAAATTTTGCTCAGCTCTGAGTTAGTCAGGCAGTTGGACTAGATGATCGTTGTAGGTCCCTTCCAACTGAAATAGTCTGTTCTGTTCTGTTCTGTTCTATTATATTTTCTTCTATTCCTCGGTGTTAGTAATAACAAATGTCATGTCTGTGGTATTGTCACAAAAGGCATTTTTCCAACCTCGCCCACAGCTTTTGTGAAAAGAAGTTGAAAAATTGTTTCTTTATGGGGCTAAACTAGACTGATAGCCCACAAAACCCACCCTTGCATCATGGAGAGTCAGAGTGCTCAACCTATGCTTTTCTGACCATTAGTATTGTTAGAGGAGGACAAACTTCAACATAAGATCACTTTGCTCAGGGACTTGTCCAGGTTGTGGTCTTGCAGTCTCCAAAGATGGCAGTGTCACAACCCTTCCAGTCTTTCCCAGTGCTTAACCACCCTCAAGGTGAACAGAGGTTTTCCCCATATCCATTTGGATTTCCTTCTCACAGCTTTGTAGCATGGCAGCTTGTCTTTTCTGCTCAGTAAGCCTCTGTGTGTTTAAAGTGTCCAGCAAGCAGGGTCTGCAGCCCCTCAGCTCTGCTGCCATCATCAGAAGACCACTCTGGAAGTGGCCTGGCCACTAGGCACTTCTGACGCCCGGGACCTTGGCCCAGCGAGCTAGCTAGCAGTTAACCATGGCTGCAAGGCCAAACTAAAGGAGAAATTTGCAAAACGCAGATCGCCTCATGTTTACCACATATTAACAGCACTGTGATTAATACAGCCAGCCTGATGCACACACTTACCAAAGAGTACAGTTCCTCTGTTTAGCTGGCAGGAACATTGCTTTCCAGGTGCTGGCAGAGGACATGCTGATTCTGCCATGCTTCTTCAGGCAATAGTGGCATGGCCTTTTTCAAGGTCCAAGATGGAGAATCAGGCATGGAGGAAGGAGGCCAGGTCTGATGAGGTCTAATGCTGGCGTCCTTACTTTGAGTTCTTCACAAATTTGATGACTACTCGGTCCAAGAAGTGTTTGCAGCATTTCCTGAGCACTTGGCCATCACCTTTATGCAGGCAGGAGCTTCACTTTACATGAGAGCCAGGAGACTGTGAAGGGATTTTATCTGATTCCTGTGGTGCTTTTTCCAAAATGCTTGAGCCCCCAGGGAAGCTGCTGCTGCCTGGAAAGCACCCAGTGGCTCATGTCAGTAAATGCCGCTGAGGTGCTGCATCGGGACAACAGCAACCACCCGACCCTGCAGCTCCTGAGCAGGTCGGCCTTCTCTCTTACATGAAATAAGGTGCCAAAGGGGGTTTGTCTTTGGGGTCTGCTCCTAGTGAGTGTTTGCAGCTTCCCCGCACCATTGCCATACACCACACACTTGTGGCTGCTCTCCTAATATCCCATTTTTGATTCTCCTACACAGTAGCCACTGTCAGAAGACAAAAAAAAAGCTGTAATTCTTTGTGAACTGTTACCACACCCAGGTGTACCCAATTACCATTCTGTCTTGCAATTAAATACATAAATGCTAACTACGCTGCCTGAAAATGGACCCCTCAGCAGTTTCTGCCTTAGCTTCACTGCTATGTCGGAAAAGGGCACACAGCTGAGTGACCAGTGGAGAAGCCCTAGACCCGGAGTTGAACACTGCTTTCTGTTTCCTCACCTTCCCACAAATTCGCCTTTTAAACTGAAGCAGCTGCTCTTTTTTTTTTTTTTTTTTTNCTGGTGAGGTAAAAGCAGAGGTTATACTTTGCCTCTGTGAGAGGCAGCACTAATTAGCCAGAGGGGTAAAAGGCCATCACGGTTGTCAGCACCCCACTGACAGAAAACACGTGCTCATACTGTCCCTCTCTTAGCAAACCCAGGTGGTTCCTGCAGCATCAAGCACAAAATTGAAGATGATCCAGTTTTCTGTAGCCTCAGGTTTTGGCAGCCCTGACTCACTCAAGGTGCTGAGCTTTCATTTTTCCACTACATAGTGGAAATTGTGTTTTGGCTACACCAGTTCTTACAGCAACCACGTGGCGGTGGCGAGCATCACCCTGCATTTCCCTCAGTGATCCCTGCTGTTGAACATGGGGTCCAGGACATTTATTCCCATCCAGCCGACCTGTGCAATATTGCACTAATAAACAAAAAGTAGGGCAGGGACACCCATGGGCATTTTACCACCTAATTGTAAGGTGACGGGGAGATGACTGCAAATCCAATGAAGATTTTTCTGCTATTTCAAATAGACTGGTTTTTTTCGGAGATGAGGAAAACAGCATGGCCAAGGACATGATGTTATATTCATTTACGTTTCAGTCATACGCCATTTCCAGCATTTATCTGGGAACACTGTTTAAAGACACACCACTTAAAATCAAAACGCTCACATTTCAGGAGGCTGTGAGTGCTGAGGATGCAGGACGGGCTTCCCAGATCCCACAGCAGGGACCCACTGCCTGTGGCCACAGCCACAAACTGACTTGGACTTCTGCTCCAAGAGGTGCCTCAACAGCAGCTTGTATTCAAAATAAAAGTCAAGAGGTTCACCAAAAACTTAGACTGAGGGGCTGAGCCCTGGGAAAAAGCCGCATCTCACTTGGGGACCGACAGCTTGACCCTGCCCCAGTGCTGGGGGGTGAGGCAGGGGCAAGGCTGGGGCAGGAGCATCTCCCAGCCATAGCATTGCCTCCATACACACACCTCTGCACCGTAACACATCAACACTAGAGTTGTGTTGCCAGTGCCTTCAAAGAGAAACAGGAGTTCTGATTAATTGTCTCACTTTTCTCTGATTTCCACTGAAAAAAAAAAATTACTTTGCTTATCAAAGGGTTTTTCTTAAGGAATTTGGGATTGAATTTCACGGTAGGACCAATGGCTAGGGAGGCTTCTCCTGGCAAAAGCTAAGCCTGGGCTCCCAAGACGTGGTTTAAATTGACGCGTACCTAAAATGTAGCATTTATATTGGCCACTCCTTTATCTTTAGCCATTCGGAGAGACAAAAAAAAACCCTTCATCTCTTTACTTTTCTCCTTTACTACAAAATAGCAGAATCTCCACCAGCGTTTGTTCCCCTGGACCCAAGGGCTGATTTTCTTCCCCAGCCTACGAATGCCTTTACTCTCTTACTACGCCCATCGGTGGTCCTGACGTAACTTCAGAAAACAGGAGGAGAAGCAGATTTCAGCTGCAGTATGTTTTTCACAGCTCTGTTTAGAAACCTGTGTGTGCTCACGCACACAGTGGTGTTAGTTTGTAAGTCAGTGCAAGGGCGGCTGCTCTGACAACACACCCCGCGTGTGCAGTAACACCAGGGGGCCCAGAAATCCCACTTGTGTGTGTGACAAGGCACATCGTTCTGCTCCCGGTGTTTGTGTAATCAAAGCATTCACGGTTTTCCCTGATTTGTTAAACTGGGTAATCCCTGGGCGATGCTGTGAGAGCAAAACTGCTGCTGCTCTGCATGACACCCTGTGATATTTAAACAGTGTTTCTACCCTGGGTGTGTATAGGCTATTTTAGATCGTATTTTGTTGCTTCTCTCTTGAGAGGGAGGAAAACAGAAGAATTCTAATGCTTTATTAAAAGCTTGGGGAAAGCAAGAGCAAAGCAACCTGTGAGCACGCAACAGGAATAGCAGATTCCCCATTTAGTGGCCAAGGGAGCAGAAGCTACGAGTGCAGTACAACCCTGCCCCACTGTGCTGAAGGACTTCTCCTACAGGTTTTTGCAGGGCACGATAAGAATTAAGGTGGATACTTAGGACAGCAGAAAAAGAGCTGAGGAGAAATAGTATTCAGAATCATTCAGTGAGACTCCTATGAATGAAGGAACTCCTTCAATCCTATTTTTTATGTTGATAAAGTTCATAGTGTAAGAAGTCATTTGCAACATAGCTTCAAGAGTTGCCTGAGGGATGTGCTGCACAAGCAGAACACGAGGCAAGTGGTCACCAAACACTTCTCCTTGCCTCTCCTGGCCTGACAGGCACCTCTCAAGGCCAGTTCCACTGACTGCTACTTAGAGCTGTTAAAACAGAAATCTAATTAAAATAGTCTTTTGCTATGAAGAAGAATAGTTGGATAATGACTCATGACCAGGGCAGACTTTCTTCTCTCAAGAATAACTGGGGGATTATTCACATATGAAGGAAATGGTCTTTCTACCTCCTCAATATGCAGAAAAGACCTATATGGTTGCAACCAGCAAAACGCATTGAATAATAATCCCAACCCTGTCCCTGCCCTGGCTCTGAACTCACCAGATCATGAGCCCAAGCCAGGGTAGGTTATCTAAAGGGACACCTGTCATACACAGAGCTCAGATATATTATGACCATCTCTTCCTGCCTCCCATTACTGGTAACATCACATATAGCCCTTTTATTTCCTTCTTCTGCTCCTCTCTCATTGCCTTTGGCACTGCAAAGAGTACCACCACTATCGGGTACCACAACTGTACGCATGAGATTCTCCTGCTAGCGTAAACCTCTCGGTGTTGTGGTTGCAACCCAAACGTCCTTCAAAGGTTTTGATGAGACGGTATCATTTTTCAGAGGGAACCTGGTCTTCCTGTGAGGAGTTTGACACCTTCCCAGAGCCTGAGGCAGCCCAGCTGTGCTGGGGTGCATGTATGTTCAAGCAGCAGCAGCGTGCACATGAAACACACACATACACGGACATTGCGCATCTCTGCGTGTGTGTGTGTGTGTGTTTTCTTTTTCAATCACACAGGACTGCTGTATTAGCTCTCATTAATTTTTCAAGCCGCTGCCTCCTGCAGCCCATGCTGGAGCGGAAGAGGGAGCTGCCAGCAGACACAGACGGCTCATGCCGACGTGACCATCAGACTCCTGTAACAAACATTCGGGGAAAGCACATTTTTAACGTTGTGGCAGCAAGAGTGAGGTAATGCAGTAAAATATTAATGAACCCTTTCAGCTGACATCTCTAAATACATTGTAGAGGCTAAACTTTGGAGGTCAAGACAGTGTATTAACTACATATTCTTCCAGCTATAAAATTCTCCCTGTTTTAACCAATGCTGGGGAGAGGTGGGGGGTGGAAACAGAGAGAGAAAAGAGAAGGCCAGCTGGAAAGCTCATTGCATTTCAAAAGGAAGCACATGGAAGGCTAGGACAAAATTTGGATGGTACCTTCCTCCTTATCAAAGGAGGATTCTACCCTTCTGAAGGTACCTTTTAAAGGTCCAAAATGCTCTCCCTCAGAAAGCATCACAAAATAAGGATGAGCTCCAGATATTCTAAGCGTGATACAACACCGTGTTACCTGGCCTGCAAAAAAAGCAAATGGGATATGCAAAAGTGCTTTCGTTTGTTTTTATTCTTAGTCCATAGTTCACCAGCAGCTGAGCACAAACATGGCACTCACTGCTGATGACTTTGGAGATGAGCAGAAATACAGATTAAACTGCTTGTGGCCTTGTTATTGAAAGGGGAAGGGAAAGGATTAAGGAATGAATAGTTAGATGAGAAAAAAACCTCAAGGAATGCTTCCATCTACCAATTGTTTTGCTGGCCAAATAAACAAAGTATATTACTTAAGTCTGCTTTAAAGGGGCACCTAAAGGACAAAAATTGTCACTTTTTTATAATTTGACCCTGCTCACTCACGTCCTTGTGCCTAACGAGACCAATGTAGCTTTTTACTGCTGGGTTCCCTGTCCCTTGTCATCAAGTCTCGTGTGTGCCAGCTCTCAGATCCCCTTCACTGCCCCTTAAAAATCTGAACAAGTTCACTGCTGCCGGGCCCTGCTGCAGAGCTCCTGACACCAGTGAGCCCAGCCTCCTCCCCAGTGGTTCCAGCCCCAAGCGTGTCCCTGCACAGGCAGGGTCCCACTCCTGCACTAGCACGAGGCACTGGGAGAGACCAAGCAAAGGTTCTCCTCTGAAATGGCACTGTTGCGCTCCCGCCCTAGCAAAAGACACTGTGAAAAAACTGAAGAAATCTAACAGAGCAAAAGGTACAGCGATGCAAAACAAAATGACCGAAGGTCATTTGTGTGAGGAAGGAGACAAAATGCATTTCAGATGGCTTTTTGAATCATCCTTTTTGATGTTTATCTATCATCAGAGCTGTTTCTTTTGCCGTACTCAGCCCAGCTGGTAATTAGCTCATGATGTGTGGATTTAAAACATCTCCTTAGTACTTTGTTGATGAAGTAATATTTCTCCTGCTTGTTTTGCCTAGACACACTCCACAGCCATTCCTCCCGGGCTGTGGGATTTATGTAGCTACTTCAACTACTTTCAGCTGAAAAAAAAAAAAAAAAATTAAAAAAATGTTGGTGGTCTTGGTCAGGGTCCAAATGACAGGAAGGGCACTGGTCTCCACTAGGTTTCTGACAGACGCTGAGTCTGCTGTGCTGCAGCACACAACCCTTGCATTTCTCTTTTCCCCTGCTCCAGCTGTCCCTTCCCTTCTCAACTGACCGAGCATGGATTCAGATGGTCCCGGCTCTCCTCCCAGTGACATCCAGGGAGGTGCTCCCTATGCTGAACACTTACTCAAGGTGTCCTGGGCAGAGGCTGGAGGCACCAACCAAAGTGGCCAGCCCCAAAGAGAGGGTACCACCTTCTTCTGAGCTTTGTAGGAAACCCCTCTGAACCCACTGTCCTAGCTGCAGCGTGGGGAAGCCAATTTCAACACCTGCAATCTAAGGTAGGGTCCTTTTTTCTGTGTCCAGGCTTTTGTCAACATCCATGCACTGAGATCAAGCTCATTGACATGAAATAAAGAGCAAGCCATGCAGAGCAGCAAAGATGGCATCTTCCCAGCCAGCTGCTTCTGAGCAGTATGTTGGAGCATTCCTTGCAGCACAGCACGCCAAGGTTTCCTCCACTCCCAACTACAATAATGTGAGCTACAGGAAAAAGGATGAAGGGATTTGGGGGAGCAGTCTGACTACACAACCAACCTGAAAGGGGGTAGACCTTCTAGGGCTTAGTGACTCAGGAAAGAGCTTTTCTGCCTTGCAGGCCAAGAGCTGAATAACTTTAATGAAAGCAGCAGAAGATTTAACTTCTCTAAAAGGACTCTGTAGAGGATGTACTTATTTTGAAGTTTGTCCTTCCTAGTCATGTATTGGCTCCCATCAGAACTATTTAACACGTGTACAGTCATAAGCCTTCATTTACTACAACACTTCATCTTTTAACATTAGTATAGATCACATGGGCAAGAGAAGACAATTATTTTACTCGCATTTGGGGCTGCAGTTCAACACGGTATCTGGAAGAAGAAAGAAAAACACACACGCAGATGTTCTAACAGTCACTTGTTGAAAAGAAGCTTTTATCATTTGGCAGCAGCACAGATCATAACTACACATAGCAACAGGTGGGGAAGTTCATCAGTGAGAAACCACGTCTCTGGCACAAGGGAACAAACTGCCCTGAGGACAACATGGAAGGGAGCCTCTCTGTGTCCCCAGAGGCCACATGGGCAAACAGTCCTCCCTCCCTCTACCTGTATGCAGGTTATGTGTTTGCTCTCAGGGAAAGGTATTTTAAGGAATATGGATCATCTCCAATGCAGAATATACACAGCAACAGTAAGCATTCAGATAAGAAAATGGTGTTATTTAATATTTTTCATAAGACCACACAATTTTTTCTTCCTTTAGCACAAAAAGTTCTAGCACAGCTATGAAAACAAAGCAAAAAAAAACCCAACCCAACCAACCAAAAAAAAACCCCAAACCAATAAACCCACTCAAACATATGCTGGGGAAAGAAGAACAGTGATTTAACGTTTGTGTTCATGCTCCCTGTATGGCTGAGGGCAAAGCAGACTGCCAGCTTGTGCGTGCTCTGAATTGGAGTCTCTCTCTCCACTGACCATGCAGGGAGCCCAAGTGCTAAACAAAGGAGCTAAAGGATAGCCCTAATGTTGTGCATGTGAATGCCCTCACCCAAATACAGTTCTCTCCCCTACTAGTTTTAGACATCTGGTGCAGCTTTCTGTTATATTCTCATTGTCCAAGTTAAAGGTAAACACACAGCAATGAGCGATTTCACTCATCTCAAATCATGTTGGCATCATTACTTGGATACTATGGCAACAGGTAATATGGAAAAATGACGCAAGGGTGACCAGACATGAGGGACTGTTAAAGAAAAACCATCAGTTTTAATTCTGAGAAAAAATCAAATGCAACCACTGGTGTTTACAGAAATGTGTTTTTTGTTTCAGCTGGCAACACCTATTTCCAAAAACATTCCTCCTTTGCTATTACAAATTCATCTGGAAGGTCCACAAAGCAGAGAGGTTAGCCAGTTCTCAGTACGCTGCATCTTGCTGCTGACTATGAACTGAAGCATTTTTTTTTTCCCCCTCATCAGTTTTCCCAACCTGTGCTTATGAAACCTATCAAGATGGATCAAAATAGATCAAGGACTGTTGTTCCTAATCAACGGCATGATTTGGCTGCATTTCACCAAGATTCAGACACTGTGAGTCAGCCGGAGCCAACACTCTAGTTTATGACTTTCAAAAAACTGTTTCCCATGGACTGGAGTTGAATTCAATCAACAGATGAAACCCACCATATTTTTGCGTGTATAACCCCTAACTCATATAAGCCCCACAAAAAAAGAGGCAGCAGTAAAGAGGAAATCGGAGGGGCAAGAGCTTTAGAGTGGGTGAGATAGGGGACAACTGTTGGAGGTAACAAAGGCAGCTGCATGTACACATTGTTGGCAAGGACTCTGCACTGCGCTTGTCCTTTCTTAATCCTACAGATGCTATGGATGAAAGCATGGTGTATAGCTTTGCTGTGGCAGCCACCATCACCATCACAAAGGCACTGAGGCTGATGGAGAACAGACCTCAATCCAGGTGCACTTGACTTTCAGACAGGCAGACACTACCAGAGACAGGCTGCAGAATGGGGACATGGGTTCCCCTTCTCCTGCCACCCCTGTCGGTATAGTTTAATGACATCACCTAAAGAAGGAAAAATAAACCTTGGCAATTCACTTCTCTTTTTTTTTTTTCTTTTATTTTGGTAATAAAAGTACGTGTGCTACACTTAAGCAAGACTTGGCAAGAAGTTTTTCATTTGTGTAGTTAGATTCCAAGCCATTTGGTGGAAGATTTGGTCCTTCATGTCGTCTAAAAAACCATACATGCTCATGTTGTTGACCTAACAATTAAGACATTTACTTGCAAGTGTTTATAGCCTCATTCAATTTATATGTTTAATGGAATAGTCAGATTGAGAAATTAGACTCACAGAAGTCAAAAAGTCTGGCGTATGGATTCCCAAAGCAACTGTAACTTATATCCCACTTTCATATAAAACCAGAAGAGAAGCGGTTCAGATGTCAAATGCAGTACAATTCTCTTTTTTTTTTTTTTAAGTAGGCCCTTTCAGCCAGTGGAATAGGAACTGAACTATGATGCAAGCATCTGACTATTTTTGTTTCTGGAAAGTACCCCTAGACCTCCACTCTCTCTCACCAACCAGTAAACAAGTGGAGTTGAACTCCCAGTACTTTTTGCACCAGCCCATCCTGTCTCTACAAGAACACCTTCTGCAATGATACCAGCTGCAGACCAACAAATTTAAAAAAGGACCAAAAGCCACATTGAACCATTGTAGTCAGTAGGTTGTTTCTACTGGTACGCTATTACACCTGGTCCTCCATCATGCACACTCCCTGAGAAACTTCCACACCAGGAAACAAAAAAAACTTCTGCAGAAAGGGTGCCTATGAGACATGACTGTACTGCACCTATTAAGAACATTATAAAGCATAAAAGCTGACCCTTTCCAGCAGTGATCACTAACACGACTTTACAGATGGTTACTATCAAGATTTAGTGCCATTCAATTCCAGGCCATAGGAAAGGTTTATGCTAATCAACCCAAAGGTCTAAAACAGGAGTCTCCCCCATCTCCCCATGACACTCCTCCCACACACTCTCCTTCCACTTCTGGCACTCCCCAGGCTGCTTATTGGGATCCAGCTTGTGGGACAAACCTACATTTAATGCTGTTTCCTGACCCCAGATCTAGTCTCTGGAAGCAATAGAAAACGTTAAGCAGCATTAGGAAACAAGTAAGAATAGGCAGAGAGACCTGGGGTGGTTAAAGGGAGAGCTAGCTGCCACCTTCAACTACCTAATAAGTGGCTGAAGAGAGGATGGAGCAAGACTCATCTCCAAGGTGCACCACGATGGGACAAGAGGCTGCAGACACAAGTTGTAACACAGACGTTTCCCACTAGATATGAGAATTTCTTTTTTTAACCACAGGGGATGCAAAAAAACTTGTGAGATCTCTGTCCTTATAGACATTCAAGACTCAGCCAGACAGCCCCGAGCCAGCTGATGCAGCTACAAGCCTGGTCCTGCCTGGAGAGGGGCTGCCCCTGGGACCTCCAGAGGTCCCTCCCATCCCAAACTGATCCTGTGGTTCTTGCTTCTGGGTCCCACTTTGTGCTCTGATGGTTCTCCGAGTCCAGCATCTTGCTGTGAAACTATTCTACTTAATTTCTCTCTCCCTGACCACATCAGAATCTGTTTTTAAAGACATCTGCAACACGCTATCTTCTTGCTCCATCTCCTGGGGAAGTGTTACTTCTTCAGACTTTATTCCTGTGGACAGTGCTGGTTGCATTCAGGATGCAGTTATTACTTCTTAAATCTGTCCAGGCGCTGATTACAGCTGATAAAATGGCCAAGAGTGGTTTTCAACAGAAGTTACAGTCCTGTCAAAAACGTTTGGGTGAAGCTTTATTACTGATTAAATTCTTCAGAACTCAGCAACCAAACTAGATGCTGCTGCAGCCCACTCCTCCAAAGTTTTACAGCCACTGCTCTTTCTGACAGCCTTCGCACGCCCCTCCCTTCCTTTCCATGCCCTGAGTGGATATTGGCTTGGAGGGTAGGAGGTGAAAAGAAGGAGGGGGGAAAAGTTATTTTTGGATTTCAAGTTTTTATGGCATTCCTGTCCCATAAAACTTTTTGGAGCTGTGTGTCTCACCCTGGGTCAGAACAAAACCAGTTCTGAAATCGCAGAGAAATTTCTTCCTGAGATGCAAGTTGTCCTGCTGCCAACTGGTAGCCATAACGTCCCAAAGCATCGACCCACTCAGGGCCCCGAGCCGGTAAAATGCAGGCATGGAGAGCCTGGGGATACAAACTGCTTATAAACCCACTGGATGCTTAAGCCCACATTCATCTCTGAGGCAAAATTCCCTCGACGGGAGCTTTCCTTGACTTGAAAGGGCTGAGCTCAGAGTCCTTGCCCCGTGCAGGGCGGCAGTCTAGACATGACGGCGTGGGCGGGCGAGCGGGGAAGCAGCGAGGAGGTTGGCAGGATGGGAATTGCCTTGCGCTTTCTTCCAGGAGGCTCCTCCACCCTCCAGCCATCCCTCGGTACTGCCACGGCACCGCAAAGCATCGTCCCTCCTGGGCCTGGGATGATTCTCATCCAAATGTTTAGCCAATATGTGAGACACAGCATTACAGCAAGAAACACGTGAGCCTCCTCAGAGCAGACACTGAGTTTTATGGAGGTTGAATGGAGTATAATTGTCTAGCCAACATAATTGCATAGCTCGTCAAGAATTGCCTTGTCTCTTCGCATCTTCAGTGTCAGCAGTGCCCGTTAAAATCAAGATCAAGACTCTTAAAAAACTTTTTGGAGGCTTTTATGGCACTGATTCTCAACATATTGTTTAAAAGCTTAAAGTTTACTTACTTAAAGTACGTAACAGGGGTGCAAGCCCCAGAACAGAAGTGGGTTTTAGGGAACAGGTCCATGACATAATTTCTCAGGGCCTTTTTTTTTTTTTAATTTAGTTAGCTTTTTATCTTTTTTCAAACAGAGCCACTCAAGTTAACTGAATTATCACATATGCCTCTCCAGACACCGTTCAGCACCTAATCAAGTGGTAGGATTATAAATACCATGTGTTGCAGCAGTGGCTGAGCCTCAGTCGTCGAAGGTTAGATTGTCTTTACAGCTTTGCACCAGTGGGATAAAGAAATTGCACCAGGAAAGCAGTGATTTCATTGCATGAGGCAAACGCCACACAGAAAATAATTAAAGTTTACAGAAAACGTGGGTTATGTGAGTCATGCGAAACACATCCTTTTTGCTCTGGTTCTTCAGTAACATAAGGCAGAAGTGACCTCCGAGCTGCTGAATTACAAGTAAAATGACAAGGTAAAATTACAAGGTAAGCAGATCCCTGCTTAGGTAAAGCTGTCTGGCTCTTGCTGGGAGTCAGACACAGTCTCTCCAAACTCCCAGAGATCAACCTTTGAAATTGAACGAGCAGGAGATCTTAGAGGAAAATAGAGGGAAGTAGACAGGATATGGATTTTACTTATGCTTGCTAGCTCTTTTGAAATAACCTTGGTAGAAGAATTACATGTAATTTAGAGAGGGAAATGTATTATTTATGGGTGCATTGCCACAAGCAGGGAAAAAGTGGAGAGAAATACTTCTTCAGCATCCTGGAGATAAGCAACTCCCCAGAAGAGGAATGAGCTAGCAACAGGGAAAGTAGATATTGCCGGGTGATGTGTTTCTTTATTTTTAATCGGATCCCAGAGATCACTCAGAGATCATCCAGCTGAGCTGGAACCCACTCCTGGGTTCCACTCCCAGGATTTCTAGGAGCTCGACAAAAAGGCTGCAACTGAGAAAAGAAGACCAGATCTCCTGTTTGGCCAAGCATCTTTCCAGGGCTAGTAGAGGGAGCTGCCCATTCTCCTCGCTTATCTGACTTTCAGGCTTACTTCCAGAGCCAACAAGCTTGTATGGCTGAGTCTCTCTGTGCTCACCACCAGCAAATACTTTTTTTATTTGCATCTGCCATACTCTAAGGTAAACCAGATCAGTAAGACTTGTGTGAATGTGAAATAGCAGAGCTAGTCCTAGCTAAAGCCAACTGAACAGGTCAGCCCAATGCCTATATGAAGTGGCTGGCATCGTCCTGTAATGAAAGCAGAAAGAAAGTGATTCAAGCACCAGTCAGACCTTTCTCCGAAATACACAAATCAACGGGAGCACTAGACAGAAGGCAAAGCAAAGAAAGGATGGAGGCCTGGTGTCAGGTAGGATCAGAAGGTAATGGCACAAACCAGTACTTGAAAGGTGACAATTGCATGTAGATTTGACAAGGTTATAGAGACCTAGTTTATGATATACAAGCTATATACAAGCTCATCTCAGCTTATGTTGTACAGTTCTGTAATTTATACAATTTCAGTGAGTCTCAGCCCATGAACTTCTATTTCTTGGATCTGTCTCCTCAGTCGCGTACAGCTTTGACCCCACGTTTGCACATTCCAGCAGCTGTTATATTTTCTTTAGCATTCAGCCTTCTTCAGCTTTCATCACAGTGATCTCTAATCTGTTTCAGAGCTGATTTGGCAAAGAAATCCACATTGAAAAACTGCATGCAACAGCTCCCTAAAGTCTGCAGGTCTTATGAGTTTGGAGGACTTCCAGACCTCTCCCAGGGACACCCCAGTTCACACTCAAAGAAGTTTCAGACAATTGGGCTGACATTAAATAAAATTTAACTCCCTAATTCCCCAGGGGCTGGAATAAAAAGGAAAAATACATATAAATTTAGGTATATGAATGATTATACAACATGGAGAGAAGAGCTTTCGGTGGCTAGTGGAATTCGCTGCTGTAACAGCAGGATGGCCGATCCCAGCTCAGCTGTGGCCATAAGCAACTTGTTGGCCTCAAGGGCCTCACAGAAGAAAACCTCGAAATTCCTTGTAGGAACTTTGTGTTCTCAGATAAATGGGGAGGAGGGGGAAGGGGAACCTGGCACCGCACCTCTAAGTCTCACTTCTGAGGGAATAAGTGTTAACAGCAGTCTTAATTAAGAAGAAAGGCAACAATAATGGTAGCCTTCAGCAGTGAAGTTCCCCTCCATATAGTCTTACTTGTAGCAAAGTCTGAAACTATGCAATCTCTTCCATAACCTGTACTCAGCACTGGTGAAGCCGCATTTTGAGTACTGTGTTCAGTTTTGGGCCCCTCACCACAAGAGGGACATTGAGGTGCTGGAGAGTATCCAAAGAAGGGCAACAAAACTGGTGAGGGGTCTGGAGGACATGTCTTATGAAGAGTGGCTGAGGGAACTGGGGTTGTTTAGCCTGAAGAAAAGGAGGCTCAGGGGAGACCTTATCGCTCTCTACAACTACCTGAAAGGAGGTTGCAGAGAGGTGGGAGTCAACCTGTTTTGTCAAGTAACAGGTGATAGAACAAGAGGAAATGGCTTCAAGTTGCGCCAGGGGAAGTTTAGATTGGATATTAGGAAGAATTTCTTTACTGAAAGGGTCATTGGGCATTGGAAGGCATTACCCAGGGCAGTGGTGGAGTCCCCATCCCTGGAGGTATTTAAGGATCATGTAGATATAGTGCTTAGGGACATGGTTTAGTGGTGGGTTGTCAGTGTTAGGTTCATGATTCTTACAGGTCTTTTCCAATCTAGGAGATTCTGGGATAAGATATTGCACATAGCCACCAGACAAGAACAGAGATTCACAGCCATGTAGCTCAGCTTGGGAAAACACACTTATAGCTTACTCATGTGCATGATGTGGCATCCAGCAGCATGTTTGAGTGATGCTGCATTAAAGAATTGCTGTATCTGCTAATACAATGCATATATTCGTATGTATTGCATACGTTTGTATATATTGCATACATATAGTGTATAGATTTGTTACACTGGCAGGTTTATAGTATGATTATATTTTTTTTTAGCAAAAGCAGAACTTTAAGTGATCTGTGATTAAAAAAAATAAAATTCTGATGTCCCCTCAAGGGAGATTGTTTAGGAAATATTTAAGAGTATGGTGGATGAGCTGGTTTACGTGGTAGCTAGATCGNGTGGTAGCTGGTCTCTTCTATTAGGAGAATTCCAAACACAAGCATTTTAGACCAGTGCCCCCAATGCAGTGACTCTTCCCAGCAGTGCAAGGCAGTTAGCAAGCAGCTGCTCCTACTGACAGAGTCCCACATTTGCCACCTTTTCCAAAAGCAGCAGATATCATAGAGACACACAAATCACTCATTCTTCGCACGAAAGATTCAGTCTCCAGTGTCAACTTTGCAAGCCTGCGTATAGCCATCTCTGCCTGGAGTCCCCAGCCTCACAGCTTCTGGTGGCCACAAAGCAGTAACAAGGACTTTGCACAAAGGCAAGCTTCAAAAAGTCTCCCATCATACCAGAAACAGACTTGTTCCCCGTCATCCGTGCCAGTTAGTGCACGTAAAGAGCTACTGAGCTGTGTCGTGCAAGGCGACATGCCCTCTCCCCAGAATGGTTCAGCCCCACTGCGGTCCAGCTGGAGAGGGCTATGACACCTTCACAACCAGACACAGACAAGCTCAGTGCAGTCTTGGACCAGGCAAGCACAAAAGCCAACTTTCCAGTTGGCTTCAGGTTTAAGAGGAGACACTGCAGCTGCAAGATAGGGATTGCTTGAGGAATACAAGAATATGCTGCTTGGAATAAAAAGAGTCAGTTGAAGGACAACGAAATCAGGCTGTGCAACAGGGAGAGGTTGGGGAATGGTTCAGAACAGCAAGTCTGTTTTCATGATCCTGGTGGCTATGCACAATATAGGATACAAACATCACTGGAAATGGGAACTTCATTAGAAACTGCTGCTGTGTTCTTGCTTCACTTCATAACCAAGACTGCTGTTAACATTTCTTCCCTCAAAGGAAAAAAAAAAAACCAAAAATTCCCAGTGTTATTACTTTAAATTAATGCAGAACTACAAACCACATCCAGACAGTAGCAATACACAAATCGAAATGATACTGAAATGCAGAACTACAAACCACATCCAGACAGTAGCAACACACAAATCGAAATGATACTGAAATGCAGGAATTTGTCATCCAATATCAATTCATGCAGGAACCTTAGCTTTTAATTTTTACAATAATAGGCATTAATGACTAACATCTTTGGGTTTAAAAGCCTAAAACAAGTGATAAAAAACACTGTCTCAAATAATAGAAGCTTGTTACTCTGGAGAATAAAGTACATCAGTTTAGCTTCCTACATAAAATTAAAATCTACATGCACTGTAGACTGCATAGTCTGAAGATGTTCTGACAATGAGTGGAAAGAGCTTCTTCCATTACAAGATACATTAATGATACTAGCATATACCACTATTATTAAGTGGCTGGTGCAGGGATGCTATGTTAAAAAATTAACAATAAAAACTTTCAGTAGGCAAAAACTTCATTTCCACCTTCACATATACTTAACTACTCCAAAATCTCATTTAACTTTGGTAAGGACTCCATCAGCTTGGAACTGAGAGCTCTAGCCTTTAAAAATAATAATAAAAGAGCCATAGCCACACACACAAAAGATGCTGAACATCCTGGACAAGAAAGAAGGCAATAAAAGGGTATAAACCTGTTGACAGCAGTCTGCACAAAGGCAGCTTCACATGCTTCATGCAATCACTAAGATTTAAAGATCAGTAGTGCAGCTAAGGTTTAGGATGATCTGTGAACAGCCAAAGCAATGCTTAACTGCACACTGTACCACTACTCACATGAGTAAACTCTTTCATGCAACCAAATCAAAGTGCTTTAAAGGATTCCCTCCCACCTCAGAGCAATTCTCCAGATATTATTTGGCTATGAAAGACTTTTAGAACAAAATCCTGTTGAGTGTTGCTAAGTGCAAGGTATCACAGGGCTCTCTTGGGACTTCTCTTTGCAGTAAAATTTAAATGTCTATCTTTCCTGTTACTGGTGCATCCACAGCATTGTAGTTTGGATCCGAGGCGCAGGACTGAGGGCGGCTTCCCAAACATCTCCCTCTTACCAAACTCTGATTTGCATTATAGGTGGTTTTGTAGCACATGAACTGAATCCCTTTTGTATGAAGCTAATGCAGAGGGTGCACTGCAGGTACATATTTAATGTGCTATAACCACTTATAGGCAAATCAGTCCATGGAATCAGATTCCTTTTTCCTACAGCCCTTTTCCCTCTGGGGAGGAGGTGTGACAGGGTCAGGCATGGAGAAGTACAGAAGATGCACAGAGCTAGATCTTCATCAGTGATGCCTTCATCAGGGACCTAGAGAGAGCCTACAAAGCTATTGGCCTCAGGACCGAATTCATTTGCTCTCCCAACAACCAGCAACACTACTCTCTAGGTCAAAACACATCAATAAATCACATTCAGAAGTCTTAGACCAAGTCAGATGCCCTAAGAAACATGACTTCTAGAAAGGAAGAAAACTCCTTTCAAGCTCTAATGGCTGGAATACTTCATGGCAACGTTATAGCTACAGCAAATTCCTCTCTAGGAGGAAAGATTTCAGGCAAAAATTAGAGAGGATTTGATTTATAATGGAAAATAAAGTTAAAACTAACGGGCCAAGTTTTGCTTACACTGAATAATACTTAGCACCTACATAGGAAAATTCCCACTGACTGCAGTCAGAGCAGATCTGAGGCTTTAAACATGCAGTCTCCGCTTCAGCTCCAGAATAGCAGTGCTAAAAATTAGGTGTCAGGCTGGGACATGCCCTTCCGATGAGAAAGGGGGAAGAAACGGTATGCACGGAGCCCCAGCACACGGGTTAACAGCACACGGGCTTCGGCCCGAAAACTGACTTTGCATTAAACACCTCTGGGAAAGGGTGAGCGGTGCTGGCGATGCCCAAGCCGGTGTCAGAGCTTGTAGCTACAGGGAACGAGCCTGGGAAAAGCCATCAGGGACCAGTTGAGCCAGAGTGCTCCAGGGCTGTTGGGTTTAAGCCAGACCAGCTAGGAAATGGGCAAAAACAGCACTTCGCTGCAGGCAAAAATGGCAGGTGACCGCCTGCCTGCCTTCTGCTGTCAGCCATGTTATGAGGGCAGTTGGTGTCCTCCTCCCTCCCAGGCAAGGGAATGGAGAGGGTCTGGGCCCGCAATCGGAGGTCACAGTCCCGCTCTAGGTGAACAAGGCCTAAGGGGAGCAAAGCTGTTTGAACATGATCCAGCCCAGCTTTATTGCCTGTTGCCGTATCTGTTCTCCAGTTCGCGAAGCAACGTCAACGTAACGTGTGCTCTGAGAGCAAAGCTGCCATTTATGGCCTCGGCGGCCAAGAAAGCAGACAAACCTGAGCATCTGCGTTTGCAATCTCCACTGCTCCATAAAAGACAAGGTCAGACAGAAAACATGTGTTTCATATTTGCAAATCTGAATGATTTATATTAGGGGAGCAGGGCTGGACCGCGTGCAGCCTCTAGATTGTTAAAATTTAATTTACTAATCAATTACTATCAGATGCTAGACTTCTTCAGCTGCTCCATACGAGGAGCACAGTTTCTCACAATACCCTGTCTTGATTTCAGTGCTATATCTCCTTCCAGGGGCTGAAGAGAGGTGAGCTGAAGTGGGTAAGCAAAAGAGAAGGACCGTTCAGTCCCATGAGGTCATATTTTAAATTGAGAGAAGCCACCAGAGCATTATCCCCCTTTCTGTTGGTCATTTGGAAGATGACATCCTCTTGCCATTATTTGCACAAGGCGGCTTTACCCGAGGAAGCAAATGCATTAAAATGAATGGTACATTTCCCACCTCAAGGGAGCAAGCGAGGAGGAGAATCAGTGTCCCTAGCTGCACTGTCCTCATTTTGGCTGGATTGTTTCTCAACCATGACTCCCAGTTTAAAACATTATAAATGCATGTCTTTCAGCAGCTGAAACTAAATGAACTAAGATAAAAAGTAAAGACAAAAGCCAGAAAGATTATTTTTGATGAGCATCCTTCCTGTTACCTGGGTTATGAGCTACAGGTTGGATCTCCTGCGCTGCACAACTTTGGGCTGCAGGTTTACAGATAATTCTGACGTTGGGGAAATAATGTGTGTCGATCTTTCCAACACTTCTTAGCAGCAAAATGGACGTACTGAAAACACACGATTCACATGGTTTACATGAGCTAGAGACTTTCAAACACAAAGCAGCTGCATGAACATCACAATTTTCATAGCTTATGCTCTCATCCTCATACACATGGCAACTCCCACACAGTCCTAAGAGTCTGAGGGTCTCTTCAAACCTCAGGAACACAGGAGGCCATCCCTACCCTTTAAGCAGGATTAAAGAAACCCTGAGGGTCTGCAAACTTGTTGTGGACACGAGCAGATGACAGCTGAATGGTTCCTGTCTTCGCCCTCTCAAGGATGGCAGCATCAGGAATGCTGCAATGCAGTGGAGATCTTCTAACTTAAAATCAGGATAGCGCAGAGCTGACATTATGCTACCTTCCCCTGTCCCCAAGGATCCTCCTCCGTGACTGCCCTTCTCAAAGGTACAAGACAGTACTGACCATTCTCAGCCAGACTTTTCCTATGCAGCTTGGTACTGATGATGTGAGTGATCAAAACTCATCACAAAGGACAAAAAGTATCTCAAAACATGTTTGCTGAGCATGTTCTCCTTTTGAGAAAGAGAGGAACAAGACACTTTTTAGAGTCCCAATTCCAGTTCACAGAACAACTCCAGTTATGTCCAGTTCAGGGTACAAACATCAACACTAGCATGGGTCGAAAATTTTTTGAATGTCCTCTGTTAAAATTAGCTCTATTCCTGGTTAGTAAGTCACGCATGAAATGATCCTGGCTTCCCTTTAACGTGGTAATCGGAGACCAATAACATTTTGAAATTATGGGTGAATTGCCAGGTCTTCTCTCCAGCTCTTTGCTATCTGCATTTTGGGTGACAGGTTCCCTAAGAATAGGTTAATGTTACTACTCTTGGAATGGAAGAAGGAAATATTTTAAACTGGGGAATAATCAATCCAGTCCAAACCTTCAGATGGAGAATCATTCACATTAAGATTCATGAAACTCTTAGAATTCATTATTTTTTTTCCAACAAATACCCAGCAGGTCACAGGCAGTTGGACAACTAATTCCACCATGGTAATTTATGAGACTGCCTCATAAATTAGAGAACGACAGCTTTTTTTTTTTTTTCTTTTCTTTTTGAGGGGGAGGGTCAGGGGAAGGAGGTGAGGAGGGGAGGAAGCCAAAAAATGTCAGCCTCCAGCTCTTAGGAGTATTTTAATGCCATCATTTATCTAAGGACTGACTGTAATAGACAGTATATCAGATTGTGCTAAAGCTTCCCATGCATAATGTTCAGAGGGCTTTGGGGTTTTTTTTCATATTTCTGAACGCTAGTACTTCAGATATGTTTATACCTTTCCAGGACACTTCATTCAGCCCCGGTTTCACTAAACGCAGAAGACAAATGCTGTTGACCTGATGTTACCCACTCACTATAACTGGAGAACTACAGCAACGTTACTGTCTGGCAGATTTATTCCTACCTGGCACTACTGCTTAGAAACCGCCTAATTAACAGTCTGTTAAACCAACAGAGTGAAACACGGCAATTTCTGTGTAACAAACACAAGGACAGCATGCCAATATAAGATCACGGGGTGTAACAGGGCCATGACTGCAATATGTGACTATAAACGCTCATGACGGAAGAGAATAGCTGACGAACTTTTGAACCAAGGCAATGAGCAGAAACAGAAGTGATGACTGCAGGATAATCAGCCCAGCAATTAGTCTAAATAGCATCAAATTCCTATTTTAAATGCATCCGGTAGTATTACTTGGAGAGCACTATTTTTCATGTTATTGCACCGTGGGGTTTCTGCATGCTATTATGTTGTTGATGCCTTCAGCTCTGGGAACGGCTGCATTTCAGTAATAACTCAAACAGCCCCAAGCATAGTTTAAGAAGCTCAAAGACTATTTGCCTGGAATGAAATGGCCTTGACAAACAGTAGATGTTGTTTCAACCTCCAGCTCATCCTTGGCCACGTTACCTCCCTGTCCACTTGTCTCTTTTCCACTCGGTGCCTCAGCAAGCAGGATCCAGCACTTAGATACCCCGACAGAAGAAGAAAGCAGATATCTTTCCCCCAAGAGAGGGAGTCTGTGACTGGTAAACACATACAGAAGTCTCCTTGCCTGCCATGGAGGCCTGTCTGGGAGAAAGGGGTGGAAGCCAGAAGTTTGCAATCCTGCGCTGCAGGAATTTTGGCCTGTGGGTACAGTTGGCTGCCTCAAGGCAGCGCACCTTGCACACAGCTGAGGATCTGCTGCATTATGTCTGTAGGCAAGTACATTAAGGGGGGAGACAGAGAGAGTTTACTGCTTCAGCTTGACGTGCGCTTGGAGAACGCTGGATTCCAACTTATCTCCCACACTGAACTCCAGGGGCGTTCAATTGCTGACCCAGATCTGGAACCAGGCTTCAGGATTTGCTCCCAGCTCTGTGATCACATTGATTTGGCTACAAACACATCCATAATTACAAAATTTTAAAAAAAAATATAAATGCATCACTGAAGAAATAATAAAAAAAAAGCCATTTCCTTATTTTAATTATTTCTTGTCCTTTCCTGAAAGTGATATTTTTTCAGGTACGCGCACTCACTGGTGTGGACAGATCTGTGCAGAGAATACTGCAGTGTTTCATCCTCTCCTGCCGGTTACAGAAGTTTCACCCTTTGATTCTTTTAACTTCAGTGCAGTTGGGATGTTCAGCTCCCAGGCTCTTCATGCAGCCTCTCCTTCCTACCATCGAGACCTTTATATGAAGGAGCTCAACCAGCAGAAACAAGATTATTATCAAGAATTGTCCTAGACTTCTGCTCCAAACAACTTGATCACAGCCTGGCTATAAGAGGTTGCCAGAGGCCCACAGGCTGCCAGTCATTCATCCAAAAAAGCCTGGAACACTTTGAAAGCCATGAAGTATCACAGTCTGGCTCACACAGTTGATATGTAATGTGGCATCCCCTTTAACAAAATGAACCATAGGGGCAAACGTAATTTAGAGATTGATGGGGTGAACAAAAATATACCACAGCTGTCTAGGAGTAACTTAAATCTTCATCTGAAGAGTAAATCACTGCCAGAGATTTTCAACCATTCATTTAGACATCAGAAATATCAACATCTTTAAACATTACTTAGAGATGATGTTTAGGAAAATTGGGAAGAGAGCCAAAGACACAAATAACTACACTGAAATAACTTAGAAGACCGACAAGAAACATAGCATTCATATTTTAAGCAATTAACTCGCATTTAACCCAACTGTCTCAAAATGCTATATACTTCTGTATCACATGGCACGTGCTATATTAGTGAGCCACGCCACAATTGACTCAAAGGAGCGTGAATTCCTCACTCAAAGGAAAAAGGTTTGGTGATGTATGACAGCCCTTAAAAGTCTGCTTCAGAGTGGAAAGTTACTGCAGAATAGTTTGTATATTTTAAATTCAAGCCTTCATTTAAACTACCACAACTCCCAAAGCAGACATGGCCTAAATCTAATGATTATGTGTCACATTCATCCATTATTTGTATTTGGTCAAAGATAAAAAAACCAAACCAGTGACAAAATGGCAGCCTTTCTGCCACCAGAACCCAGCACACCCTGGGTTGCTGACAGAGACCGGGAGCTTTCCGTCAGCTCCAGCTCTGTGATAGTCCATTGATTTTGTTACTTGTTTCTCTCCAATGAGCACAAACCAAGTTCGGCACTCTGCCAATTAAAAAGCAATGATTTTAATAAGATGCTGAGAATCAAGCAAAAAGTGTCTGGAAGGGGGAAGACTTACTGGAATATCCCACCAGAGCATAGGTTTGGTTTCCCTTCAGGATAAATGAAAAAAAATGGAAACCGCTATACAACAAAGCCTTCGAGGAATACTCCTGCTGCAGCAAAGACAAAGTACAGACAACTAAAGAAAGGAGAAAGGAAACAATGCCGCAAACAGCAAAGAGGATCCCCTTTATTACACTCTCTATTCATTTGCTGTACATCTGGAAACTCCACTGAAGAAACGTATTAGATCAGAGTAGTATAAATCTGACATTAACTGAAGGGACACCATAAAAGTGTTTTCCCCTGCTGCATTGCAGCAGAATTGTCAATGATGCTCAAAACGCCTTTAAATCTCTGACAAAAAAAGCGACTTGTGTGATTTACACCAGCCATCAGATGTGTGGTTCACGTTATGGTTCTCTGTTATTTGTCAAACAACATATTCCATCTCCACTTGTTCCTTCACCCTTCTTCATGGTTATGGTCAGGAAATCATAAGAGGGCACAAGCGCTCAGCACTGGGCTGGAACCCTCCTTGGTTTCTCTTCTCTACGTCCACTCCTTTCCACATCATACACTGCCTCCTTGTCTTTTTCTATGCTTCAGACATATTGACTCTATTAATTAACATTTCCCATTTTCTGGTCCATAAAGATGAGAGTCTTTGTAACCGCAATATCTATATTTAAGAGCGGCCAATATTTTTTGTTATAGTAATACACGACTACATACAGTAGTCAGCAGAATTATTCACAATGCAATGTGCTATAAGGAACACTCAACAGGCATAGGCGCTTTTTTTCAACTTTTTTATTTACTATTCCTGAAATACCTTGAAAAAGAATTACTCTGAATTTCCCCCCTACATTTTTAAGAAATTATTTCAAAGTCCAGTGGAGCGATCACAGATGTGGAGTGTTTCTCCGTATCTATCTCATGCAAAATGGATACGTAGAAATTTGTCCTTGAAACAGAAATCTCTTTGAAAGCGTTGAAGCAATTAATACGTACCCCAAATTACTGTAAATTTCAAGTTATCCCATTACCGCACTTCAGTCTTACGAAGAAACACTAATTCTGAAATATCTGTTTCCTGTTTTAGATATCCATGACCTTCTAAAACAAAAATTATCGTGTCATACATGCAAATGGAGATAAGTATATAGCATGTGTATGCATTCAGGCTGCTTCTTGCATTTACTACCTCGGCTGCACGTCATTAATACCAGATTTCGTTTGGCTGCACTAAACCGACCATGAGGCATCCACACTTGTTCCAACATCACAGTAGCATCTCCAGGCAAAAAAAAGTAGCAAAAGCGTATATACGTGAAGCCGTTTGACAGCCTATCCATCAGGAGATCACAAGTAGTTCTGTATTAACACGCCCAAAGAGGAACAAGTGACTCGCGTGTGCGGGCACGCGCGTGCTTTCTCCCTTGATTTCCCTCCTGCCCCCATCTCAACCACAAGAAGTTTTTTGCTCCCTCATGGCTACAGAAGGACACATACAGAAAAACAGCTATCTGAATTTTAGACCGCATACTAACATGCATGAACAACAAAGGAAAAAAACCAAACTAATCCTTATATTAGAGAATATTAAGATCTAAGGGGGAGTGGGGGGAATCACATAAGCTTTCTACATACATCTCCCTCTGTCTGAACCAACGGAAGGCAAGGGTGTTCTTTTTTCCTTTCCAATGTTCCTCAGCAGCAGGGCTGGTCATCAAATTCATGTCTTGCACCAGGAATAGCCTGAAGTATTTCAAAAGGGGGGGAGAAATAACTGTCAGCTGGTGTTTCAAAGAAAATTAGTTCTCAGGAATTCCCACGAGATGCAGTATCTGGTAAGTTTGGGAGGATAATCATTAAGACCACTGAAGTGCCAGAACAATATCTTACTTAAAGGAGGAGTTTTAAATATACCAGTGTTTCTGCATCTCTGTTATCAAAGGTTTAAAATATTTTGCTCGGTTACCGTTGCTACACAGCTGCCTTACCCAGGTCCACCCAGCTTCAACCGCTCACTCCTGACACACCAGCCTGTGCTCCGGGCTCTGGTGCAGCCGAGAGGATCCTCATTCTTTCTCCAGCTATTCAGCTTGGAAAAAACCATACATTTACACAAGACGGGAGCCAGAAAATTACTGGATGGTGGTCAGTTAAATAAAACACTTGGCACCA
This sequence comes from Anarhynchus alexandrinus, assembly GCA_008711295.1. Classification (NCBI taxonomy): domain Eukaryota; kingdom Metazoa; phylum Chordata; class Aves; order Charadriiformes; family Charadriidae; genus Anarhynchus; species Anarhynchus alexandrinus. Next base: position 1,151,827 of record VUYV01000143.1, read on the forward strand.
ATAAGACACGTGGGGTACCATAGGTCTTTACACTTCATGAATTCTCTGCTATATTATTACTAACACAATTACTCTGGGACAGTTGTTGAGCAGTGCAGCAGAGAAAGCATTGGCTAGAAAGTTGTCAGCTGCGCACACACACACACAAAAACCCCCTCCCTGTCCACTGCTACAAAGTTTTTACCTTTAATTCCTGAATTGCCTTCAGTTAGTAACAGGCAGAGGACGCAAATCCCAGAATGCGTCTCCCTCCCTGCCTTTGCGGGTGAATCGGAAAGTGGCATTTTTTTTGAAGCACAGACCTTTCGGCAAATTCCAGCAGGAGCCCTCTCTTCTATCAGCCAACATATCATTGCATGATGACTGACTTCCACGCTCCTTCCATTTCCAGCTACCTTCCCCCCTGCCCCCCCCCAAAATGTGCTGATTTCTGTCCTTAACAACGCATTTTGTCCACGAAGCATTTCATAAAATTTTGTGGCTGCAAGGAGAGTTGCAATCGTAACAGAATCAGCCAGCCCTAGAGCTGAAAATCTCTATTAACAAGTTATACTGCACACTGGCTACTGTTTTATGTTCTCTTCACCCACTCATCCTCTGTAACCTGGCTCATAACCACCCGATTTCCCAGGTCTGCATTCAGAGGAGAAAAAGGCAAATTTGTCGTACCCATCGCAGCTGTGATCTGAACCTCTTGAAGGACCCATTTATCATGTGCTTAAATGCTTCAGCAAAAAATTAACGCATTTGTCTAAGTTTAGGGGGGCAGGTGAGAAGGAGGTGGGTACCAACACAAGGGGAGGGAGGATTTGACCTCTATTTATTCTCAGGCACCCTGAAAAACACAGTATGGACTACGTTTTCTTCCTTACGACCAGAGCCATGCTTTTGCAGAGCAGCCCCCTTGCCCCTCGCCTGCAGCATGACGGATGGCCCGAGAGTCCATCGGCAGCACAGCTGGCTGAGCGCAGCCAACAGCTGGCAGCCAAGGCAGCCACCAACTCTCCAACAAGGCAGGGAGCGGGAGCGTTAACCAGCAGCCAGCTCTGGCAGGCCACCAGCACCAGCCCTACTCGGAGAAGCTCTCCAGCCAGCCTGCATGACTCACAGCAGCCGTGGGGCCGGGAAGCTCAACCATGAGGCAAACCAAAAGAGCAGGTAACGCTGGAGGATGGCTGTAGGCAGCACCGACCCCATCTGCCCCAGCAGCAGGCACAGCCACCTTGCGGGGCAGCCATACTATGGTGGAGGACACGGTAGTGAGCGTGCGGCACCAGCCAGCACTGGAGGGAACGGCGATGGGTCAGTCCCACAGGGCTGCCCTCTTCACCGACTTCAAGAGGATGTTTCAAGTCATGAGAAGCAGCAGCAAAAGCAGGTCCCCGTGCAAATGTTCCGAACCAAATCAGTAACTCCAGCTGAGCGTACTTAAAAGTAAAAGCTGTCCTAGACCATAGAGCAGAGGCTTCCCACCAGCGGAGGAAAGCTCTTCGCTTGCTCTGCGGCACCATCTAGCGCTAACAAAGTAACAACGCTCTTGGGAAAACAAACCCACTCCGGGTTACGCCGAGTTTAGAAATAAAGCAAAAAAACCAGGCACGTAAATACATATCCAAAACACGCAAGGTACTTATGATAACCCATTTTCCCTTTACACATGATGGGTCCTACTTTTGTCACTCCAGTATCAAAACGTTTCTGCCAGGCGATCTAAACTGGTTGCATACCAGTTAACGTCCCAGCACTGTGCACCTCAGAGCCCGGAGCCCGGCCGTGCTCATTACCACTATTCCCAGGAGACTCAGCAGATGAGCCAACAACAGCCATATGTTCTTTAAACGTACGTGCAGCCTTGCAGCTGCCGCTCGCTCCCGTTCCAGGCTGGAGGCTACACTGCTGGACGGCGTACGCACGGGAAATCACGGCTGAAGGGCAACAACTCTGAAACCAAGACCCGGCAGCCTTTTGGAAGGTGGTCAGATACAGCACTCATACACATCATCTCCCAACCGGTACTAAGGTACAGGAATAGACAAGCCCAGCTCCTGGGGATCCTCTACAGACCATTAGCTTAGAGATTAATATCCCGTGCTTGTGCTCAAACCGCCACAGATCCCATGTGCTTCCCTCCTGCCCGGGGAAGTTACAGCTACTCGCTCCAATTTTATTACCACTACTAGTTGTTGCAGTTGGGGGGAGCTTCTTTTTTCCTATTTCCTACATCCAAAAAGTTCACTATTTATCATAAACCTCGATGATAAGAAAAAAGTTTTTTCCAAGAGCAGCTTCGTTCTTATCATTTTTACAGCTGCTTATTCACAGCATCTGAGTGGTGATTCCTGTTACACTGAAGAATTTCAGTGCCAGATTCTTCAGCCTTCAAGTATTCCAGCAAGTTTGACTTTAAAATAGTAGAAAATTATTCTTCTGCAATAATGAAGTCTCCAAAGAATTATAGAGTTCACATCCTTAAATTGTGTAAAGATCTATGGCTTTTGAAATGTCAAAATCTAGTTTTTTCAAACTCCCATTGGATCCAACTGAATAATGACAAGCCGTCATTCTCATGGAGGAAACCAGATTTGAAAATCTGACCCAAGCGATAAATATGATTAATTAACTCTAACAAACACAGCAGTCTTAAAATTCACATTTATACTTCAAATTCCCCCACCCTCTTCACTATTTCTGTATGAATTCAGCACATAGAGAAGCCTACTTGTTTTTTGTACTTTTAAACAGAATCAGTTTTCATTCAAATACAAATAACACCCCTGCTTTAAAAGAAAATCCTCGCCCCCTAAAATCTGTAATAGAATTACAAATTAAACTTTAGGAGAAGAAACCCCTATGTTAACCTACAGAGCTGCTCAAACATAAATCAGTGACACTTCAGCATGTAAGTGAAATGACATAGGTAAAGAATGAATTAATCCAAACCCAAACTAACCTTTTTCTTCACCCCGCCCCTAAGTCTTGGCAAAAAACCAAAACCCCCCAAAAACCTATGACCTAAAAAGCTATTAAGTCACTTTTACATGTTCTTGCTGAACAGCAAACACTGTTTCTAAAATTATCCTTGCTGGAAATGAACGTTGAAGTTCCTATGGATAGGGCATCCTCCACATTCAACTAACCCTCAGTCATTTTCGTGTGGGCACCACTTTCAGCCTCCAGCAGAGCCCAAAGGTGCACATGATGCACCTGTCAGTGAGTATTGATACTCGAGGCAGTGTGGTGCAACCTTTCTCACGTCTCTGCTGCTCCCATTAAAGTTCTCACTCCTTTCTGGATTTCAGCATATTCAGGTAAATCTTGGAGCATATTTGTGTATTCTTCCTGAAGACTTAAAGAGTTTGCTACACACTTAACCAGCCCAACTGCGGAAACAAGTGCTTTATCTCTATGGCAAATCTAAGAATCTGTAACTCCCCCCTCCTCATTAGAAAGAGTCTTTTTTAAAATCATAACTATGCTTTGCATAATTAGCCAAGATTAAGGAAGACCGAGGACTGGAAAATCAATTATTTCTCTCTATTTCGTGTTGTTAAAGACAACAAATTCAGGTCTGACTATCACCCAATACAACAATTTTGTTTTCTGAATACAAGCCTTTGGGAAGTGGAGTGTTAAGAGTGAACCACCAAGATGTTACAAAGAGCCAACACACATACATACCTTTTATTCCGAGTGAACAGAATTGCCTAAGATGTGTCACCATGACAAATAATGAAAGCCAGTAGAAAGGTAGGAAAATGTCAATTAGAAAAACAAAAACCATAGGATAAATGAAATGGGCTGTAAGCAAATGTCTAGTGAATAAGCCACAAAGATTGGACACCACTGACTTTCAACACTCAAACCTGAGCCAGTAAGTTCCCAAGACTTAGTCCTTGATCACATAATACACCCACAACACTTGGTGGCAAGATTTGCAGACAAACAGTCACACACAGAATCTGCCTGAGATTAAAAAAAAAAAAAAATCACTTTCAAATGGCGGTGCTCAACAGGACCTAATCAACAACAGGGAAAGCTAACACAAGTGCATTAATTTCAAGTTTTATTTTTCATGTTGGTGAAACACATAGCCTCTTTTCAAGAAGCAGTATCTGTAGAGCTGTTACAAACACATTTTGTACCCTAATACACGACAGATTTGGAAAAAGAACAAATAAAGCACAGGTTTCACACTGCACTTGGCCATACTGAGTCTTAAGTTATTGATAATTTAGAAATCTTCTGATTTTATACATACATGGCATTGGCCATCACTCAGCCGTCATGCACAATTTTATTTTATTTTTCTTACAGTCAACACTGGTTTTGCAACCTTTGTTTCTGTAAATGGTATTTTTTTCCACTTTAAATCACTAAAATGGTATTTACATAAGTGTGCAAATTGCTTTGAAAGATAGAAACATACACTAACACATAATATACAGACAGCTTCTTCTATAGTTAAACATTTACTAAAAGGCAGTTAACATTCCTATCACACTTTCACTGCCTAAAATAGGAGAATAAGTTATATAAAATAGACCATCTTATTTTCAGACACTTCCATTTCTGCAGATTTGGTCTTTGCAGCAACATTGCAATCAAAGACTAAGATTCTACTCCTAAGATTCAGAGAAGCCCCTTTCAATTTAATGGCAGCTTAGCAGGTTTAGTACAAGTTACTTTCATCCCAGATTTTCCACACTTGGCACAGGGACAAGAGAGAAAAGCTGAGGGGGCAGGAAGACAGTCTTGCACATCTATTTTATTTCTTTGGCAATATGAAAAGTATGCTTTAAGAATCTAATGAATAAATTTTAATTTTTTTTTTCAAGGGCCTGTTAGTGTTACCAGCACAGTTTAAATAAAGTCTGCAAGTTCTCTCACAGAAGCACACAAGGCTCCCAATTTTTCCTCCTATGTATATATCTGAGAAGATGACATGCAACTGTTCACACACACAAAGTAGACACCTTGGGAACATTCAACAAAACTGATTTCAGAATTGGAAGTAGCAGGAAAAACTTGAAGAAGATTACTTAGTGTTCCCAGTGCTCCTACATATGTGGGTTTTTTTTCCTACTTGTGATGAAGACTCCCCGTAAAAAGTGCACGGTCACCTTCATGAACAAATCTGGAAGGTAGAACTTGAGTGAACAGGAGTGATTTGCTCCAATGGTAAATAAAGAAGAGTTACAGGAAAGTCTTCAAAACAATCTTTCATGTATACTTGTAATCAGAGAAAAGCAATTTAATTCCCAAAATTTCATTTAGACTACTTTATAGAAGAGCAAAAAATTCTATATACATCATTAATAACAAAGGGAAATTATCTGTCAGACAGTACAGAACTACAGGTGTAGTCTCAAATAGCTTTAAAATCCAAGCTGATTATTACATAATACAGAGACAAAACTGCTTTTTGAACACCCATTAAATTGAATAAGGTGACTTTTACAGCAGCCCTGCCTGCAACTCATGCTGTAGTTTGTGCACCCATCACTACTGAGTATTAACCACCCCAAGGAAAGTGACTTAAAACCCTCTAAAAGTTTGCCTTCATCACAATTATGTCTGACATACTGATGTCAGACATCACATGTATGTCAGACATATGCTTGATATTTTTTAAGACAACCAATTCCTTAACATGGCAGAAGCTGTACCAACACTTCACACTGTGCTTTTGGTCTACTGTTTATTGAACTTTGGGCATCATGTATCACACACAAATCCCTGCGGGATTCCAAGTGATCTCACCCTAGTGCGGATCTTGATTAGGTTCTTCTGAAGAAACTTTTAAGCATAAAATGGTCAAACAAATTTAAGACACTACAGAAGCTTGCAAAACGCATGACAACTTGAAACCAAATAAAAATAGAGAAGATGCATTAAAGTTTGGTTACTTTGGATACTGAGCTAGTTTGAAAAATGCTGTTTGTAAGATAGCTGTTCTGTGCTTTGAAAATACAAAAGAATGAAGTGTCTTCATAGACTAGCATATTGATTAGTAAATAAACACCTAGAACACTTATGAACTCAAACATATAATTGAAACATTACACCTAATTTTTTGTTAAACATTGTCTTCAGAGCTTTATATTCAATGCACATTATCTGCTACCTTCAGTTTCTTTTTCAGTTATGGCTTCAGAAACACTGCTAAGAAAGGTTGTCCACTCCTTCCATTCCCAAGGTGTACATTACAAACACTATGAACACATTTATTTCCAAAGACTTCAGGTCAATAAAGTTCTCAGGATGAAAGATGTGTGTGTACTTTTAAGCTTGCAAGATAGCTTCAAACTAGTTGACTTAGTATTTTCCACACCCAGATGGATACCGCTTGCAAAGAATAAGGTATTAAAATAATATTCTGAAGTGGAGTAAAAACACATTGAAAATAAACTGAATGCTCCCCCTAGTGCTTATACTAGTGAAAAATCTTGGCTGACACAGTCTGCCTTAAATGGTGTTAAACGGGAGATAAATAGGAGATGAATGATCATCTATTTAACTCAGAAAACAATCACAAACACATTATTGTGACCAAAAAGTGTAAGCTGTTGAAATCCAGCACTTGAAATTTTGTACCACTCTCCCAGCTCCAGTGCTTCTGGGGTTTTGGTTTCTTTTAAACTGTGCTTTTAGTAAAAATTTCTCTCATTTTTTTTTCCCCGTCAACTGAAGGCAGGGCCCTGAGGAAGCTCCTACCAGGTGAGAAATGAAGTCCAAAAATGTTTCAAGATGATAGGTACAATTATGCTTTTTCTCCTGTATTGTACCCAGAAGCTGCCAAGTTAATATCAGCATTCCCATATCACAATTGCAATGAAGCTCTGGTAAATCTGGTACCTTTGGATATGCTCAACATCACAAATAAGTCAGATATTTAAGACAACCTATGTCTGTAGCTAGCATAGTCCACCAGAATATTCATCCTCTTCCTCTTCAGCATGAGAACCCACTGTGGCTGGTCCTCTTGCTTTATCTTGTGCAGCGTTTGGCGATTTCTTCTTGATTCCACCTCCTGGGACCACCAAGGTAAGACCAAGCTTGGCATACTGACAATAACAAGGCAAGTTTAATTTCTGTACCACCACAGAACTGAAATCTTGTTGAATTACACTGCATGGAATTGACTGATGCTCACAACAAACAAGCAGATAACATCCAGTACAGAAAACAGGTTGATGCTGCTTTCAGAGTATATTTTTCCAGCTTAGAACAAGCCTAACATTGGTTCATTTTTTTTTCCCCTATCTCAAACACTCTTAAGAATGGGATGCGAGATCTGTATTGATACTGCTTGTCATAGAATAATTTGGCCACACCCTACAGCTTTTGTGGTTCAAGCTTCATGTAAAAAAAAAAAAATTTTTTTCAGTATGCAACTCTGTACGCATTGTCTAATAAAAGTTCATGTAAAAATTCTTACAAGTGTTTTTCAGTAAGACTAGTACCTTAATTTTTACTATTCAACACAGTAACAAAGTCAAATTAGTCAATACTGTTACAAAGTTTGGCATGGATGTACATCTCCTTCACTTCACACCTTTCCTATACTTACACTTCCTACAATTTAAAAGTACAATTAAAAATAAAAAAGGGGAAGGGGAACACTACTACCTTAAAATAATTTTTTTAAAAATCTTTCACTAATTAGTACCTTGGTAAGGAATAAGTGATAAAAAAAAACATTCAACAATGCCATCCTGTAGGCATCATATTCTGTAATGTTTATGCACCCTTATCAGGTATATGGTATTTCTGAGATAAAGCATAAGGAGCAAACTGTTCTGGCCCCTATGGAACCAAGGGGAAGGGAACTGAAATTTGGTCAACTTGTTAAACGAACTCAGCAAATCCATAACAAACTGCTCTTTCACCTAAGCCTTCCCACCATCTGAAAGGAACAATGTAGGAACTTACATTGGCAGGCAGCAAAGTAAACGAATACATAAAGTTCACAGGCATAGGGTAGGATGACAGAGCAAGTCAAAATAAATACATGAACCCTGCTCTTCTTATTTTCCTCTACTAGAAAAAAATAATCTCTCACAACCCGAACAAACAAAAGTATTATAAAAAAAAAAAATCCACAGGAACTGCCTACTTACATCATTGTCCATGTATTTGAAGAGTGGCAAATTACACACTTCAGAAACTTGATCCTGATCTTGCTGGTCATACCCTTCTAAAAGTTGCTCTAGTGCCGCACAGTCTTCACTTCCATTAAATCCTGGTATACTGAAGGAAATTAAGAGTTCATTTAGGGCATTTCAGAAGTCTACTTGACACTCAGATATTCTATCTTTAAATGCTGCTCACTAATAGCAGAAGAGCAAGCACCTTTTAAGAATCCGATGGACTGCTTATTCCAAAAAACTGCCTATTAACCACTTCAATTTCTCCAGGTACATGGATCATATCCATAAAATTAAGCTTTCAGCAACAATAGTTTGCATGCTGAGAATAAGACCACAATCATAGCCAAGACAAAAAGGCAGTATTAAAATTTTTCAATTTTTCCTGAATAGTCAATAAACTCTTCCTCCACTTTACATACAGAAAAATCTGTCATGAGTTTCTACATATAAAGTACAAATTGAAAACTTGGAAAATATGAGCAAGATGTTGAAAGACTGATCCTGAAAGATTCTTTCTAAAAATAAAGTACAATTTAACTTACACATATGTTCAAGTAATTTCACTAGAAAAACAGTCTAAGTAAAAATATGTTGTTTCAGTATTTTGTTACTGAAGTCCTAATGAAAGCTGAAACAGAGTTGCTGGGAAAGCCTCCGGAACTAGGGTTAAACACTAATCCAGATTTTGACACCAGAATTTTCTCCTGGATGTATAAAGAACGCCTTCTTGATTTCAATGTATTCAACTGAACTACTTTCTGCTTCCTAAATTATCTTTCAGTTCAATCAACTATTAAGAAAAAAAAAAAAAGTCACGAAAGGTAGAAATATCGCTTTTCTTCATCCAATGTATGACAAGGGCAAGACCTCCTAAACCAACATAACCAGAGAGGTAGTAATTGACATGCTGCAAACCTTTCTTTAACAAAAACATTTAGATTAATCTTTCCCTCAATCTACTCATCACACTAGATAGTTTAATTGGTTATACTAGGATGCTGCTATTGTGCATTTTCAGACTGCATTCCATATTTCCATCCTCAAAGCGTAAAAAAATATGGTAATGACAAGTTAGAATTTCAACTTTTTAAGGGCCTCTGAAAAAATTAAAATCAGTTAGCAACATCCAGAAACACTTTTAATCCTAAACATTTGTTTACAGTAGTTAATCCATCTTTGTTCCATTTGAAAAAAAAACCACAACCCAAAATATATCAGTAAGACAAGAATCCCAGCCATAACAGATTCTGCTCAGCTTTTAACAAGGAAAAAAAATGTGAAGAACTTCTAATCTCCATCTTATTTCACCTGTTGCACATAACTATTTCTTTATGACTAACTTTATTTTAGGTTCATTAAGAAGAATCGCCATGGTTATTACAGCTAAATCTGTTAAGAGTGAAAAAAATTCCTGATAGCCATATAGCAGAGAATGCTATTATTGCATTGTAAGTCAACAGAACTACAAGCGTAAAACTTCTTGACAGTGTTTCCATGCTTTGTCTTAAGAATAGGTCTACATTAATGAAACATTCAGTTGAAAATTATAGAACATGAAGTAGACTTACCTATAGCTTTCCCTCACACATCTTTCTGCAGCAACATAATCATTTCTGTGAAGATGAACTAAAACTTGAGCGATAGTTTTCTAAACAAAAACAAACAAAAAAACCCAACCTGATGATTCTTTAGAAATTAACAGTAAAATATAAGAAAAATATTGGACTGCTAATATTTAGTGTGAAAACGTCATTACAATCTTGGCAGTGTTAGTTTGATGGTTGGACTCAATGATCTTAAAGGTCCCTTCCAACCTAGAAGATTCTGTGATTCTACGATCTGCAATGATTCTAAGATACTATCACAAGAGAGTCAGAACTTCATAGTGAAAAAGTAGTAAGACATATCCTCAGGTGCTATGAAACAGATTATCTCCCATACCACCGCAATGAACTATTGGACCAAGTAACAGTTTTTGTGATTCGTTGGTTTTGATAACATCTTTATTTTTGATGTTTGCTGATTTTGACAGCTCCTGTAGATAACAGTATCTTATCTTCAACATTATAGTAGTGAAAAAAGCACAGTTAGAGGTTGTGGAAATACGCACTACTGCAAATTCTCATCATTTAGCAAGAAACGTATCCCTGAATCAAGAGGTACATATCGTCAGTCAGATATCAGCTGTTATTAGTTACTGAGAAAAACTTGAAATGCACTATCAGAAATTGCCTCTTACAATTTACCTTATAGCATGTTGGGTAATTTTCAATTTCCTTATAAATACTTTTTTCCTTTTGAAGAGACAATGCAGCCTCATCTAATCTAAAAAAAAACAAAAAAACAGGACTATCAGTGCCAGGAATACAGCATAATGAACCTGAGGCTAATTACAAAGTATTTAACTAACACATCAGCAAGTCTACTGGAATAAAAAGCAACACAACTAAAAATCAGCAGTAGATCTTACTTACAAAGTAGGTAAAGAAATATATAGTCAGCAATTCCTTTTGGATACATGCAAGCTAAGAACATCTCTGATATTGATTCAGAGAAACTTCATTTTTCTAAGCTTTGTACAAGATGAATGCCTTGTTACGTACCCTAACAGATTTCTGTATGTCATGAGGTTACTATAAGCTATCAGTAAGTCTGATATCCACAGACTATCAATATTAAGTCATAGTAACTGCTTTTGAGTTTGAATACTCTTTTGATCATCACATTAAACTTCTAGAAATTAGCAAAAACATGTGAGCTATAAAGCAGCACAGCAACCAAGTATTTCAGATGCTCTGAAGCTATGTTGACTTGCTTTCACAGAAAGACTTTCAAGTTAATTTGTAAATTTCATTTTCTGACTACAATTCTGCAGTGCAGTAAAGTATCTTAAAAGTAGAGTTAGAAACCCAGACAATTTCTTAAAGGGACTACATGTTTCAGTGAAACAAGTCTAAGCTGAACTGCAGATCAAGCTTGGTGCCAGCAATCAACCATTAAAATAAATTCCCACTGAGACTCCAAGATACACTCTTCTTTAAGAAGTCCAGAATCAGACAGCTGCAATCAGGTTTCTTTCCTCAGGCTCGTCACCCAATTCCCCTGCTTTATATTCCATAGCTATAAAAGACTTTCAAGTACTTTCTATGTATTAGTGCTGGAAGGAAAAAAAAAAATAAAAAAAAATCCTAAAGTAGTTTAAGAAATAATCAAAACTGGTGTATGTGCTTTCCGGCTATTCAACAAACACAAAGGAAGCAAAGCCTTACAGCCCAAATTCTCCCATCCCAGAAGACAAAACAGGTGGTTCCTGGATGAACATGGTATATCCCACAGAAACTGAATTTTAGCTTGAAGTGCATCTCTCAGAAGAATTAAGTAACAGTATATAATCCAACAACAACAAGAAAAACACCCAATGAAAATCACTACTAAAGATTCAATTACATTTGAAAAAAAAAAGGCATAAAGCTATACCTGCGTCCTCTGACTAGAAGTCTTGATGCCTTCCCTAGCATTTCCAATGCTTGCCGTAAACGTTCTTCATTCTAGAAAAAGAACAAAAAGAATTCATGCATTTATATTTCATTTGCATAGAATTAAGACCACTAGACCTTAATTTGTGTGTCATCTGTAACTCAGAACAACTGCTAATTATTATATCAGCAGTTCACACACTTGAGGGAAACATGAAGAGTGTTGGCGCACTCAAGTCCAACAGCCAGCTCCTGTATGATCTACAGCACAAAGTAACATTAATGCAAACTTGCCAATCTGAAAACACGTGACAACTGACAATAGAGAAGTAGGCCAAAGGCAGTACCAGAAAGACAAACCATCTGCTCATGGGATGTGTAGAGCATCAAGGAAACTCTTTTCTTCTGCACCTTCAAAGAATTCAAACTATTTTAGACTCCAGGACTCAATAACAATATGTTCCCTACCCTCTGGGCTGCCCAACATAATCTCCTTCTCTACAGCATAAGAAGTCTTCAGCTTCATTACTCAGCCACTGATGCAAAAGGAAGGAAGAATAATTTAGAGCCTAATCTCAGGCTTTTTCTTAACTTTGTAATTGAGCCTAAACACCAATTTACTCATCCTCATATACTTTCTGGGACTGGAAAGTTCTTCGCAGGTGAGGGCCAGGGGGGTGCGGGGTCGGGGGAAACGACCCAAAAAAACCCCACTTACTTCAAACACTGACGCTGCTTGCTGATAGAGCTGCACAGCCTTCTCTGGGCTCACGTTTTCTATTAACCTGCAATAAGCATAAATAATTTATCTTCAGATGAAATGAAAATATTTTTTAACCTAAAAGTATCAAAAAGACAAGAAAAAAACCCAAAGACATACCCATGCCCTGCATGCATTCTACCCACCAATACAACAGACTTACTTTCCAGCCCGTTCCAGTGCAATAGCTGCTGTATCTGGTGTCCCATTCTCCAGGTACATCATACTGGCTTTCTCGATCAGCTGAACTGCTTCAGGGAGCCTCTGCATCTCCTGCAAAGCAATAATCAGAGGGATGTTGCTGTCAGGAATTATGCTTATGTACAACAAAACAAATTAACCAAACTGTAATACCTGATTTATTAAGATTCCAATTTTCATTTACAAACTTGTAGAGCTAGTAAAAGTTGACCACCAACTCCCTAAAATAGACTTGTAAGTACCAAACTTCCATGTAAAGCATGAATTTGTGGTAGTTTAGAGCAGAAGCAGCACCACTTTTCCATCACCCTCTGACATGAGGCCCTCGCCTTTCCTTCTACAAAACGAAAATTACCTTTTTTTCCCCCCTAATTACCAACGTCGCTTCCCTAACCTACTGATGGTATTGGCGGGGACTGTGAGTCAACAGAAAAATATCAGTTTAATATGCAATTTGCTTACATATATTTGTAAAATGGTCCAAAGCACAATATTCTTCACTATAAAACAGAACTGTTTAATAAAAACTAGTAAATGAAAATACCTTTAGCATCATGCCAGCTTGTTCATAAGCTCTGCAGAGAAAAAATTTACAATTTAGTTAGATATGGTGGATTTCAGCAAGCTGTAGTTACGCAACAAAAGTTAGCATGAATCAGCTATCACCTCATTTTTAATATTTAATGTTTTGAAGAGCTTTCAAGTGTTTTATTTAATGAGACAGTGCATGTGTAACATTATCTTCCACAAATGAAGTGCTTCAACCACACTCCCCACTAAAAATCTATTCTCATGATCTGACCCGCAGGCAATACTTGGATTATTTGTCATTATCCACTTGCTTTGAAGTACTCTTTAATTAAAAATTTTTTTATAAGAATGCGTAGAATTTCAAAGTTACAAAAAGTTCATCTAAGAACAAATATTTTATATCAAAAAGGTGCTGAAGAATGTCAAAATCATAAATTCTTCAGATGGTCATTGCAGGTTTTCAGACTTTCCTAGCCTGCACTTCCATTAAACTTATTTTGAAACAGCGAAATCACTTGAACCATACCAATTACTACAGTGAGATCAAAGTGATAGTTCATGCTTGTAGCATATGTTAGAAAATTTGTTCGGATTACTCAGTGCTTCTGTACTTACTTGGCAGCATGGAAGAGACTGGAAGTAACATTGTCAAAGTCAAGGACAAAAGCCACAAAAATATAATGCAGAAAAATTATTAGTGTGCAAAATCTTATACCAGTACTAGTTTCAAAGCAAGAAATCCCCTAAAGCCACGTCAAACCTACTACATTTGTAGTCAAGGTGATAAAAATAAATGCTTCTAAAGACAGAATAAATGCAACACACCAAAGTATAACTACATGTAAAGTTATAAAAAGCATATTTATTTAAAATATGTTCCGGGTTACTAAATACTACTACAAGTACTGTAATAATGTCAAAATTGCATATAGTTTATACTATCCATTTGTAGGTATTTAACAAAAAAAATACAATAATTTCTGAAGTCCCTAGACATCTCAGGTCAGCATCTTATCACTCCAGATGTTACTGGAAACAACACAGATTTTCTAACCAAAAGAGTGCTTTAGTTTTCCCACCCAGAGAACACATGAATAGTCTTTTAAAAGACTTTTTTTTTTAGACTGACAAATATATTGAATACATCTTCTACCAACCCCCATTACCCCATTCTAAGTAGCAACTAGTCAGCTTCCTGGAAAAAAAGAGTAACAATCAATGAAAAGATACGCTTTATTGTTTTCATGTGCCTCAGCTTCCCGCAAACAGGCTTCCCTTGCCTGGTCAAACTGCTTGGCATTCTTAAAAGCAACAGCTGCAAGAAATCAAATAAAGTTCTTATTTACAGCTTGCCACTTTCCTTTTTTCACCATTTCTGCTCAAGATTTTAGCCTCTTAAACATGCAAACAGACTTTTAAAATTAACGGTTACAGTTTACCAAGCTTTTACAAAAAAGAAAATCCCATGACAGTCCTCCTTGCTTCCTTAGTCCCTTAGTTACCATTAAAAACACTTAGTGTCAACAAGTCTTCCATACCATCACTGTACCACACATTGTACATAATGTGTTTAGCTGGATTTTGGAACTCACTCATTATGTATTTTCATTACAGAACTGCAGGAATGCTATGTGTATAGTTTTAATCATTAGAGATTACACAAAATCAGTATGGCAGGAATAGAACTGTACCATCAACAAACCATACCTATAACAACTTCCTCAACACAACCACTTCAGGGCACAAATACATATTTCTATCTCCATTAGACTGATAAAACATTAAAGTAGGATTCAAGATAAATTCCAATTTATAAATGCTCCAGTTGCTCTTCCAAGTTCTTATTTTTTTATTCAGGCTTAAATGAATGAGTAGGAATGCCTAGAATAACAAGCCAAAAAACCACGATAAAATTTTAATGTTATCAAAAAGAAAAAAAAATTAAGAGCAAAAAGGAACCAAGTAGTAAGAATTTTATATTCAGCATGATGCTTGCAGTGGAAAGAAAAAAAAGGAGGAAAGAGATCTTACTATGCCTAAAAGAAAGCCTGGCAGAATCTCTCTACCTTAACGAGACAGTCTTTGTCACAACATACATCATAAGACGATGAAAAAGCAAATTTTTAAACCAGCTTGAATACTTGTTGTTTCGTTGGTAAAGTCACAGGATTTGGGGGTGGACAAGTGACAGAAGGAAAGCTTTATTTTTATCACACATAGTAATATACAAAGTAGAAGTTGTAAGTGTAAAAAAAAATAAATTGTTTTTACAACTGTTCTAATCTCCAAATACAATCTGAAATTGATTTTACAGTGCTACTAAGAGTATTTTTTTGTTGTTGTTTCATCTTGCTTTGTCTTCACAACGGTTTTACTTACACAGCAATGTACTGAAAATATGTAAAATGTTATCAGAGATTATCCTTAAAGGATACTTTGAAGCCATAAAGTATATGGCCATATTTACATCCATACATACCTGCCTTCCCATATTCGGTAGCTGCACTGTCATAATCTGGTTTCCACTTTAAGAATCCAGTTTTCAGACTAAAATGCAAGCAGAAAGGCCTATTAACAATGAGTCAAGATTTTATGTTTTACCTTTGAAGCACGTCAGATATATTTAAAACTCCCTCTGAAAAGGAGCAATTACCTATATGCCAATACTATAGTGGCATCACTACTGCAAAAATAAATGCCGGCATTGTTCGGAATTGCATAAAGCGCTGCAGTGATCTCACATAGTTACATGCCTCAGCCTAACATGCTTCTACTGTCCCCAGAGAGCCTTCACAAGTCCAGCTCTTCAACAGTGAAGTCAACAGAAGAAAAATACTTCCACCTACACCAACATGATATCTCATTTCTAACACCACAACACCTGACAACATTTTTTGTTACACATCTCAAAGTTTCCAGTGCTTTCTACAGTAATTTTTTTGCTGCTGTGAATTATCAAAGACTCTCCATTGCATACACAAATGAAAGAATTTACTTACCAACACAAAGACAAAACCTCATATGTCATTTATATGTCTACAATGAATCATGACACTAAGTGGCACCATGCACACACACAAACATATGTATAGGGAAAAATATACATTGTAAAATGAGTTGAGTCATCAGGAAAAGTTGATTTCAATATTATGACTTCCACACTTCTAAAACAAATATAAAAATTACCGTCACTTGAGTGCACTTCCATATTTGTCATAGGCAGACACTTCAGATGCAATACATGCTTAATTTGGAAAAATAGTTGTATATAGACTTTATGTTGGTTTTGTTGTCTTACTTGGATGAAAGCCACACTATGTAACTCTGAAGCAAGCCTTTATATTGTGTTATTTTTATCACAGGCAAAGTCTCAAACACATCGAGCTGAAATATACAATGTGTTAATCTGCACACAATTTGAGATTCAGGCGCCTTTTATTTCATATGCTTTTCCAGCATAAGCTTAACATGAATTCCACAGAAAGGCACTTTTGGTTAAGTAATTTGAATAAGATACTGTGGTACAGTGGTTTTTTTTTTTTATTCTGAGGAGATGTCCCCTCTATCATAGTTTATTCTTTTGCTCCATGATTTCTGGATGGCCTGTCACTATTCTTACTAAAATTATAGCACCTTTGCATTAGTCAGCTTCATTACCTCTATGCTGTAGTCTGTGAAATTCAGACTGATAAGCAAAACGGCTATATTCAGTGTTAAAAGACTACCACACGTAGATGTTAAGACCTCTATGCTAAATGTCAGCACAGGTCTTTAAGGCTATCTAGAAAGAAACAATCACATATTCCTCGTCGGCAGGAAACAAACAAACACACCATCTCAGCGAGGTTAAGCTCTTTTCTTCACCACCATCCCCAGAACTCTTTTCTCCCACTTGTCTGTCTCCCACTACCTTTAGCAGAAGTGACTCCCCTCGCCTTTCCAGTCGGGGTCAGAGCAATAAAGGCTACACGGGCCTTCAGGAAACTGCTCAGGCTCCGGGCCTCCGACCCGCACAGCTTCACCGACACGACTTTTTACTTTTAGGGCCGCTTTACTCTCCCAGTGCGGGGAAGAAGGGTGCTCTTTAGCACCCGCCCCACGTAGGGAGGGACCCCTGAGGCAGAAGAGGGGCCAAGCCGCCATGTCCTCCCACTCCCCCCGCGCCGGGCTCCCCCAGCCCCGCACCTCCCGCCCCTTCCCCCCGAGG
>VUYV01000143.1:1169288-1226937 GCA_008711295.1 Anarhynchus alexandrinus
AGGAGAGCCGGGCGGGCCTGACAGCCCGGGCGCTGAGCTGGCAGCCATCGCGCCCGCTCGCCAGCTTCCCCCACCCTCCGGCCGGCCTTCCTTCCCTCCCTCCCCTCACCCCCCGCTCACTATTTCTCCGCTTTAGCGATGTGCTCGAGGGCCTCGTTAATCTTCTGCGCCGCCATCTCCCAGCGCGGCGGGCCTGCCGGTGGGGGCTGGCCGGTACTCCTCCGCCTTCCCTGAGCTCCCGCTACGGAACGCCGCGGGGCTCACGGGGCGTCGAGGGGCGGGGCTCGGCCCGCCGCCTCCTTCAGCGCGCCTGCGCGGGGGCGGCCCTCGGCGCGTCAGGGCGGGGGTGGGTGGTGGAGGCCTTGGCATGGCGGCCGCGGTGGCACAAGGAGGGGAAGCTGTCTCGCTCTTTCCCCGGCAGCCCTGTGGGTGGTATCACCTGAGCAGGCGGGTGGTTGTCGGCAACGTTGGGCTGTGCCTCACTCCAGGGAGCTGGAAGGTTGCAGGAGTCCTCAGTTCCGTCCTGTCTGAGGCCCACAGAAGCTTTTTTTAGAAAATGGGAATGAGCACAGGCCGACGTGTCTCAGGGTTTTCAAATGGAGGCCGGGTTTTGGTAGAAACGTGTTGTGGGTTAATCCCAGCCAGCAACTAGGACCACACAGCTGCTCGCTCACTCCCCTGGCTGGGGTGGGGGAGAGAATCAGAAGAATAAAAGTGGGAAAACTCATGGGTTGAGATAAAGACAGTTTAACAAGTAAAGCAAAAGCCATGCATGCAAGAAAAGCAAAACAAGGAATTCATTCTCTGCTTCCCATTGACAGGCAGGTGTTCAGCCATCTCCAGGAAGGCAGGGCTCCGTCATGTGTCATGGTTACTTGAGAAGATGAAAGCCATCACTCCAAATGTGCCCCCCACCCCTTCCTCCTTCTTCTCTCAGCTTTATATACTGAGCAGGATGTCACATGCTATGGAACAGCCCTTTGGTCAGTTGGGGACAACTGTCCCAGCTGTGTCTCCTCCCAACTTCTTGTGCAGTCCCAGCCTACCCGCTGGCGGGGCAGTATGAGGAGCAGAAAAGGCCTTGACGGCTTAGCAACAACCAAAACCGCCAGTGTGCTAACCATGCCATTTCTCATCCTAAATCCAAACCAGCACTATACCAGCTGCTAGTAAGAAAGTCAGCTCTATGCCATGACAAAATGCACAACTCATGGGCCAAAGGCTGAAAAGCACTGCTTGCCCTGCTCTGAAAGAAGCCTCCAGAGGCCTTTTTGCTGAGGAATACTGCTCTGACTTGTTTGGTGCGTATAAAAACAAGACATTGTCTCCAGTCAGGCTGGCACAGTAGTTTAAAGCAGAAGGTGTGAGTGATGGTTGAGCACACCACAGTTGCTATCACAGGCCACGCAATCATGCAAGATACCCAGATTGCACACTTAGTAACTGAATTGAAAATGCTGAAGTCCATGTTGCTGCCCATACATCTAGTTTCCTTGACTACTTATTTTTGTTAATTTGAAACATCCTTGAGTAACAAAAGATCAGTGATTGAGCCCAGGAAAGTGTTTATTCTCCAGACTTGGACATCATTATTGTTGTCCGGTAATCTGAATAAGAGTATTTATCAACACAGAAGAGAAAAAGCAAAGTGAGAAGCTGGTTAAACGTGCAAAACTTATCAGAGCATAGGAATCATTGAAAGTCTACATTGTTTACCAGAACCAGGGCTTTGAGATTGCTTCTACCTGAAATGGTGAAAAGAAGCAATATTTACATGATTTGTTTTACCCTAGGTAGGCATCAAACTCACAGGTCTGAATTGTTCTCCATCACTTTTCCTCTTCCCACATTCCCCTGATGAGATGGAAACTTAATTTTCTAACTTTGGTTCTTGCACTGCACTTGAGGGGCTATCATCTATTGCAGATGGTGGAAAATCCCCACTTAATTTTACATATATTATTCTGTGTCCTAGAACAAAGTAGGAAAAAAGGTTGTAGAAAGGTTTTCTTTTTCTGCTTTCAAAAGCAGATGAGTGGTCACGGGAGTACTGGGAGAAAATAGCTCATCTTGCATAATACATACACAAAAAGGTTTCTGGGAAGTTCTCACTGGTAGCAGTTAAAAAGTAGAGGAAGCTATGATCGGAGAGATACCTGTGTCATCACATCTGTCTTTTCTTTCCCTTAGTATGGCAGCCAGGACAGATGTGGCCATATGAGCCTGCTGCAGTGCCTTTCAAATAAACTTGTGTTAGCTGGGAAAATGAAATCATACAACTGCGGCATTAAAGGACAGAATAACCTCAGAGTGTTCTTCTGAAGCACCCAGTTAATGACTTACTGTTTGTGTGTTTGTTTGTATTAGTGCTCCCAGCCTGCTGTGTTCCCCAGGTTATAAATATCTGTTCACTTTCTAGTGAAACTACACATGTGCGCTGTCTGGTTACACTTTATACTGGAATGACCAGACGAAAGATTTCCAACACTAGTATTAAATGAAATAGGATATTCCTGGGTAGCTTTTATTTTGTAGACATGGAACCTCCGGAGATTTTACATCTGGGAAAGATCATATCACAGCATCTGGTGCTTGGCTGTGAATTAGAATTTAGTGTTGAAAAATGACCAGGTACAACGTGAAAAAATTTTACAGTGATAGCAGTTGGAGTGACAAACTTTTTAAAGTATAATCTTACAGGTTTTGTTTACTAGGCAGATGTGAACTCTGCAAATAGCTGTACCAGTAGAAGCCATTGATCATTAGCCAGTCCTCAGGTGCCCATCACTACACCTTGCAGAGGGTTTCTGTCTCCTAGCTAAGCATTTCTTCATGTACACCATTGCAACTAAAGGCATCAGGTTGTCAAAAATGAGCCGCATAAGCTGATACAGTTCATTTCGTCTGAAATGGGTTAAAAAGCACCTGTGTGAGACTTCATGGGGCTAACCTCTGGCAAGAGGCTGGAATCAGGCAGCTGGGGACAGCACCTTCCACCATTGTGGATAAGTCCACCCACAGCCCTGGCATAAGGACAGCCTGGGCTTCCTTCAGAGAGCTGTTGTTAGTTGTAAGAGACTATCCGTATGATCATAGCTAAATTTGTTTCCCAATTAACTAAATTTTCTTTGCTGTGAGTATGTCATGTTCTTGTTCAGAAAGTCAGGACTGACTGCAGTCAGTTACATTTTAAATCAGCTGCTGAGTCCTATCTGCTACTCCACTGGATCTGGAAGGTGAATTTAAGTTTTCTTAGATCTGGCTTTCCCAGCTCTGTCTGATACCCCTCTTTGGCAGCAGGACATGGAAAGTTCTAGCTTGTAATTTATTAGTGTCTGAGTTGGAGTCGTAACTACAATAACAACAGCTACTACACCACCACGCTGAGGAAATTGCCTGTGAGGAAGGGAGAGGGATCTGCATATTCCTCCTCCCAGGCAGACTACTACTAACACTAATGGTCTAACGAACAATTGGTTCGGACACATTTTGGGCCCGTTATATACACAAAAATGTGTTCTGCGATCACTCCATCCCAGTGCCAGCACCTCAGTGCTCCAGTGCCTTTTCTTTTCCTGTCGTCAGCATTAAATCCATATAATTTATTTGGCTGTGAGACATTACTAGTTCCTGTCTTAATGGATATGGCAGAAAGCAAACAAATAACTCTGAGAGCAGCAAAATTTAATAAAGACTGTTTTTCTGTAGATTTGTGTCTCCCTGCTGATTGTCTTTAATTAAATAGCAGAAGACTACAGTGTGAGCATGCCTCTTATTAGATGTCAGACAATAAAGAGAGAGACATTATAAATATCCCAAATGAGGGAAGGAGGTAATGTCTAATTGGCTTTCCAGATTCTTTGGACGTGAGGGAGGAGGAGGGTATTCTGGCGTCTAGTAAGATGTTCCAATATGAAACACTCATAATG
This sequence comes from Anarhynchus alexandrinus, assembly GCA_008711295.1. Taxonomy (NCBI): domain Eukaryota; kingdom Metazoa; phylum Chordata; class Aves; order Charadriiformes; family Charadriidae; genus Anarhynchus; species Anarhynchus alexandrinus. The sequence goes on from VUYV01000143.1 coordinate 1,173,218, forward strand.
CCTTCCCCACTATTTATTGAACACATACAATTTACATGTTCCTTTTGCAGGTGAAGTAAGGTGGCCCATCCACCTAGATAAGGCCAGTTGATTTTGTCAATGTGTAAGATGACGCATCATGATTACCAAGCCCCTTTTAGTCCCTACCTACTATCCCTTCTGCCTCTCTTGCTTCCAACAAGAATCCATTTCACTAGATCATGACAACCTGCAAATGTCCTTTTTTTACAGTCAATTTAATTTTATACAGTAGTTTGCGTATGACTCACAAAGATAGGTACAATATCTACAGATGCGAATAAAGCTCTTCTGGAGAAGAGTTGAGCTATTGGTTGGGTTTTCAAGAGCCCAAGGTTGGATAAAAGCTTGTAATTGCCACTGTGCCACTTCCCACATGCTCCAAGGAGGAATCTGATGAACTTGATATTGTTGGCATGTCTCATGTCCTGGACTTGCTCCTTGATACTTACCTTCTCAGCCACTGCATCAGCAAGTGATGATAATTTGCTTTCATATCTGATGGTTATATCCACCACCAGTGCCTGACCACCCGTAACAAATATTAGGTCAGGCTTGTAAAGCTTGTTTTGGTGCTCTTGTAGGAGTGGTTCGTAAAACACTAGCCAACCCTTCTTTTGAACTTCTTCAGCCAGTAGATCACACAGTTGGTTATATCTTTTGATCCTAGCTTCCGGAACTGGTGGGCAATAATATGTTTGCAAGTCTCTCTCAGCTTAACAATGCTGACAGATCTTGAGTTTCCTGTCTACCCCAATTCCCTCATGGGCTAGACATTGGCTCTAAATTGTAAGGTGGTAATGAGCTTCCTGTGGGGAATGCCCGTATAACATTCAATCCAATTGTTACTAATTTTTTCTTTTTCAAAGTTGGCAATTCCGCGGCCCACCTGACACGGCAACCTGCTCCAATTCAAAAATTCTTTCTTCCTTCAGTTACTAGGTCTTGGAAAGATGACCTTTGGAGCAGAAATTTCCCATTCTGAGACTGGGGCCTCACCACAAACCACTTCTGGAATCACCATGACTGGTTTTGGGTCCCCAATTTATATTTTTCTTTCCCTTCCTCCTGCAGCAATCCACAACTGTTCATTCTTGATACTTTCTTGCTGAACTACTGATTTTTTAGTGTCATCAGAAGAGTGGACAATTCAGTGCAGCTGACAGTCCTGAATGCTTGGAATTAATCCCTTGAGTCTGATAATACACAGGCCTCCATTGCATGTGCTGGAATAAAGAATGATGTCACAAGTACAGGCAAGTAGATGTAACCATTCCTTGAAAGCAGACTGAATGACCAAGTCACAATAGCTTACTACTTATTGATGTTTCTCTGTCATTCAGGCAACACAGATTTTGATATTTACACTGTCAGGCATTCTTTTACCATAGAATCATAAAATCATAGAATGGTTTGGGTTGGAAAGGACCTCTAAAGGTCATCTAGCCCAACCCCCCTGCAATGAGCGGGGACATCTTCAACTAGATCAGGCTGCTCAGAGCCCTGTCCAGTCTGATCTTAAATTTTTCCAGGGATCCACAACCTCTCTGGGCAACTTGTTCCAGTGTTTCATCATCCTCATTGTAAAAAATGTCTTGCTTATATCTAGTCCAAATCTTCCCTCTTCCAGTTTAAAGCGATTACCCGTTGTCCTATTACAACAGGCTCTGCTAAAAGGTTTGTCCCCATCTTTCTTATAAGCCACCCTTAAGTACTGAAACACCACAATAAGGTCTCCCCAGAGCCTCCTTTTCTCCAGGCTAAACAACTCCAACTCTCTCAGCCTGTCTTAATAGGAGAGGTGCTCCAGCCCTCTGGTCATTTTTGTGGCCCTCCTCTGGACCCACTCCAACAGGTCCATGTCTTTCCTGTGCTGAGGGCTCCAGAGCTGGACACAGTACTGTAGGTGGGGTCTTACAAGAGCAGAGTAGAGGGGCAGAATCACCTCCCTTGACCTGCTGGCCATGCTGCTTTTCATGCAGCTCAGGCTTTCTGGGCTTCAACTACACCTTGTTGGCTCATGTCCAGCTTTTCATCCACCAGTATTCCCAAATCATTCTTGGCAGGGCTGCTCTCAATCCCTTCATCCCCCAGTCTGTATTGATACTAGGGGTTGCCCCAAACCATGTTCAGGACCCTTGCACTTGGCCTTGTTGAACCTCATGAGGTTCCTGCAGGCTCACTTCTCAAGCTTGTCCAGGTCTCTCTGGATGGCAGTCAGGTGTGTCAACCGCACCACTCAGCTTGGTGTCATCCGCAAACTTGCTGAGGGTGCACTCGATCCCACTGTTTGTGTCATTGATGAAGATATTGAACAGTACTGTCCCCAATACGGACCCCTGAAGGACACCACTGTTTTCCATCTGGACATTCAGCCATTGACCACTACCTTTTGGATGCAAGCATCCAACCAATTCCTCATCCACCATATCAATCCATGTCTCTCCAATTTAGAGAGAAGGATGTTGTGGGGGACTGTGTCAAAAGCCTTACAGAAGTCCAGACAGACGACATCTGTAGGTCTTCCCTTGTCCACTGATGTAGTCACTCCATCATAGAAGGCTACTAGGTTGGTCAGGCAGGACTTGCCCTTTTCCGGTATGATACTGGAGACCAATCATAGATTAAAAAGTTCCATTAGTTGGATGTGCTAGGGATCTATCTTGATTAGGTCCCTCAGACTCAAACGGCCTGGGTGTAGTGCTGAGTTTTTACTAGTTTCTCTGATGTTTTTAGACATAGTTTAGTGGTGGTTTTGGCAGTGTTAGGCTGATGGTTGGACTTGATGATCTTAAAGGTCCCTTCCAACCTAGACAATTCTATGGTTCTATGATTTGACTAATGGCTTCCAAAGTTAAAGCAAGATATTAACCAATACATGGAGTATGATTGTATCCACTTGTTTTCTTTGGAAGTGTTTTTTATTTCCACATACACCAATGCAAATATCTGGAAAACATGTTCCTGAGTGCATCTGATATGCTCCACCCGTGTTGTTCCCACCTGTGATTCCCAGGATGGAATCCCTGGTGATACATTATCTTTCATGCTTATTTCTTGCTGCCTTTTCCTGTGCACTGGTAGGTACATGTGTAGCCATGCTATAACCTGAATTGGAGAACTGATCCGTCTTTAGGTAAAAAAAAGGAGATAAAGAGCCCTGCTGCAAAATAAGATGTTTTTATTGAAGGCCTTGTCCCACAAAGCCAATTTGGTCAACATCTTTAAGGGTTATGGAGTCACAGAATCACAGAATCACAGAATGGTCAGTGTTGGAAGGGACCTCTGGAGATCATCTAGTCCAACCCCCCTGCCAGAGCAGGTTCACCTAGTCCCTCTTACCTACTTTTATGACATCATTTGGCGTATATTTCTTTTGCTGCCAGTACTAGCTTCATTATCTCCCAGTTGTCATTATGCAAGAATGTTCACACCCACCCTTGCTACCCTACATCGTTCCAGCACAAGTGTTTGTGTGGTCTGTCAGTGAACAAATTCTTACTTTTTTGGCTAGGCTCTTCTTTGCTGATGCTAAGGCATGAGCTGATGCTCAGGCAATTTACCAAGCAGTCACAACTGCACGAAGAGGGGGTCAGGAATATATGGCAGGGGCACAAATTGCTGAAGCCAGTTTAAGTACCACATGCTAAAAGTGTAATCATAGCTTTACTTTAGCTTCTGTTTCTGTTGATGAAGTAACTTCTGCAAGAGGAAGGACATGCATCATTTAAAGATGTGGCACCTTTTCTGCTCCAGCATTCCAACTCCAGAACCTCCGGAAACCTCTCCCTTTTTTCTTCATTCTCCCTTCTTTCTGAATTGTTCTCCACAGAAGGCTCTCGCATCAGACTCTCCTGGTAGAAAGCCAGTTATTCCTCTCACAGGATCCATCCAGTGTTAATGGCTCTTGATGACTATTTCATTGCTTTGCAGCAGTTTATCCACAAGATGCTCAGTGCCTCATGGAAGCAACATGGAAAATGAAGTTTGACATGTAGCATTGTTCCCCAAATCAAGAGGCATTCATAATTTGACATGAGCATGTATCCTTCAATCGGTTACTGAAATAGTGTTTGACATAGATCCCAGAACAGAGGCAGGAAAACGTAACAGTTTTCATCAGTTTTGAAAGCATAATTAGATTTTTCCACTTTTCTACAGGATTGTCAAATTGCAAAATGAATGGTTGTTCCAGATGCCAGCTTCTACTCTATATCCATGAACAGGGAAGTGAGGAAACAAAGATCAGCGGTTTCCTCTCCAATGGCCCAATCACTAATATCCAGTAAAATCAGTAAGTCTGTCCAAGCTTTTGGTCACTTCTGTTGACTGCATAGTTTTGCACTCCTGAAGCAAGATTTGCAGAGGAGTGATAACATACTCCATTTTTTTTTTGGCTTAATCTTTGTCAACATAGTTTTCCTTAGTCTACTTCAGAAGAGCATGTGTAGCACTTCTGGCATCCTAGCTGCTTGCTTTTGAACCAGGAATGCAATCCTGGACAGGAGGTGCTGTGCAGTGCTCTCCTCTTTTGAACTATGAATGAGACACGTTAGTATTTTAGTGCTGGCAGAGGCACAGCTAGTGATCTCCTTAGTTAAGTTCATTTTCATAGTGTGCACAGTTGCTAAGTTTTGTTCCACATGGTAGCACGGAGTAATTAAAACATCTGCTGCATTCCTCCAATGTTTTATTCCTCGGCATAAAATGCTTTCTGAGATTAATTGCTTTGGTCATGTATCTGAATGTCCTACCTCATAACACCATTCATTAGATAACAATATTAGAGCCTATTTCTCCCTGTAGAGGAGTCAGTTCTCCCACACTGACTTGTTATTTACCTATACAATTATCATGCTGCTGCAGGACGTGTCTGCAACAGTCTAAACTATGCACTTTTACAAAAGTCTTTTTTAATGAGCTGATTATCAAAAAGTATGTGGCAGGTGTGTGGATATGCTGCTGAAGGCCTCCCTTTGAAGTCAGTTCCATGGGCAGCCTGGCTGGCTGAGAAGTGAAGCTCTATTGTTCTCAGTGTAAACATCAGAAGTAAAGAAAAGAAACCTGTCAGTTCATTTAGCACTATTAAAGCTGGTGGTTCCTACTCTCAAATATAGCATGGAGATAGTTTTAAAGATGTTAAAGGAGAATTTGATAACAGGATTCCGTTTGATTGAGTGGCCTAAAGACTTTTGGGATCAATACTGGGCCTAATGCTGTTTAATATCTTCATAAGTGATCTGGATGATGGGGTCAAGTGTACCCTGACGAAGTTGGCTGATGGTACCAAACTGCATGGGGAAGTGGACACTTCGGAAGGGAGAGACACCCTGCAGGAAGACCTGGATAGGCTGGAAGAGTGGCTAACAAGAACCTGATGAAGTTCTACAAGGACAAGTGCAGGGTCTTGCACCTGAGAAAACATAATCCAGGAGTGCAGCACAGGCTGGGATCTACCCAGCTGGGGAGAAGCTCTGTGGAAAGGGACCTGGGGGTCCTGGTGGAGAACAAGCTCAATATGAGTGAACAATGTGCTGCAGTGGCAAAGCCAACAGTTGCATGAACAAGGGCATCACCAGCAGAGATAAAGAAGTCATTATCCCACTCTACTCAGTGCTTGTCAGGCCATACCTGGAATACTGTGTTCAGTTTTGGTCCCTGCTGTACAAAAAAGATGTGGAGAGGCTGGACAGGGTCCAGAGAAGGGCCACAAAGATGATCAAAGGACTGGGAAGCCTGAGGAAAAGCTGAGAGATCCATGTTTGTTCAGCCTTGAGAAAAGAAGGCTTAGGGGAGACCTTATCACCATGTTCCAGTATTTAAAGGGTGGCTACAAAGAAGATGGAGACTCCTTTTTTACAAGAAGTCACATGGAAAAGACAAGGGGCAGTGGGTACAAGTTACTTCTGGGTAGATTCCAATTGGACACCAGAGGAAAAGCCTTCACAATGAGAACAATCAGCCATTGGAATAATCCCCCAGGGAAATGGTGGATTCCCCAACATTGGACACTTTAAAGATTCAGCTGGACAGGGTGCTGGGCCGTCTTGTCTAGACCATGCTTTTGCCAAGAAAGGTTGGACCAGATGATCCTTGAGGTCCCTTCCAACCTGGTATTCTATGATTCTATGACTCTCTGATCCCCTACAAAAACTACATCTGTAGATGAGATGTTAGTCTTTATCTAAAAGTTGTAAAAATCTCCTTTGGAGTTCAGTCTGTGGACTGGACAAAATCTCCTTCAAGTCACTAAAGTGACTGGAATTTCCATCCTCTATAAAAACTCAAACCCCTGTAGCCCCTTTGTGTGAATGAATGCTATCAAAAGCCATATGAAGAATTCAGGGGGCTGCTTCATGCAAACACATTCTGATGTACAGTTTCAGTTGACCGGTCATTATGAACCTTTGAAAAATTGTTTAGAAGCGTTGGACAAGATGTTCATAAAGTACATTCCTACTAGTCCCAGCTGTAGCCTGTTGTTTGCATTTAAAGCTTTTTATTAATTTCCTTCCAGAAAAAAAAAAAAGTCATCTTTCAAAGTCTAGGGGGACAGGTGTTTCATGTCATTCTCCCACTGGAGCTTATATTTCTCTTCCAGTAGACCCAGTAGGTACAAACCACTGTACCGTAAGCAGCTCATGTGACTTGATGACAAACATTTTGAGAAGGTAACTGACTTGGATCATTCAGAATACTTAGCTGTGGCCTATCCATGAATTTCCCTTGAAATATGGATAAAACTTTAGCAAACACACGATTTCCTTTGCTATAGTACTTTCTAAGTCACATTCATTTTTTCATATTGGTTTAACTAAAGCCTTGTATTTTACCTGAGTCCCGTAAACCAGAATACTTTTAATTAACTCAGTTCAAATAATCCACCTTTTCTTTCGTGGGACTTACGTTGATAAAAACGCCAACTTTGGTTTCTGCTCCTCAATTTGATATACTGAACATATGTTTTATTACTATGGTGCGTGTAGGAGAGAAAACAGGTGGTTTTCTAATGAAAAGAAAATGTTTAATATTTTGTGAAAGCAATCTGAAAGATTAGGTTTAGCCTATTTTGGGTCTATCCACAGATAGGTAATTAAACTGTTTCTCAAATGCAAAAAACATATAAGAGTGAGCATAGTGAGTTCTCTTATATGTAATTGCCTTTAATGTCATCTTCTCTGAAAACACTAGTGGGAAAATTTCAATGTGGAGGAATCATAGCCTCCTTGTAAAAATCGTATTCTTTATGTTTACTCTTAATACGGAAAATGAATGTCTGGAAATGGGGGTAGGTTTCCATTTTTATTTGGAAGAATTGTAGAAGTGAGTCAACTGCCACTTCTTTCAAAAGAAAGCTGCAAAATATATTTTCTTGTCTCTAAACCTGCTCACCAAAGAACAATCACTGCACTTACAGACCTGCTTCCCCTGCACACATGCATTATTAATAAAGATTACAGATGCCCTTACAGAGGAGGAAAGGTAATTCAGGGTAGTGTTTCCCTAGAGTTCTGCCTGCCAGGTCTTCCCTGTGATGGATGTGCATTTTACATACCTTGCTGTACCTCAGTATTGCAGAGCACTGTGTCACGCCCCACTTGTGTGCGTTTTCTTTCTACCTCCTACATTTTAAACTGTTCTTCTCCCTTTCTTTTCCACATTGTTTCATCTGGTTCCTGGTTTTGATTTTGCTCTTTCGTCTGGCGGCTGCTTTATTCTTTCTCCTTTTGTCTTCTAATTGCTGCTTATAGTAAAGGTGCCCTGTGATAGCACCACTAGACCAAAATACATATATTCTTACAGATGGTTTAAAGGCTGCAGAAGAGAAACAGAAGAACAGATGGGTGCATGGAGCATGTAATCTTTTCCACATAGTTGCATAAGATGCTACAGCAAAAGCAGAAGGACAAACTATTTTAAGTGCAGCTCCTCACTTCACCTGTGACTTCTGGACTTCTGGACTTCTGGACTAAGATTACGAGAGGGATACCACATATTCCCATGTCATTTGGAAAATTCCCCATATGATTCAAAATCACGTGGAAAACGTAGTGAAGAATCATAGAATCACAGAACCATTGAGGTTGGAAGCCATCTCTGGAGATGGTCTAGTCTAACCTCCTCTGCTCAAAGCAGGGTCAACTATAGCAGGCTGCTCATGACCATGTCCAGCCGGGAAAGCATGCAGAGATGAATCATAAATACCATAAGCAATACTTACAATAACAATTAAGCTATTGTTATTTACAATGGCTTGTTATTTACAACGGTATAACTAAGACAGAGCTAGTGGTGAATTCTTTCTCACTTGTCACCTTTAAATCAAAATCAAATCTCTCCTGAAAGATATGCTTTTGGAGCTTGATACAATATTTGGCAAGTGGAATTCACCCATCCATGTTGTGTGAAGGCCAGAGGAGAGGAGCTTGGCTGTCCCTTGTGGAGCTCAGTCTTGTGAATGTAGGTCAATAAATGATCTCTCACTTTTAATGGATGTTGTAATGAAACCTAGCAAACACAGGAGGGCTCTATTTGAACGTGTTTTAAGAAACGTTTAGGGTGGTGCCAAACAGGAGCAGTATGTTCTGGTGTTACATAACCTTAAGCTAAATTACAGTGCAGTTTAGAGAAGTAGAAGATTCCTAACTGTTTGCTCTAAAATTACCATCTTCTTTTGGGTATGTATGGTTCATATCTAAATATTGTCTCTCTGTTGGAGCATAGAAATATAAAAATAAAACACATGAACCCCAACTGAAGTAGCCCATTATGAAACATATAAAATAAAATTTCTGATTTTGTCATTTATACTAAATGTATCCATTCTTTATGAACCAGGTTTAGGTTTAGCTGTCACAGATATATCCCAGTACATTACAAGCTGGCTTCTGACAGGAAAAAATGGTCTCTTTCCTTGATTTTACATTACAAATCCTAATTTTTCCATATTGCTGCCATGGAAACAAATGGAGAGTAAAGGCAGCAGGGAACAAAAAAGCCACTATTGCATAATGGGGTTTGGTCATTCCTCCACAGAGACAAACAGGCTTTCACAACTGGGCTCTGCTGCGGCACTGCAGTATTGCTGCACGTCCGTCAGGGCAGGGACCGTGCTTGCCTGTGCCAGCGAGGAGTTTTGATTGAAGCAATGGGGCTGTGCAGCCGTTCAGCATCAGCTGTATCACACGCAGCCAAAGCGAATGTGTCTCTCACATCAGGCAGCGCTACGAGGGAGGGTGGATGTCTCGGCTTTGTCAGGCTGCCCTTGCCCACCACCCCATTCGCAGGGCAGTTCTCTGAAAACAAATAGAGGGTAAATAAAATCTTTCTGCTACAACAATGTAGCAGCCCCTGCAAGAAAAAGGATTTCTCCAACGCTGGTGAGAACAGTGGGGGTAATGATTAGCAATGACAGTCATAACACGGAAAGGGAAGCCACAGTTTCCTTGTCTGTCTGAGGATGCCCACCTGTGAAGGAACACTGCTTTGCTGGGGCCAGGGCACTGCTCTGGGCTTTATAGGAGGTGTCATGGGCTTGTTGCCTCCCCTCATCCATGACTCTCTACGTAAAGAGCTTTGTTCCAACATTTATTGCCGTGAAAAGGAACAGGATTGTATGTGGAGGAGAAAGGCACCGAATTGGATTTTTCCTGCCTAAATTTGAGCATCTAGCTGAATATCCCATGGTAGGAGTGTTTTTCTGTAAGGTAGTTCCTGAAGCAAGTTGGAGCTCAGCTACCCTTACATGTGCATCATCCTGCTTATTGTTTAACAGGGGCCTTCTAGAGAATAATGTAGATGTGAAAAATCAGATAACGTAAATCCAGGCTGTTGGGAATAATGAAGGTGGCCTATTGACAGAAACTTCAAGATCAAACTACTTTGGAAGAATCCACGAAAAGGAATGCTCATTACCAAATCAGAAATCAAAGGTAAAGTTACTCCAGTAAGATGAAGAATTGTGCATGATTATTGGATTAACCCTTTAGGACTTGATTATCTCATCTCAGCTGTACACTAAGATTGCACCAGAGTACCTCCAGTAAGCAATACCAGTTGTCAGCTCCATCACATTTCCGTTATAATGCTAGTTGACTTTAATGTTTAAATCTGTCACATTAAGGCCACCTCCAGCAGGCTGGTGGTTAAAGTTAGATTTTATTATAATTAGGGATTTGGGTGTTTTTTTTCAGGACTTTTCTTTTGCCAAGAAGTATAAACCTACACTGACATAGCAAATGATGTATTCATTTACAAACCCTTTGGGAAGGAAAGTACGTAACAAAGGATTTCTGGAACACAGTTTTTAGCCCAGATAATTATTTCATAATCTATTTTTCCTTCTGAAAAAAATATTTTGGTTTAGTAGACATTGTACTAGTAATCTTAAGTGTTTTCTTTTTCTTCTCCTTTCAAAAGTTAATGACAAAAGAGTACAGAATATATTACTGAAGGGACATGTAGCAGTTCTTTGGATCACTGCTACAAAGTGCAGCTAATCAGCACGAAAAGCTTAATTTCTTATGTAATAGACATGCTGTTCTTGACAAGTGGGTTATCATTTCTTTACAGCAAGCAATGTTATAAAAATAATTCAAGCCACACTTACACACGTACAAACAGAGTAGCCACGGAGTGACGGACCTGTGATCAGTGGCTGAGACTGACAAAGCTTTGAAATTGGAATTTCTGAAAAGATTGTTGCTCGTTGAACGTGTGGATTTGGCTCATTACAGAAACAGGTCACAATCTGCAAACTTCTGGCCTAAATTTGGATGAAAATATCCTCCTACTTCAGTAAAGTTTGCATCAAGACTCTGGGTTAGTTCTTAATTCAGATCATCATCTGGTCTTTCATTAGGATTACTGGAAAAAATGTTGGCTCAAGACCAGGTTTTCCCTCTCAGATGTTTATGGTAAATTCTGTTGAAGTAGTCCAGATTGATTGTTGTATATACATACTGGAAGAGACCCTATATTTTCTTCACGTGACTGTCCAGAAAGATATAAAGAAAATGACTATGTTACTGCAGTACAGCTGTGGGTTTGCTAAGCAAATCTGTCCCACAGACACATTTATATAGCAAATCTCCCAATCGCTGCTTCCATTTTGACGAACCACAAATATCTTGGCATTCTGATCTCTCCACAGCATATTAATCTCAGCTTGTAAAAAAAAAAAGAGACAAACAGTGAAAATGCTGTAGTAAGGATTGCCTTCTTCCATTCCATCATTTGATGCTTGCTGTGTTCCTCCAGAGAGGAAGACAATGGGAAGTAACACATTTGTGATGTAATGCAGACAGGAAATCTCTTTAACTCAAGGTTTAGTAGGAGTTTTTCAAGGATATTTACACTGCATCATGAATTTTCTGTCACTACTGGATTCTGCTCACTGAAGCTACCCTGTGGGCATGGGAATCAGAGAAGAATCTTTTTTCAGCTAGTGGGAAAAGTAATGCAGGTTTATCAGGGGAAAGTCTGGGCAAGCAACAGAAGCCGTTATAGATGCCAATACTATTCTTGATATGGAACATTCTTAAGGAGAAAAAAAGGAGAAAGACTATTCCAGTAGAGGCTTGAACAGATGATATTACAGGGCCAGCAGGTACTTTCCAAGAGGTATTAACGACTTTTCTGCCTCTAGCAGATCAAACAGCCACATTTATGCTGGTTCTGACCCTTCCTTTAGGTCACTGTGCTCCTCACCTTCACAGGGAGCTTGGAAATCACATATCCATCTGAAGATTTTTCATCTGCCATTGTTACAAATGCCTGTTTCTTACATGTAACTACAGCAAAACAGTTAATCTCTTATTTTCCTGTGTGTTCAGTTGGAGCAATTGACACTGCAGTTTGTTAAATCAGTTGCATTTTTGAGGCAATCAGTGAGCCTTTTTATATTTTTTAGCTGAAAAAAAAAACCAAACCAAACCCAACCTTTATATCCTTAATAATAAAGCAAGCAGGGAAAAAACTCACAGTTTTTGCATTATAATTTCTCTTTGAGGTCTTTACCTTTTTCAATGAGTCTTTAATGTTACATTGTAACTCAAATACTTATTAGTTTTTCTTACATTACTAAATAAAAGATCGCTTGCTTTCAAGTCAGTCATGCTTGACATATCTGAGGCTGCGGAGGATTTTCAGAAGCTAAGAAATATCATACCTGGTTAGGCAATAGAACTGTCTCTTCCAGTCTTCTTCTCTTCAACAGTACCCGAAATACCTAGAAAATTATGTAGTAAGGCAACCATATATGATACTTCCCCTTGCACTCTCCTGTCTTCTGAGCATTTTTGGTTTGGAGACTTCTTAAGCAGGATTTAGTTTTTGCATATTTTGTAAGCTTTGTTGGGTTTCTCTTCCATGAGCTCATCTAGTCTTCCCTTCCATCCATTTAAGGTTTCAGCATCTACAATATCTTCTGAAGAGGTGTTCCACAGCTCATCCACCTGGTGTAATAAGAATGCCCTTACCTGGTTGATTTTGAACCTGGATTTTAGTAGCTTTATTTGATTCCCCTGGTGCTTCTCCTGGAAGAGACGTTGAACAGCATCTCCCTTTCCCCTCTTTCTGTGACAGTTGGGATTTTATGGACTTACTAGTTTTCTTTTACAAAGTCCTCAGAATGGGTTAAGTGTGACATGCTTATACTTGGCAATGCTTGAACATGTTGTTGTGAATCAGTATCTGGTGGAATCAGCATACATGCTTAAAGCCAAATTCTAGTTGAAATATCCAATAGAGGTGTTTCGCAGGAAAGATACTGATACAGAGATACTTAGCACAGATACTGAAAAGAGTTCACTCTTAGCAGCCTTTCAATCTTCAAAGGCGGCCGTCATATACAGTTTATCCCTTGTAGCTGTGAACAGATTGAATCAAAGGGCTGTACATATTCTGGTCTCTCCAGATGTGAAATGGCTTTTATGCCAAAATGGGGTTTATATACTCCTTAAATCTTCTGATACGATGCTTCAGGACCACGTATATTTTAAAGACGTGGTTTAAGTGATGTGCTTGCATTTTGCTCGCCTATTGCATAACTTTGAAATTCAACCACTTTGAGTAGAATTAAGTCTTATTAAGGTTTCATATTGGGATTGCAACTTATTCAGGTTTCTTAAACAAATATCCCTCCTATACATGTTGGAAGCAGACACCGTGCTCTTATGGTCCTTGGATGTGCCTAGCCGTAGGCACTGTATGTATGTGAGCAGCTGTTGCGCCCTTTTGTGAGTATATATATTGCACATTGGACTATTTTCCTTACAGAAAAATCTGCACAGCGCTAATCTGTTAAAGATCAGGGACTTTTAGGAGATATATATATTTGGCTTTAAGTTTCTGAGGACGTTAACAGCTTTGCCCATCTTTCAGAAGAACAATAAAATAAGATAATAAAAATGAAAATGAAAAGGAAACAGTCTTTTAAATGTATCTTCTATATGAGGAATGGNTGCACTGTATGTATTTGAGCAGCTGTTGCGCCCTTTTGTGAGTGCATATATTGCACATTGGACTATTTTCCTTACAGGCATCTGTACAGTGCTAATCTGTTAAAGATCAGAGACTTTTAGGAGATATAGATATTTGGCTTTAAGTTTCTGAGGACATTAACAGCTTTGCCCATCTTTCAGAAGAACAATAAAATAAGATAATAAAAATGAAAATGAAAAGGAAACAGTCTTTTAAATGTATCTTCTATATGAGGAATGGCACTTAAGGGCAAGCATGTGCCTCTCCTGCCTCACAACAGTTCTCTCGTCTTGGCCCTTGTCACTTCCAGTCTATCAACACGGAAAGCCCAACTCTCTCCCTGGGTGCAGGCGCTCTCTCCTGTACTGCTGCAGCTTTGCCAGACTCTTCAGTCAGCACTGCTTTGCATGCCGGCTGACTGCCCTTACAATGCTGTATTTGACAGGCAAATGCTGATTAGTGAAGAATAAAATGCAAGCAACAAGAAAGACACTTTTCACAGAGCTATACCACTGAGATCTTAAATTCTTGCAGAGGCCACAGGCAAAGAAAATTGCTTTCTATCTATTAAAAAATGCTTTCAGCAGCCTTCTTTGTAAAGGAAGTCTGCCTGGTAAGTGTAAAGGGAAATGAGACGTAGGATCAGAGTATGACAGTCTGCCATATATATTCTTCCCTGGCCTGTAACGTGCATCTGGAAGGATAAGGTCAGAATTATTTGTTGTAAATAACAACTTGGAAATCAGTTAGTGGAAATGAGATCAGCCTTCTTTTTTTTTTTTTTATCTAAGTAACCTTGATAAGAGGTTAAATTTGAATGTAAAAAACATAAATCTTGAAGGCTTGTTAAGCTGATTAAAAAGCACTGCAACAGTGTGCGGTTATCATTATGCTAGAAAAAGCCCATTCCCCTTGATTTACCTGGGTCTGTTCTTTGGGGCTTATGTGAAGAACAGAGTTCTGCCCCTCTCGTTTGTCTTATATATCTTGTAGTTTCAATATACAAATTGTACTTCTATGACAAGGTGACCCGCTTAGTGGATGAGGGAAAGGCTGTGGATGTTGTTTACGTAGACTTCAGTAAAGCCTTTGACAGTGTTTCCCACAGCATTCTCCCAGAGAAACTGGCTGCTCGTGGCTTGGATGGGTGTACTCTTTGCTGAGTCAAAAACTGGCTGGATGGCCGGACCCAGAGAGTGGTGACGAATGGAGTTAAATCCAGTTGGCAGCCAGTCACAAGTGCTGTTCCCCAGGACTTGGTATGAGGGCCTGTTCTCTTTAATATCTTTATCAATGATCTGAACGAGGGGATCGAGTGCACCCTCAGTTAGTTTGCAGACAACACCAAGTTAGGTGGGAGTGTCGACCTGCTTGAGGGTAGGAAGGCTCTACAGAGGAATCTGGACAGTCTGGATCGATGGACTGAGGCCAGTGGTATGGTGTTCAACAAGGCCAAGTGCTGGGTTCTGCACTTGGGTCACAACAACCCCATGCAGTGCTACAGGCTTGGGGAAGAGTGGCTGGAAAGCTGCCCAACAGAGAAGGACCTGGAAGCGTTGGTTGACAACTAGCTGAATGTGAGCCAGCAGCGTGCCCAGGTGGCCAAGAAGGCCAATGGCATCCTAGCCTTTATCAGGAATAGTGTGGTGAGCAGGACTAGGGAAGTGATCATCCCTCTGTACACGGCACTGGTGAGGCCCCACCTTGAGTACTGCGTTCAGTTTTGGGCCCCTCACTACAAGAAAGACATTGAGGTGTCGGAGAGTGTCCAGAGAAGGGCAACGAAACTGGTGAGGGGTCTGGAGAACAAGTGTTATGAGGAGTGGCTGAGGGAACAGGGGTTGTTTAGCCTGGAGAAAAGGATGCTCAGGAGAGACCTTATTGCTCTCTACAACTACCTGAAAGGAGGTTGTAGCCAGGTGGGGGTTGGTCTCTCCTCCCAAGTGTCAGGTGATAGGACAGGAGGAAATGGCCTCAAGTTGTGCCAGGGGAGGTTTAGGATGGATATTAAGAAAAAGTTCTTCACAGAAAGGGTTGTCAAGCATTGGAACAGGCTGCCCAGGGAAGTGGTGGAGTCGCCATCCCTGGAGGTATTTAAAAGACAGGTAGACGTGGTGCTGAGGGACGCGGTTTAGTGGTGGTTTTGGCAGTGTTAGGTTGATGGTTGGACTTGATGATCCTCAAGGTCCCTTCCAACCTAGACAATACTATGATTCTAAGATGCAGGTTCTCAACTCTGCTGAGCATCTGCTAATAACACCACAGAAGAGCAGCATGTTCTCTGCTGCTGTTAAGCTGGAATGGTGGGTCCCAATTAGGTTGCAAATCACCAGAATCATATGAACTGGGCCAGGATGGCTGCCTGGCATACTCAAGATAGAGGGTTAAAATTGGAACATGAAGCTGGCTGTAGAGGGGAATCTTCTGATTTCTTTTTAGGGGACAACTGTGTAGTAATGCTGTTGAAAGCATGCAGGTGTAGGTCCAAAATGCAGAATTGCAAGGTACAGGTAAAAGAGAAGAAAAAAATTGTGTTAAGATGCCGTGTACTGAGTTGTAGATAATAAATACAAGATGTATTGCAATTCTGTCTAGAATTGGAAACGACAGCCACAAAGGCTGGAAAAGGGAAAGAGCTGAATAAATACTGCATTTGTTGCAGAATAAGATCATGAATACAGGATGACCCCTGTTTATTTTTGAATTTTGAAAAAGTTTGACCTTGAATGTAGAATGACTCTTACCCTGTACCTTTGTTCTCTAGCTGTATTCTGGCACGCACACGCCCTCCAAAAACACACACATACACATTGTCAAAACAGGGCTGTGCAGAGCCTTTCTGGACAGGCTCATTACTCCAAGCCTTTGCTTCCTGCGGCTTAAATCAACAGCATCTTGTTGTCAGCTGTACGTCCACCAGAGGCCCTGATGATGGCTGAATTTCTGCCAGCACAACAGAATAGGTGCAGGATGGGAAACATTGTGCAGATACAGCACAAGCTACTGCAGATCCACTGGTTTTGTGTTACTTCTGTCATGTAGATTCTTTCCCCATGGTTCCTGGAGGATTTTGCAGAGAAGGGGTTCTTATTGATAAACTGACCCATGGCTTCTTGACTCTGTGCAGAGCAGGGGTGCTTAGATTCCACTCTTTTGGTTTTTTTTTCACCGTCCATATTGCCATTGAGAGGAAGTTCCAGGCAAAAGTGCTAATTTTTGCCCCCCAAACTCTCAGTGCAAATACATAACAAGGTATTCATTCATAAAATGAACTATATTTTTTAGTACAGTTTGGGGGAGGGAAGTATTTTGTTATATATTCAAACGCATAATCTGCTGAATTGACAGCAGTCAAGTATCAAGCAATAGATCATTCTGAGCTTTAGTTCCTAAAGCATGAAGTGCATTTAAATCCTAGTATCCTGTTCAAATGCAGAACATACATAGGATATCACCAGGATATCGGAGAGCGAATCCGTTTTGGAGCCATGAGCTTAACAGGAACCTGCCTGACAAAACGACTGCAAGTTGCGCTGCAGTGTGAACATAACCTTTATGCTCATTCCCGTTTTACTCAGGCTGATCTCACCTGGATTTATGTAATCAGATGTCTGTGCCAAAAATTTCTTACTACATCTAAGAAGCACCCTCATGTTTACAAAATTTACCTTATGGGTGTCCAGTAACCAGTTGGTCTTGCTGCCATGCCCTAGGCCACAGACAGGTGGACTTTGCATTTCCGTGGCTGCCAATCTGTTTTCCTCCTTTCAGCGCCTTGACTGTCACAGACAGTTAAAGTTTGATGAAACCACATGAAAATATCAAGAGTATCCATACCTTCCATACTGATCCTCTGTGGTGGATGGTGCTCATATACAGATTGCTCAAAGACAGTGACTTTTGTCCATTCTCTGTCACTTCCCAGCAAAAGAGTTGATGTACTGAGACTGGAGCAAAGAATTTAAGAGAGCTTCCTTCTCCCTCCCCTCCTCTGTGGTGGCTGCATTAGATACTAGCGGCCATGTGGAATGTAATAATGGTCACACGACAACCCACCCCTGTCTTTATGTGGGGACTGTATCCTCCCTTGGTAGAAAAACAAAAGTCCTCTTTTCTAGAGCTTTTGTCCAGCAGGTAAGCTTTGACAGCCTTCCTGTGTTTTATTAACGCTGTAGATGCTATTTGTTGAACAGGATATGTACTTACTGAAATATCTGTCTCCTGAAAGAGTTATTGTTCTCTGATATTTTCTTTCTGTTGGGTCACCAGGAGTTTATTCCTATATACTCTTTCATTAGGATATTAGTTTTTTTTTTCTTTAGGTTTTTTAGGGCTGAGGGGTTTTTTTAAATTTTCATGGTTTAATTGCAAGCTGTCAGGGCAACACCATAGTTCTTGGAAATTGAAGGATAATCCTTTGAGATGCAAAAGGTGACCAGAATAAACAAAGACAGAAATTAAGTTACTGAAATGACTATCAGTGTCATCATTTCAACTGACTGGGGAAAGACACTCTCCGAGAAATACACTAAGAAAATATGAACCAAAGACAGGATTTTCATGGGGAACTATCATCTTGTCCACTCCAGATCTTAGCCATTATTTTATATTAGTTATACATGACTTTTTTTTTAGCTCACAGAAGATATTTTGTCATGCCCACTGCATTCCCATTTGAAAATATCAGGAATTTAAAGTGTCATCCTATCATGCAATGATGTGATTCAAAAGAATTTTAAGAAGTTTTATCCCTTGGATGTTCTGTTTGGGGTTTTTTTCCAATGTGTTCACTAGCTTGGACTCCATACGTAGTAAGGCCTGAACATATCACTATAATGTGTAGTGCTGAATACAAAACTGGGACCTACGATATGCAGATTGCAGTGTTCAAACAGTTGTTTTTCCAGGGGAGGGGGCAGTAGGTGAAAAAGAACATCAGTCGGAAACCCACAGTCGAGTCATACAGACATCCTGGTCAAACAGAAGTTCCCCATTTGACTGATAGGAAAACCAAAGCACAGGAAGCTCGTATCACCAAGCTGCAGGTGTTTCCCGGGCAAAGACTATAGTTTTATGGGTCTGCCACAGAAATGGCTGCTACATTGGGGCTGTGATTTCTAGGTGTTACCATAACACAGATAATAACGCTTAACGTCAATGGTAAAGGCAGAGGCAGGAGCTGGATTTGAATCACCCAATTTGCAGTCCCAGATATTCCTTGCTAGTTTATTATGCCATATCTCTTCAGACCAACTGAAAGCGCTGGTATTTTTCTTGGAAGATAGAGACTGACAAGCACTAGCTAAGGAGGAGAGCCAGGAGGTAACATTCTGGTATCTTATTTGTTGGCCACACTCCCTTTAGACCGGTTCATTTTATTAATGCTCTTTCTTCCTATTATTGTCTTTTTCAGTAGAGTGTTATAAATTCTGACCATTTTCCTTTGAACTGATTCCTAATCCATGTTTCTTGTTTAGGAAAATCAAGTGTATTTGAAGGTAAAGTTAGCGTTTTCCTAATATTTCCGTTGCTTTGTTGTTGTTACTGCTCTGATGTGGGAAGACCTATTGGCCACAGACATAACTCCCTCTTTACACACAGCTGGCAAATGAAAACAATATCAGAACATCTCCATGACACACAAGGCTTTTATACAGTGATGTTTCAGACTTTACTGCAGTTTCCTTTGGAAATGCTTAAAACAACTACATCTGTTTCCTTTCATTGGGATTTTGTGTTCTTTAAGCCAAAAGGAGGGGATAAAACTCATTAATTCTGAACAATAATTGCAATGTCCTATATAAATATTTTTTAGACTGCAGGGGTTTTTTTTTCTTTCCACTAAAAATATAAAATAGCTTGTCTGTTCAATGTAATGAGAGTTCCTGGATACTTCTACATTGCTCTGTTATGCACAAATACTTGAACTAGATTTAAACAACCTGGCTCAGATGTTGGTATCAAGCTAGCAGTGACTACCCAGAAAGCAGTGCAGAGCCAGACGCCTAACGGCAGGAGAGAGCCCAACATGGGTTTAATTTGCCGTGTTTCTCAAGTGCATTTTGCATCCTACAGTGACTGTCAGCCTGTCATAGCTAGACTGCTACCAGCCTGAGGATATCTTTCCTGAAAATGCAGCAGAGACCCACCTCCTGCAGCAGACGCTGTAGCTATGTCTCAGCCTAGAGCCAGAGCGTGTCTGGCATCCTTCTGTGGCATCGTTCATAAAAGACAGTGGATGCAATTGTAAGCCAAGTACAGTTTTTTGAAGGCAACCTACATTTTGCTAATATTACAGAGGGCTGAAATTGAGTCGTGCAAGCTACATCTAATCCAAAACAAAAAAAGCAATGCCATCTCTCCCCCTATCTGAGGTCTGGGTCTGTCTCTGGATCCATTTGTGCTTCTCAGACCAGTGCTTTTCTAACAAATATATACAGCTGTGGTCTAGTGTTCCCTTCTTAAGAAATTATTTGTTATTCATCTGTCTTGAAATCACTCTTAATCCAGGCCAAGATAAAGTGCAAATCAAAGTACTTAAAACATTTAGAGTAGATGATGCATTTAAAAATGTTTATAAATAAAAGCATACAAGTGTCCTGGTTCCAGTGGGGATAGGGTTCATTTTTACAAGCAGCTGGGATGGGACACAGCCAAGATGGCTGACCCAAACTAGCCAAAGGTGTATTCCATACCATGTGAGCCATGCCCAGTATGTAGCCGGGGGCACCACTGGGGAGTTGGCCGGGCTTCCTGGGTGCCAGTGCATGGGTGCGTGGGCATTGATCGTGTTTTGTGTATTTCTTTATCAGTATTATTGATGATGTTTTCCTCTTTCCTTTGCTATTCTGTTAAACTGCCTGTATCTCAACCCATTAGTTTTGCCTTTTTCTTCCGATTCTCCTCCCATCCCGCTGCAGTTGATTGAAAAATGCTATTCTAAACCACCCATTTGTTTTTGGAGTGTGTGTTGCGAGGCTTTTAATACGGACATGAAAGACAAAATGCACAGGGTGAAAATGCACAGGGTGACTAGACACATGACAAGGAGTGGACTTTCTTCACAGGATAAAATAA
Source organism: Anarhynchus alexandrinus (assembly GCA_008711295.1). Taxonomy (NCBI): domain Eukaryota; kingdom Metazoa; phylum Chordata; class Aves; order Charadriiformes; family Charadriidae; genus Anarhynchus; species Anarhynchus alexandrinus. The sequence continues at coordinate 1,193,795 of VUYV01000143.1, forward strand.
GTGTCTTTTTTCTGAGAAAGCAGGATTGGGAATAGCACAGCACTGTCATATGTGAAGAAGTAGTACATCTGTGCTTGAAATACTGCCGCAGATAACAGAGAAGACATGACATTTTTTAAAAGATTTCCCAAAACAATGACACCCAGGGTGAGTCTCAGAGTAATTCCAACCTGGGATATTAGGCCTGGGACTAAGTTAATTTACTGGTTATGAACATAAGTGAAAAAACCCCCATCCATTTATTGGTTAACTAGTCTGTTGTTTTCATCTTAGCATCCTCATCCTTTATCATTTTCTGGCGCTCCCTCTTCCACAGTTTAACACTGTGCACACCCCCTTTTTCACTCCAAAGTCTGTGTAGATGCATCCCAGGGACCATGTAAAATAACCACAGGAAACGAGATGTACAATCATTGCTGTGTACCTGAAATGAAAACTGAACTTATGGGGAATGGATGGCATCAATGGAAATAGGCCATTTTGGCATTTACTTCCTTCTGGCATTAAACAAGATTAAAAAGTAAAGAGCTAGATACAGCTTACTATATGCAGAGAGGGGAGAGGGGAGACTATAACATTACAGCTGATACCAGATGGTAAAAATAATTCCTTAAGATGGTACATTTGCTTTCCATTTAACAGTCAATAAAAGACGTTTGTTTGATGTTCCCCATTAAGATCTGTAGTAGTTTAGATCTACATATGTGAGGAAACTTCCTTTCTATTACCTTTTAGAAACAGCATCCTTAAATATTTTTCTCACCACTTCCCTAAACTTGCTTTTTTTCCTATTTTAAATTTACTCCCTTCATCTCTATGACACTGAGACAGACAGCTGTAACACGGCGAGAAGTATGTGAGTCAATGCTGTTCACTGTCCACACAAAGAAGTTACTCAAGCTATGAGATATCTACTATTGATAAACTTTTTAAAGAATGTGCCCTCTCCTTATAAATCTAACATGAAGTTTTACCACAGCTTCAAGGTTCAGGTGCAACAACGAAACAATAATTTAAGACCTGTAGCTTTGGTCATTGCTATTTTTAAGTTTAAAGGTCCATTGCCAAGAGTCTGATATCCAAGGCTGACCTTCCTTAAGGTTGCTGTAATCTGCTTTGGAATGTTTTTTGGATACATTCACAAAAACTATTCTGGCACAAAGACATTTTAAAAATTCATCAGTTCCAGTATTGATGTAGAAATCTACAATAATTTGGCTCTGATCATGTATATGGGGAGCTTTAGGAAGAATTCTTTTCCCTGAAGTACTGCACAGGGCTTCTCGTTGCTCTGGGAGCCTGCATTGCATGTCGTTAAAGGCAGGATACCGGAACCCATGGAATAAGGTTGCTACTGTGTTTGGAGACACAGTTGTAGAGCCAACACAAAGAGCATTCTTTTCCTAAAGCTATGCTGAATATAATGAGCATGAAAATGCACTAGACAAAGGTAGACAGCTTATGCTCTGTAGTACCTGGAGAGCGTAAGTTGTAGGAAAAGACACGTTCAGGATCTGAGAAACTGCAGTCAACTAATTGTTGGAGGTTTGAGAAGCTGTCAGGATGAAAATGTAATAGTAATGTAATTGGAAATTTCTGTCGCCCTTCTGCAGACAAGATAAACATCACAAGGGAAGGCTGATCTAAATAGTAATTAAAGAAAAAATAATGAAAGGTCCAAAGAAGAGAGGCAGCTTTTGGTTTATGCCTGAGGAGTAAGAAGGAGCTGCTTCACAACGTGTTAGTTCAGAAACATTCTGGGTCAAGGATCATAATGTGATGAAAAAACATGTTCTTCTCAGACAGAAAAAGCTATCCAAAATATACCCCTCCTCTTCAACCCCCCAAAAATGCAGGCCATTGGCAATGAATCTCAGAAAAGTCAGTAAAAGACAAAGCTAATCAGGTGGAGCAACTAACAAGGTAAAACACTTGGGAGCATGAGAGCAAGAAGACAGTGTAAGGCAAGAAGACAGTAAGTAACATTAGAAGATTAAATTTTTTCTACCAGTTAAAAACTTTCAGTCAAAATATAAAAAAAAAATAATGCAGATCAAAAACAAAGAAAAGAAAGCTATCAGGAGTAAAAGTGTATTCTTCAAAACTGGGGGTTATGTTTAAGAGGAAAATGGAAGAGAGCATAAACATTGGCAAGAAAAACATTAAGCCATAATAAGGAAGGCCAATATGAGGCATGCAATTTACCAAAGGTATTAAAACTAATAACAGAAACCTATTCAAACATCAGAAGCAGGAAACATGCCAGAGAATTGGTGAGCCTGAAAAATTACCTATGTGTAAAAGGCGTACTCAAGAAAGATCAGACTAGAGCAGAAAACCTGAAGTTGACGCCAAGGCTTCACTGTTCACTGCAGAGAAGTTTATGGAGTTTCTCATACCAGGACCATTCTTTACAGGGAAAGAGTCTGAAGATTTATCTCCAACTGAAGTGTTGATACAAGGACTTTTGTGCCTAGAAGAAAATGTAAACCACACAATAACTGTTAATCAGGACCATGTGGTATTTACCTAAGTGCTCCAGAGGAACTCCTTGTGAAGGCTATGAACGAACTGTGGTCCATGATATACTGCTTAAATCAGCCCGAGTGCGAGAGAAATATAAGGTGATAAATACAATGGAAAAATCAAAAAGAACAGAGTTAGTGCACATATGGATAAACGTGATGTATCTAGGAAATGCTTGGAGAGGAGAATAAAGCCTTTTAGAGGACAAGTATTACCTTGTAAATCTATTACAGTTCTTTGATCCAGTCACTGAACTTGTAAGTAACATTGATTCAATTGATATAGTGATTTTATCAGCAAGCATTTGACGTCTCTCAACAGAGATGCTTAAAGGAACTAAGCTGTCATAGGAGTGGTCACATAGATTATTAATTTTTTAGAAAATAAAGGGTAAGAAGAAATGGTTGGCTTTTGCAATTGAAAGAGGTTACCAGTAAGGCCCAAGGGAGCTATAATGACTCATGCAGTTCATTAAATGAATTGGGAAGGGACTGAAGAGTGAGAAGATGAAGTTAGTAAATGATACAGAATTATTCAGGCTAACCAAAACTAAAGCGGACAGCAAAGAGTTGCAGAAGGATCTCATGATACTGAGTGATTGGGTTCAGAGAAAGTAAATAGAGAACAATTAAGTAAAAGAATTTATTGGCAACTAATGAAATTATGCAGCAAGCGGTTTAAAGCAAACAAAAAGAAATACTTTTCCTGCAAATAATTAAAATGTGGAACTCATTGCCACAGGATGCTCTGGAGCCCAGAATTACTTTTAGAAAGTAATTAAGACAAGTTCATGAAAAAACAGCTCATACAGCATGGCTAAACACAACAGTGTAGGTATAACTTCTGGCGTAAGGAGTCCCTGAACAAATTACTGTTGGAAGCAAGGAGGTAAAGCCATGGAAAGGTCATTCAATAATTGCACTATTCTTATATTCTTCCCCTAAGCATCTGCTATCAGCTGAATTACAGCCAAATGAATGAAGAGTTTTAAGCACTGAATTCTAAGAGTTGGGAATATCCTATTCAATGTTGGGGGTTTTTTTTGTCTTACCTATCCGTTTGTATTTGTCTCATCTTGTAGGTTTGGGACAAAGACATTTTTTGTATGTTTATACAGCAGTTAGTGCGATTAGGCCCAACAGCATTTAAATTTTAGCTCTGAGCTTCCAAATGTTATTATAATATAAATGTTGAGCTACCTTTCACAGAAAAGGCTTGTTATATTACAAAAACAAACAAACAAAAACCTCTGTTGAAGAAAATTAAATTCCAATGTCAAGCACTTCAGAAAGATGTAATTTGAAGTTCTCCCCAAGCAAGATTTAACCTTTGCAGTCCAAACCTGGCAAAGCTGTATGCAAATGGAATTTACTACAGAGAGCAGAAGCAGTCCAGTGTAGGTGCCACATTTAACTCAGTCTCTTTATGTATTAATTTATCATTTTATACACACATTCCATTCATATACACACAAAAAGTCATAAAGTCTGGGTCCTTCATTTTACAGTTTCAGCATGAGCAGTGGAAGAATGCTAAATGAAAGAAAACAGGAATAAGGAATCTGTGAATCAAAACTGTAAAACAAAAGGGAAGAAGGTGAAGCTTGAGGGAACAGCTTTTTAGAATTGATATATTTTCTATTGGTTAGCAAAGAACTTGTGTCATTAGTGAGACAAAATTACGGAATTCTTTTCATTGATGGGAATGCATTTGGGACAGCTGGCTTGGTTACGTGTGTTCCAGCACTGAGCAGGATCCCATATTGATGAAGCAGTTGTATGATTTTCTTCATGATCAAATATAGACCTAATATGAAAAAAATATGTTTATTTCTACTAAGAAAACACAGAAATGCATTTAAATATCTGTGTCCATATCTTTTGGATGTGAAGAATGAAGGCTGGAAAGTTCAGATTCTGAGCAAACAGAGTTTCCTTGCTGGCAATTTTCCAGAGAGAGAGGAGTCCAGGGCACCATTGTGTCAGAGAGGCAAAATACAAAAAATTAGAGGTATGGAGGGAACAGGTAGCCTGGGTACTCTGTTCCTCCCTGGGATCTATCTGTCTTCCTTGCAAACCTTTTGTTTTAAGACTTTGATCTCTTTGCACCAGGGCTGTCTACTTACTGAATACCGCTTTTTGGGTGCTGCTCACCTTATTTATACTACAGTTTGTCTCTCCTCCTCTCTGCTGATGGCATGATCTGCTAAAGGTATCTCAATTAGGACCATCGGAAGCGGAGACCAATGCCTGAAAGTCTTTATCCGTTAAGTTTGTTTTTCCCTTAAGTCAAAATACTGAACAAATTTTGGTATAAAAAAATATACAATCCATGGTGGAGCTGGGCTGTGCATCCAGTCTGAGTGTCCATCCATGGTGGCTAGAAGAATCCTATGGGATGTGGTCAGCTTCATTTGACATATTAACAGTCTCCATTTGCATCCTGTTCAGCTGTAAGGTGCAGTACATGGTGTTGGGGAAGATGGTATGTTTCTTGCATTCCCATTGGGAGGCATCATCTCATCATTGACTGACACCAGAGATGGTACCAAGGACCATGAGCAATCTTCTCCCAGACTCAGCATCAACCAGCCAAGTTAAGTAAGCTTTCCGCCAGGAGAGGAAAAAAGTATTTCTTTCCCCAGTCCCTTTCTTCTACAGTTCCTGCTTTCTGTTTTCATCCTTCTCTAAGCTCAAAAAAACTGTTCGGTCTCTCCATGAAAAAAACAACAGAATGAATTGTTTAGCAGGCAGCAGAAAGGCCGCAGAGTTTCCTGTGCCCAATCACCCAGCTCTGGGCGGTGGAATAGATTTGTAGGGTGAAACAGTTACTCTGCACCCCACAATGCTGAATTGTCGCAGAACACCGTGTGCAGATGTGAACCAAGCATGGGTTTGCCCAATAGAGTTTGTGACAGTGAGTGCTCCTTTTTCAGACTTTTGAAGTCTGTATTCAGTTTTCTGTTGCTGATGGTCTGATTATTTGTCCTAATACAGTTGTTTACATTTAGCTGCTAAAATAGATGGCTGATATGGAGTAAGAAGTGTCTCCAGTGAGTGTTTTTTCTCTGTTTTTAAATAAAAATCTGTATACTGTTTTCTTATAGCTGTGTTGTGACTTTGGGGATACAATAGAGAGCTGGACAGCAGTTTGCTTTCTAATAATCACATGGAATATTTACTTTTACCTGGCAAACTTCTGATTACTAGAAAACGTACCAGTGTACAAGCTAGTATCCTGCTGCAGGATATCATGGAAGCAAGTGGTTTTGTAAGACTGAAAGAATGGTTGGATATTTATGAGAATAAGAGCAGCATATGCAGTTATGCCAATGAGGATAGAAGAAGATAAGGTTCACCAATTGTTGCGCTTCTGGGCATAAGCTGTTCTCCCATTGAGGTCAGAAGAACTTGCCTTTTTGCCATGTTTAAATGTTGGCCTGTATGTGAATTTGAGTTTGTGAATTTAAAGTATCTGAGACAGGCTGATTCCAGTCTTAATACCAGACAATCCAACGAAAGCTAACGCTAAGTTGCATCTTCAGGGTAACATTACTTTTCTTTGTGATGATGCTTCATGCTGCTTCTAGATACTTCTAATGTCACCTGCTGCGTTAAATGAAAGATACTCAACCTCTCTATTCACATGGGCCATGAGCTGACAGGAAAAGGGAGTTTTGCACCAGTGCCAGTCCCTTACTACATGTATAGGTCTGCTGTTGACCTGTAAAAGCATAAATGAGCTGTGTTTTCCTGCTTGCTCCTAAGTAGTCTATCAGCAAATCTCCAGGTGGCTCAGGAAAGCAGACAAGCACATTTTTGCTGCCTAACAACTGATTTTTGGCCCTCAGACCATGAGGATCAGGCTCCAGGCAGGCAAGGCTAGATGAATTGGTTCAGGGACCATCACCTGCTTCCAGGCTCCATACTTCCCTGGGTCCCTCTCACATAACTAGCTACATCTTTATCAGATAGAAACACAGGCCAGAGGGGTGGGATAGGTGAATGAGACAAATGGCTGTCTCTGAGTAAAAGTACAGTCCTGTGAAGTGCTGAACTCTCACAGCTCCTGTTAACTCCCACTGCCCCAAACCAGTGAAATACTAGATACCTCTGTGGGTCTGGATCTTTCTTTGCTTTGCCATTGTAATCTTTCCTGGTTAAGGACAGACATCTTGCTATCCTTACTTAAAAACTTAGAAAGGAAACATAAGGTAAAGACAAATTCCAGTCACACCCACAGGCTTTCTGAGTTACAGCATAGGCTGCTCAGGCTTGATTCTCGGTCAAAAATAAATCTCAGCTGCTCACTGAAATGAACAGAAGTTTGATAGCACCACCCTATTCCATAGGGACGCTGTGAGAATGAAACCATGAAAATTACATGTCACAGTAGTGAGAAACAAGGAGAGAGATACACATAACTGAAACAGGTTTTGCCTCAAGGAATATTCTCTCTTAGCCTTCAAGAAACGATTGGGGCCTGAGTATACTTGTGCTGTCACTGTAGCAATCTCTACAGAGTGAACAAAACTACCTATGAGGACCAAGTTCCCATAAATCTGAACAGGAATTAGGTGCTTACCTATCTTACATGCTTAATAAATGGGATGGAGAGCTAGAGGTCTTTTCACTCAACCTCAAGAGGACACAGTATTATACAAGCCCCAAGAAAATCCCCAAATATTACAGTTATGTCACCCCCTTTTATTTGGGATGTGCACACCCTCTCAAACACAAATTCCAACAGGTCCATGTATGATTCTGAAGTTGTATCTTCGAGTAGTACATCCTGACATGTATACATCCCTGTACCATGGCGATGACAATGTGTCCTGGAGTTATATATCCCATACTTGATTTGAAAACAAAGTCAACATACTACTTTAGACACATGACTAGCGATCTTAGCAAAGCATGACCTTGTAAAGGTTAGCAAATGTGTGCAAGTTTGCGGACTAACCAGAGACATCTACAAATCACAAGAAGCTTATGCAAAGCTGTTGTCTTGATATTTCTTTGTGTCATTCCTCATTATTTTTAGAAAGGTCTGCCTTAGCTAACATAGAGATTATTCTGCTTTTTAATTTACAATTGTTTTCACATGTACTCTAATTAGTACAAGGTCAAAAGGAAGGCTTTTGAAAGGAGATATGAGGTCTTTGTTGCCACCAGATGACAGCATGTTGAAAAGTTACCAAAATGCCATGGCAGAATAAAAGAGGGATTTTGCTTTTTGTTTTGCTCCTAAACATGAATTGCTGAGCATTCAGGATTTCTTTGGATCAGGGCTCAGTCATCACTTTCAGAGTGAAGAAATGAGTCCTTGACAGGAAAGGGCAAACTAGATTCCTGTTTTCCTTCAATTGTATCAACATTTACAGTGGTCTGAACTATCCCCATTGTAGTTTAAACCCACAGGAAGGGGCTCTGGAGAAGGAAATCTTTGTGAGAAAATACCCTCACGCAGCTTCTTAGGGTTTTTTGTGGTCTTTCTTTTCCACCAAGGGACAGGCTTTCTCTCCAGGGGCTATGCCACAGGGCTTGTCTCCAAATCCTAAACTGGGAAGAAGTCCTTTAAGCTGTCGTCAGCTTTCCATCCAACATGGTTGCAGTATAATTACCCTGAAGACTAGCTATGGGAGATTGGGATGTCTCCTTACCCTTGCAGGTCTGAGGGGAACACAGGGGATGGCCAAAGGTGGAAAGCAGTTTGATGGGGTTGACATGGAGCCCTTCCCTCCCATGTGGGATCAAAAAAAAATATCAGGGAACAGAGATCCTGCAGATCAGTGGGACAGAACATGAGGCATTGTGACCAGCAACTACTTGGCGTTTGGTTCCACTTAGGAGCCATTTGTGCACGTAAGAAATTTTAGATGAATCTTTGCAGGCCTAACTTAAAGAACCCTCTCATGAGTTTCACTGTGTTTGCCTGAGTGAGGATTCTAGTACTTGGCAAGAGATTATCCTAAAGTGAAAAAATGTCAATGTTTTCTGTATCCCTTTTTTTTGGTATTTTGTAATACATGAGGACAAGACAGCTTGTGATGAATAGACGAATACCTTTTTTCTTCTGATTTTTTGTCATGCAGAAAGATTTAAAATCACGTTGGAGCAATGAAATATCCTGCTTTTGTTTAAAATAATGGCACTGTCACTAGTTTTGAAATATTAAGGATCAGTCATGTCCTAGAGGACTTTCTCACTTCTTATTTGGACAAAGCTCCTCCTTAAACTAATGCACTCACTAAAACCACAGAAAAAACATTCAAGACTTGGTATTAAAAGATTAAAAACCAGATTTTCATCAGAAGATATGTGACAGAGGTAGACATGGGACCCTGAGATTCCTGGATCAAGTTCAACAAGTGTCAGTAAAGACATCACCATTTCCTGCAAGCTGAATTTGGTGATCACCATCTGATTACCTGTATCTTCAACTGGCTGCATCTGAAATAAAACTGATATTGTTGTTAAACTATTGTGTGCTGAAGTCAAGGGATAATGGCAGCTGAGCCTGACTTATACCTCACGGGAGCCAATAGGAAATACATCCTGCAGCTCAAAAGCGACACTGTCGCAAGACTCAAGTCATTAGGTGCTGGGCTCCTACAAGGGTAAATCAGAGCCACTCAAGCTACCTTGAGTGTGGCGGTAGATGAAATGAGCCATCTCTGCTCAAGGATCACTGTTTGCTCTGAGGCCAACTGGCACAGCACAACTATAGTGCAAGCTAAATTGCCTTACTCTCCAAACAGTGTGGTTGCACCCAAAATGGCTTTTGGGAGTGGTCCTTGTCCTGTGCTAATTCCCAGCTGTAGCTGGGCATTGCCTGGAAGCCTTTGGCAGGCTTTTTCTAAGTTTCAGGCCAAAACGCTGCCAGACCTGTGCAGAGACAGCTGGAGAATTACAGCCTTGTTCCTGGTTCTGGCCATGCTCCTATATCTGGCACAAATTCATTTCCCTCTTTAGCCTTACTAACCAGCGTGCAGGACCAGATCGCGACCTTCAGACTCTTCCTAGCACTCTTCCAACTCAAACATGCAAGACAAAGCATTAGATCCCCAGAAGGAACAGCATTCACCGTCTTAGCCAGTATGCATAACACGTTGGAAAATGGGGGGGGGGGTATTTCAACAGTGTATGGTTTTCTCTGTAGGCTCTACTGTGCCATCTCCATTGCGGCAGTGACATTGTAGACTGATTTCTCATGTTTCGCTCCCAGGAAGCTTCAAGACATGTTAGTGGGACACCATGGAGAAGGCTGTGTGTTGGCAGCCCAGTCTGTGCATCATGGGTGAAGGCGGTTCCAGGCACGCCATTCCCTTAGTGCCTGTGAGCGCTAAAACCAGTGAGAAACTTAAGGGAAAAAAATCCAGATTTTTTTTTTTTATAGCACAAATAAGTGTAACAAAATTTGGGTCCAGTTTCTCAAGAGCACGTATATCTTTGCTGGCAGCCCCATGCATATCTAGTGGGGCAAGAGTAGCTTCGTAGTATCTGCTACTTAAAAGAACAGCAGTTACAAAGAGAACTAGCCACTAACATCAGTGTCTTCGCTTTTATCTTCAAACAACAGATGGTGTTAATCTGGAGCTTTGCATTCCTAAAAGTGCCGGAATCGTGAAGAAACTTGCTTCCAACAGGACCCTGAAACACAACATAATGCTAGGGAGAACAGTCAAAATGACTGATCTGAGCAAAATATGCCTGACATCAAACAGTCTTTGAGTGAAATTCTTATCTTTTCGCAAGACAAGACGTCACCCAGCTGACGATTGTGGGTCTCATTCTGCTTTCAGTCACACTGCCTCAATCGGGAGTAGCTTGTGTGAGTCACCGAAATCTGGAGTAGCTTCAGTGACTGATACGCGTTATGACAGGATAAGACTAATAAGATCACAGTTGCGTTCATGCGCCAATTTTACACTGGGATAAGAACACGGCACTCTGCAACTAGGTCACATTTCAGCAGAGTTACTTCAGATTTACTTCACTGTTACCGAGATCAGAATCGGTGACTGCTTGGGATGAAAAGTTAAGGTGACACTGAGGCAATTTCTTTTGTATTTCATGTGGGGAAAGCTAAAATAAATAGCATGAAAGGCCCCCACGTTATTAGCTAGTGTGTTTGAAAGAATCCTGCCGTTGTGTTTTATCTTTTCTTAACTGCAAGCCAGAACATTTAAGATTTAATTATTTAGAGAAAGGGGGAGGGGAAGTGTGCCTTTTGAAGAAAGTCCCACAAGTTTCCAAACACTTCAACATTTCATCGTGGCAATCAGCCAGATGCCAAACAAAATGCTGCTTTCCACCAGGGATCTGACAGGTGGCCTTTCCAAAGTTTACACACTGAAGTGAGAGCTGATGTTCTGCTGCTTATTTTTCTGCCTTTTAAGTTATTCCTTTATTGAAGCCAGACTGTAGACATCTTTCCACGTAACAAAAGATAAAATCTTTCCCCGAATATTTGGGGATTTTAGTATGCTTTTATTTTATCCGTATCTACTCAGGGGATTATTTTTCACGCTTTCAGACGAAGAAATGTTGGGCTGGCAAGAGAGAGAAACACATACATATGCGGGCAAAAGATAAGCTATTTGAAGCTTCGCTGATAACACAGAGCCAGATACTACCAAGGTACAACCCAGGGCAAAATCCCACCTTTCCCTCGAGGCACTTCCCCTGTCTTTGGCCGGGAAGAAGGCTTGCACCCCAGTGCTGCTCATCCCATGGCTCGACCCCCGGAGCAGCTCCACCCGGCTCCGTCTGCCTGGGGCTCTTCACCTGCCACCCACCAGCGCACCCAAAGAGGCACCTTCGGGGAGAAGCAAACGCAGTCTGTGGTTGCATTCCGCTTGCCTTTATCTCTTCTTTCTCTCTGTTGTCCTAGGGCTATCAAATGTCTCCTCAGAATTTTCTGGATGCTCCTGGAAATCCTCTAAATTGAGAAAATACCAGGAGACAAAGTGCAGGGAAAAAATGGAAGTACAATATCTCTAGGTTGTACATCTCGCTTTCCTTGCTCCCGTCACCTGTGGTGTCCCTACAAATATACAGCAAGGGCCAGGTGAAGAGATGAGAGAAACCACAAATTCTTCTGTAGCAACAAATTTCTTGAAGAAACAAGAACCACGGCTGATTCAATGGAATTGCTCATGACTGGTAGCTATGTGAATGAGGCTCATGCCTGGCTTAGTTTAACTCATTTCTAGGACCAGATTCTCACGGTCCACAAGAGAAGACTTGGGGCACAGCCTTGCCCTCATTTATATCCCCTTTGGCCAGCATGAAGCCAAAGGAAAGGTGGGATATATTAGATAAAGCAGTATGTAACCAAACATTATCATCATTTAAGAGGGAGATTCTGGCAAAGGCAGGCCTAAGTCCTGACCAAAAGTTTTGCTTACTGTTGGCAAGCAGCAACAGGGGATCTTTCCCCCCTATTGGCATTCGTGTTCCTATACTGCACTCTTCACCATAGTGTCTGAGCAGTTTCTGAAAGCTTCCCGTGCGACTAACGTCTGGCCCGTACTGTCTGTTTGCTCACCGCTCCCTGGGGAAGAGAGACGTGAGCAATGAAGTGTCTTTTCCTTGGTAGGGATTATTTTGAATTGTTGTTATGTATGTTGATATGTATTTATACTACAGATGACAGGGTCAAAGAAGTAGCTTTGCACTTGAAGCAGGCAGGCAGACAGTACTAAGTCTGTGCAGGACCTCAGTTCCCGGGGGATTTTATTCCACTGGCTGAGAACAGCACACATGAGCTGGTTTTATGGAGGAGAGTCCTCTTCTGCCAAACGGGCAAGGTTGTAGCCCATAGCGTTTCTCTTGTATACAGGTATATGTGTGTATAAATACGATAGCGGTCTAGACATCAGTCAGGAGTCTTTAAAAATTATGTCTGTGTTGGAGTTGTTTTACGACACCAGAATGCTCTAAAGGGACCTTTCCAATTAGAAAATTAAAAATTAAAATATATGAGTAAGTATGGCAATGGACATACTACACGCTATGAGTATTTTGTGCAGAGCCGTATCACAGAACAAAATCCTCTGTTCTCTAAGCATTCAAAATAAGCTAAGGGGAAGTTAAAATATGGCACCATCATGCTGAATTGCCTATCCTTGGTCATAAACTTCACGTTTTGACCAGTCCTTTCCATCCAACCCTTTGTTTTCCAAAAATCAGAGGAGGGTACCACTGAATTTGTCTGCGGGATTAAGAAAGGCCTGCATGTGACTGAAGGGGAACTACGCTTCAGCATCACGTTTTTGTTTAAGATCTCAGCTTCCATCCATTCATGACAATAGCAAAACAACCACTGAATTCAGTCGTGCGGCTCAAGCACATTGCAAAATAAGCATAAAATTATTCACAATTGTTAGCAACATTCCACAATACTTAGAGCAGGCGGAGAAATGCTTGAACTCCTCCGTGAGTAGTAAAAAAGCCAATGTGCTCTTGCCATCTCTCCTCCCACCCCACACCCTTAAGAACACTTAAAAAAAAAAAAAAAAAAGAGAAGAAATATAATAAAAGAAATTCAACAAAGCAGGCAATTCCTTAGGAATTTTCTGGTATTCAAAATCTCTTTGAAATTATCCAGCAACTAAACCACAGGCCCCCTCGTCCTTTTGGTCTTACAAAACAATAACACAGAGTCTTCTGTGCTCAAATGCAGTAATTACAGGCAACATGCACAAAGAAAAGCAAATAAAACAATTTCAATTGCCAGAGCCAAACATGCAATTGTGTATCTATAAAGGTAATTACAAACCAAAAGATCAGTCATGGTTCTTGTTTCTTCAAATTACCATTTTGCCCTGAAGTAAAACAATTATCATGTAAGTAATCCTAATAATTTTAACATTTGTTTTGCATATCAGCATCAAATCTGAATGCCCTTCTTTTTTGAGGCATCTGAATTGTGTACTCTGAGCCAAACATTATATCTCTGACTAATTTCTAATTCAGGAAAGCCTTGGTCCAAAACCCACCGGTGGCAATGGAAAGAACTCATAGAGCTTTCTTCTGCTGATTCAGATTTCTTTTTCACTCTTCTTATCTATTTTTCTGTCACTAGCCTCTCTTGCCTATAGGCACTGTAAGCATACGGAGCAAGAAGCTGAGGGACTCCAGAGACAGGCAAATATCAAAAGTCGACATATTTTACTGTTGCTTTTCAGCTTTACTGTTGACATATATATGAAATTTCTTTACTTGTTGGTATTCACGGGAAACCACCTGGTCAGTAGTTTTGTCTACAGTAACAAAATACCCTGGTTATCCCCTCAATCCATGACCCAAATTCTTGGAGAGTGGCATCTAGTTATTATCTTTCAATGGAGGTTGATCCCACAGGGGTCCGTTTCCCTGCTTGGAGGGAGACACAAACACGTGCCCTAATACATAAATACTTGAACAAAATACCTCATAGAAAACTAATGTACTGCCATCTACAGTGCTTGATGAAGAATCTCATTAAATAGATTAAAAACACTAGTAAAATGCTTTTGCCTCAATATGACAGTTGGAGTACATTCAACCTTTGGAAACCTTCACCATACATTCAACACCTCTCAAAACCTATGACATTTTGTGCCGGGAAGAAAGAACTACAAATGAAGAAGCCAGATCTGCCTGCTTTCAGTAGCTCTAGCTCTCAGGAATCAGATCACAGCTGAAAAATCAGAAACAGAAATTACTTTTATAACATCAGTGGATGTGATCCTGATGAAACCTTGAAAGGTGGCCTCATTTCAGGGGCAATGAGGAGAGATTAGATCAGACTTTCCAGCTTTTTTTCCTATGGAGAAGCGAATCTCCATAACAAAACCAAATCACACAGCCTCTCAAGGATGAGCTATTGAGCTGATGAAGGAGCAGGCCAGGCTCATGCTTGATGCCTAGTTTGGGCTCAGCTCAGCATCCGCATGTAGGTCTAAGCCAAGGGAAGTCAAGCCAGCAAGGATATTTTGGCACAATTTCCTGGCGGCCACAGTGACCTCACGTATCTATTATGTATTTTCTTTTTCATACTCTCTGTATTTAGTCAGCTTTCTTGGCTGATGTCCGATTTTTTGGCTTGTTTCACTATGGCTTGGCTGTACCTTCGATCGCTTGGCTTGCCCAAGTCTAATATCACTTGATTTGTAAAGCTGCTGCATTTCTTAATTGGACAGTTATAGACTGGAATCCATTTATGAAAGCTTGTTTTTAGCATTTCATGCTGCACATGAACTGTTTGCTCATTCACTCACTCAGCTTGCTGAATACAGAGCAGGAGCATATACAGGAATTTGGGAAGAGGGCTGAGGGGGAAGACTGTGATCAATAAAGGTCATGAAACCCTCCTCAAAGTATCAGTGGTATTAGTAGCTCAGCACAGGAACAATGACACCGTTTTTTTAAGGTGTTCTGTGGCAGGCATTACCTCATTTTTATGATGTGTATTTTCCTTTCCTATATCATTTTTAATCTCTCTTTCCCCAGGACACACTTACGGTGTCTTTCCATACCTTAGGTGTAGGCAACAGCTTTTACCGGAGAGAAAGCTCTCAACAGATGAAGCAATGCAAAGGACTGTGCATAATATCTGCATGTCACCCTTCCCCTAGCAAAGAGGAGCTACCGGCTATTGCTGCACCCCTCAGCCTCAGCCCCCGGCTTCCCACCACCTTGTTCAGAAGTCTGCATGACACAGCAGTACTCAGAGTACCTGAGCCAGAGAGCACGTGGTCACAGAGACAGGTAAAGTGCCTGGGGAACCTGCAGACTAGGAACGATCATTTCTTATTTCCACCTCCTCCCTTTTTCCTTTCCCAAAGTCTTTCTGCTTGCCCCTCGTATTTCTGCCTCCTTATTCCCCTTTTCCAGGCCAGGCTTCCAGCTCTGCCTGCTTCAGTCGCGCTTCCTCTCACCTCCTCAGTTGCCTCCACTTCCCTCGCTGCCTCTGGTCCTTTGGGCAGGTGGAGGAGTGATGGGGAGGAGGGTGAAGGCAGCTTTGGAGGCTTTCAAGCTGCAACACAGGGATGCTTGCCAGCTCATATGAGCAGCTCATTGTGCTCATCAGCAAAGGCAAATGAAATGCAATGGGGTCAAGTGAGGAGAAGAGTCCTCTTCTCCCTAAGAATCACATAAACGCATTGTAAAAATGCTTGGAAGAACCAGTGCTTTCTCCTGCTCCGTTGTGTGCACTGTGGTGAAATCTTTCTCGACTGAAAAAGTGCAGGAGCAGCAGAAGTATGAATACCTCTTCCCTCGCTGCCCCCAAAGTGTGTGTTTCAAAGCCTTGTCAGGACTGCTGTCATGCTAGCAAATGCAAGCACACACCACGGGCACACACCATGGGCCAAGCTGCCTCTCATGGTTTCCTCCATGTGGATTTTGGGACTGAGAAGGGACTGCTTTAACTTGACATTGTTGTTTCAGCCTCAAGCGAGCAGCTGATTCTTGAAGCAGCTGCAGGCAATAGTTAGCATGCAAGCGGTCACTGGCAAAGCTTTGGCACGACTTCTGCTAAGTCACTGAGGCAGGGAGGGCTTTCTGCAGCAGCAAGCGGGCAGTACAGTGGGGCATTGCAGGAGCAGGCTCTCTCCCAGAAGGAGGACTGCATGGCTTTGCTTTCAAATGACAATTGAGATGCAGTCACAGGCAGAATAAAACACCATGAGAAAAAAATCTTGGCAAATAGCCTGGCTGCTCATGGGAGAGCCCCTGGCTTGGTTGATTACACAGAAGCTGCTCTTCTTCCTCATGTGGTTGGGCAAGACCTACTATAAGAGCTGCCCCACTGCCTTTCTTCTACTGGGGCTAGGGCTTGATCTCGCCTGCCCTGGAGAAAGAGCAGGCAACTTGTAGCAGAAACTCCTTGTCTCTGCTCCCACAGTAGTATGGCTTTGCTCTATCCTCAATTCAAGACCTAGCAGGAAAAGACAGTCTGTAGCTCATGGTGGGCAAATGCTTTCAGTACTGAGGCCAGACGCTGGTTTAGTATAGGGGTAGAATTGCATGATGGCATTCCTTTCTTCTCTAAGAGCTTGATGGTAGCTTAACACACATAGGCACACCAGGAGAAGTTTAACATGTGCAGGGTTTACCAGGAACTAGTTGTTCCTCCTTCTCTTCCCTTCCCTGCTTGGGGCCACGGTATAGAAAAATATGGGCCACACCGCACCTTCCCACAGGCCACACTGACCCAGATCTTCATTTTCTTATAGGCCCTTCCCATCTTCAGTGTATGATTGCAAAGGACCTTTCCCCTCCAATCTTACACAACTCCTCTTGAAATGGATCAGTGGCAAAATTAGCAGAGGGAGCTTAAGGGCATATTAATATTTGTGCCACAGCGGTGGTCAGCAGTCCAGCCAAGGAATAAGCCCTGTTCTAATAAGCAAACACACGGGAGGAGGCGGTGTGTTGCTGTGCCTTTTCTTCTTTCCACACTGCATCTCAGTAAGGATTTGGAGGTGGGAACAGGACTGCAAGGTTGAAGATGATTTACGAAAGGCATGTGATTTTATTCCTGGTTCCTGTGTTAATATGTTGCATTATTTCTTCAAGACGTGGCCATAACTGTTATGAAGGGGAGCTTGTGGCTTAGAAGATTAAATTTGGATTTGCAGCTTTTTATTTTAGGAGCATTCTTTAAAAAAATTGGCTCTTCCATACTGCCAGCAGCCTTTTTGCCTACTGTGCTGATCAAAGCCCTCGGCTGTGCCATAATCACAATGACAATAACAGATCTGTTTGAAACCATCCAAGTGTCATCTTGTACCACACAGCAGTGTTGAAAGATGATTGCGTAAGGATGAAATAGCTGACTAAGAATGGTTACATTATACTCTTTGACCACAGGTTGCATTTGTTGCTTTGCATGCAAAAATTCTGCCCAGAAAAAGTTATTGGGCCAACTGTGTCTCCAGTCAAAAGCTGTCAACTGGAAAAACATATCAGTTCATGTTCAAGACCACCAGCATTTCTCTGATGGTTGCTGAGCTTGGATGAACAGTGTAATGGAAGGAGAAGGACTATCCAGATCTGTTCCAATTTTCAATAAATTCTCTAATGCTTTTGTGTATCTCTTTCTAGCAACATAAGCACAGGGAAAGTGGCCTCAGAAAAATCATGAGTTTTGGTATGGAACCTTTAAACCACCTTCTTAAGTATATTTTGGGAAATAAATCCTATAAAAGAAGCTGGCAGTATTCTGCAGGGAGACTTGGCATGAAAAAGAGAGCAGCACTGTAATTGAAATTTATTATGATGGATTATTACTGTCATATGAACAAATCCGGGAAAAATTCTGGCTTCAGGAGGGAAAAAAAGAAAATTAGAGGAAACTGCCTACCTTATTTTAAGGTCACAAAAGCTATTCAGTTAAAGTAGCACAGATGTCCTTAACCAGTTTGAACTTAGCACATGAGAGGACAGTGAATGGATGTTCTCTGAGGCTGAACTTGGCCCCAGCACTTCTTATAACAACTCAAGATACTAAAAAATAAACCCATTTACTGTCCCTTCTGGAGTATAAAAGAATTGAGCATTGTTTAATAATGCTGAGCAGACCAACAGCAAAATTTCACAGCACAGAGAACCAACACCATCAGGACAAAATACTGTGACTTCTTTAAACATCAACATGACATTTCCATGAACTCCACAAGACACTTTCCAGGGTGCTGGTCACTGGCAGAGCTATAATGAAAAAGATGAATACAGCCTATAGTTTGGACATCCTTTGAACTAAAGAATTATATGAAATGGGGATGGAGAAGGAAAAAATTTACATGGAGCTTCCACAAAACCTGAGTTCACTCTAGGGAAGATCATACCCTGCCCGAATGTCCTCTGTAATTGCTCACAGCTACCCAGCCCGTTGGCAAAAGTGATGGTGTTGGCAGCAGTGGTTAATCAGCTGATTCATAGACACTCAAGTGATCAAAAATGGGCCTAACTTAGCCAACTGGCTCAACTCGATGGTGGAAATCGCATCAGTGGAAAAATCTATATACTGCCTACAAGACAAATTATGAAAAAGTGGAGGCATTTTGACCGTATCGTTCTAATGGAAGTAGATACCACAGGATATTAGAAATGCCGCTTTACTAGCAACCTTTATTTAGGTATGGTCTGCATAGCATTCATGTAGTTATCATGTAGCCTGCTCACAGCAGGCTAACACACATCCAGTTATATCTGGGAGATGTGGTCAAAGACCCATGGATTCCAGTGGGTCTGAGATCGGGAATTGAGTGTTCAGATTGAAGGAAACCCAAAAGGAAACAGTTTCAGAAAAACTCCCCCATAAAGCACAAGATCACATCAAAATGGTACGAATGTCACTGAAATGGGAATACTGGTGTGTTACTGAGTCCTACTCCTATAAAGCTACTGGCCTTGAAACCAGAACCCTCCTCTGAAAAGTCTTCATTTTCAAAACAGACTTAATGCAGCAGATTATGCAAGATAAGAGGATATAGCTGCTCAGAGCTGCACAGCTTGCCCATTGGAAAAATTCTCCATTTTCTGTCAAATGACAAGAGCAAATGCATATGTTGTTAGCAATGTTGCTGTAAATGTAGTCTTTTCATTATAGCTCTGTCATTGCCAATGTAAGAGCTATATATATTAACAACTTAGTTCACAGCTAGTCTAAAAAACCCAAAGCAAGATAAATGGCTAAAGCACTTAAAAACTCATGGTTTTTGAAATATTAAAAAAAAAAAAGTATTCAGGGTTTTTGCACATGTTGAGGACGCAAGTGGAATAAGCTGCATCAGACAACATCTAGGTATTGTTTGTAACGTGTCACATTAAAATGAGGTAAAGTAACTTGCCTTTGCTTGGAACAAGGAATATTTGAACTGTAAGAACATCCTATAACAAAGACCAACTCTCCTAGTGGGAAATGAGATTGTTGGGAAAACACATCACCCAGCTTATAACCAGCATTTGATATTCAGCTCAAACCTTTGTGGATTTGCCATCAGAGGCCTGCCCTGGTTTCAGCAAGAGACTGGACTATCTGCTAGCTCTTTCCATGGCTCCCTCCAAGTCACGACTGAGGAACAGAGGTTCATTTAATCTGGTTAGCTCCAGCCCTGCCATTATGTCAATTCCTCCTGTTTTCTGGATCAGTGGCAGCCTCCACTTATTACCCAGTGGCCTTGGTCCAAGGCTGGACTTTCCAGAGGCTGAAGCATAAAAGAACAGAAGTCTGATGCTGGTGATGAGCCAGGACACTCGGTTTCCAAATCAAGATAAAACTGCAATCGTTCTTATTTTTTTTCCTGTTGGAAGGGTCTGGGTTTTTTGATCTCCCCAGTGTAGATCTCATCAGTACGGGCTTTTACACACATGCTTGTATACACCGTTGCCATTGTCCTTTGTTCCAGGACTAAGTGTTGGCAGAATAAGCACAGTCATCGTAAAAAGTATTAATATGTGCAGACACACTATTGAGTAAAATCAGTCTCCATCAGAACTGAACTGTCTGAACACATCTCGGTGCTTTTTCATTCTGGGAGTAATTAAGACTGAGGCAAACACTGCTGAATCCTCTTCTGGAAGACCAAATCCAAGCACTTTAGGAAGGCATAACATGAGCATTTGCTCCTACATGTTATTTCTGTGTTTCCTAGCAGAAACTCATTAGCAAATTCAGGTGTGAAGGCATTACTCATTAGCTGGTAGCAATGTGGAGCTGAAAACCAAGCAAGAGTGCCAAAGGAGGTTTTTATTTACATTTTGCACTCCAAATAGAGGACAAAGCTTGTAAATAGCAAAGGCTTCAATGTCTTGAGCTACGTGTTGATCTTTCGGTCAAAATAATTTTTGTGAAAAACCTCAAAAAATATTTGGGGTTGGGTCTTTCAGAGAAGTAATGAACATCTAAGGTTTGCATACAGCGAGGGCAGGTCCACAAGTAAGCATCAGAAAGACTTCCCCAGGCTTGACACAACAGCAAGAACTCATGCAGATCAGATAACCCTACTGCCAGAAGTCCTTCGTGTGTGCTCTGCTGCAATAATTACATGAAATATTGCATGTGCATTTGCATCTTTAGAAAAAAAAAACAACAGAAAAACTGATGACAGTTGCACACAATGGATCCATCAGTAGTAGAGAAGTTCATGTTCATTCTGTTTTCAGACACTCTGTTAAAATGACACTTTTCTAAGTGTTTAGTCAGTGTCCTGATAGAATTTGTTTGTAAAATGTTATAAAAACTCACATGGCCATATTTCACTGAATAGAGGTTACTCTTCACTTGACTTTTTGGCATTCAACTCAAAAAGAGTACCCGACCTACTTAAATAGCCATAAATTTATCTAGCTGCTTATAGGACCCATTTTTGTCAACTTAAAGCCCCTTAGCCAAAATGTTATCGCAGCCAAAAACTGAAAATTTTGTGAACGTATCTACACATACCATTGTTTTCATTATCAATGCACATGGTATCTTAAAATCATTTAGTGTGGATTTGTGTGCATCTTTTAAACAACTTCTGTGAATGCAATATTATTTCTGAGATCTTGAAATGGGCAAACGATGAAGAAATGCTGATCCAGCTGACTCCTGCTAAAGAGTTTCCTTCAGCCTTCGGGGCTTGCTTACTTGTGTCATCTTGGACGTCAGAGCGTACATTAAGAGTGAGGGGAAAAAAATAAGTCCTGCAGAGAAGCAGAAGGTAAGGAGGTTAGAATTCAATTCCCATCTCGAGAAGATAGTCTCTCCTTTTGTGTAATCTTGATTGACACAAAGCTGGAGGAGACCTCTTGAGCCATTGAGTCTAGACTGCAGAATCTACAGTATGAAGCATGGTATATACTGTGCATGCCCAGTATAGTTGCTGTTGTACAGTAAAGCTCATGTGATGGGACAACACTTGATTCACTGCATCAGGGAGGACCAGCTGTTGCACAGGCACAATCACCCTGGCTTCAGGAGATGAGTGTCAGCAATGGTGTCCTTTGTCACTGTTTTATACAATTAAACTGAGCCACAACTCAGCCCCGAATCAGATTAATTTCCTTAACTGGTGAGTAGGGAAACCTTATAGAAAGAAATCTTGAGCAATAGTTTCATTTAAGATAGCAATTGCTTCCTTTTTTTTTTTAACTTCTGAGCTCCACCTGCCCATAGCGTCATTTCAAGGATTTCTGGGTTAAAAGCTCAGACAATGATGATTGCTTGGTAGACAGGCCTTCTCTCATCATCAAAATGTGAATGCCCAAGAGCTCCTTCCTGAGGAGAGATTCTTTTCCTTTCATGGTGAACTGGCAGATACGGATTGATCTTTGCCCTGGCAGCTGGTAGGCGGAGCAGACTCCTCCCAGAGGCAGGAGTAGGTGGGGGTAACCAGCCCTCCAGCTGTGCAGTTGGGCTAAGGTTTGAGGTCACTGGACAGACTTTGAGAAAACGCAGTGAAACTTCCCCGGTACAATATAGTGAAAAGACCGTACATAAACCTGTCTTGCTGCAAGGTATAGCACAGCTGACTTTGCACCAGTCCGCAGTCCTTTTAATCTAGATGAGAGTGCTGCCCTAGCATGACCTACAAGCTGAAGAATTAGTTAATTTTCCCCTCTGATTAATAGCTTATGTAAAATTAGTAGGAAGGAAAAAAGATGTGCTAGTTAACCACCACATCTTTCTTGGCGGGAGGATGTAAACGTTGAAGGCAGAGATAATATTACCTCCCTTGGGCATTAGACGCTTGGTGGTTTGGAGCACATGCCTTTGATAATCAACATCAGTATCTCTTTCATGTCACTGAACAGAAAATAGGGCCTCTTCAAAGAGACTAACTCAGAAAAGAAATTGTTAAACAGGCCTGACTGGGTTGAGCAATGCTGGAAATTAAGTACCCTGGAGGGGCAGGATTAGAAGTGAGGTCAGCACTCTCAGACAGGGCAAAGGAGTACATTAATAGCCCTCTGTACTGCCTCTGAAGTTCGGGTGGTTGTCACTGAATATCCATGCGGCCCTCTCGTTCTCCCCCTCCATATGCTGCCCTGATGATTAGCATTCTGCCTTCTTGTCATAAAACACATGAATTAGCTGGTGGCCAGGAGCTTACTGGCCTAAGCTTTTGAACTGCTATAGAGCTTCAATTACACAGACTCGCTGAGAATCTCTTTTTTTTTAATCCTGACTTTTTCATAATGTTAATCCGCTAGTAGATACTTGTCCTTTATCTAAGACACCAAGGCGTTCAGCAAATGCACATGAAAGAATGAGGCTTTGTTCCTTTGCCATCCGGACTCCTGTTTCATGTGTGCTTCAAATAAGGGAATTACTTTCTAATGACTCACAGTTTTCTTTGCCTTAACCCTTCTAGAGACAAATGACTTGCTGCACACTGGTGACATCATTTCTCTCCTGGACGGTAACTAATACAAAATTAACCTTTCAGCAGAAGCACCTTTAGAAAAGCACATCTGGTTTTAGCCTGGGAATTTCAAAGGTTCTTAATGAAACTGGGCTCTCAGTAGTGATGTGCTTTGTTGTTGAAGGTACCTTGCAATGTCCTGCCCTCCTGGACTGGCACAGAGGCTTAAGAAGTGCTGTTGGGTGAGAGTAGGGAGTAGGAGATGTGCCTGTAAGTGTATCTCCACAGCATAACTGAGCGCCATGGCCAGGTCCTCAAGTGAGGTTTGGCTGTCCCTCCATCGCTGGGCCATGGGGAGACAGAGAGCCCTTGGAGCCACGCGCAGGGGCAACGCACCCCGACAGCACACCCTGTGTCGGGGCAGGCTGGCTGCCTTGGGCAGGGAGCGATGCCGATACTTTTATGCTGCTTGCAGATCCAGGGCTCCGAGTCACGGGCAGCAGGGGATCTCTGCAACATACTTCATTGTAAAAATTCAAAGATGCCTCCTAAGGAAAGCAAAAGGAAACAAGATGTTTTGTTTAGGTGACTTAAGGTACAGTCTTTCCAGCCTGTATTCTTTGAGTCCAGACACTTTGCCAAAACCAGTTTTGTGTATGGTTCTTTCTAACAAGGGTTTAGTTTCTGTCCAGCATAAACATGTATAAACCAATTAATTACTGCCTACACTGGCCAGGAAACTTTGTCAAGCACTTTGCTAGCAGGCGCAGTATTTAAGCACAGATGCAGCTGACAGAGTTTGGATTCTGGTGTTGGTAGCATCTGAGAGAGTTTGTTAATGCTTGCAGAGGTCTGAGCATATACTTCTGGAACCGAATGCCAGCAATTCTTGAGTTGATAAAGAAAAATGGAAACACTTGAGAACAAATCTTCCACCATGCACTGCTTACTGTTGCTCTGGCTTAAATTGCTTTGCACTTTCTGTCCCTGATCTACTCAAATATACAATTTCTTTCCATTTCCACTTATTCCCAGGAGCAGCTTCTTACATTTTACCTCTTAGATTGCTTCACAAAGACTTCAACAGGCAACCCTCAAAGCTTTGCTACAGAGGACCTTAAGACCAGAAGCAGACATTTTTTTCCAAATAACAGTGAGTTAAGCTCCCGAGAGGCTCACAAAGTCGGTGCTGTTTCTGGTGAACCGGAGAGCAGAGCCGGGTGAGCAGGGTCCTCCCAGGGCTGCACAAAAACGCCACACGCGTAAATGACTCAGAGACGTTTCCTGTGTGCCCGGCCAGCAGGAGTGCCAAGGAAAACAGGAGAGATTAAAACTTTATCTCCAACAACAGACTGCAGGACTGCCTTCCCACAGCTTCTGCTGCAGCTTTGGGAATTAAGTAACGTTGGGGAGGGGTCTGGCTGGTGAGCCAGCGTACCCCAAACACATCCAGGCCTGTCCCTAAATCAGCTCCACCCAGATTGTGTAGGGAGCCTTACTGGCACCCTGGCACAGCAGCAATCTCTGTAGGAGACCCAGCGAGCCAGGGAACAAGAGACAGCATTTGCAGCAGGACTCCTCTCTCCCAGCTGAAAACTCACTGCATGGCAATGTTCATCATTTAAACTAATATCTGCTTCCTTGCACAGATACACATCTCTGAAGAGATCTTCTCTCCAAAAGATCTCCAAGAATTTTACAGGCTATTAAATTTCACAGTGTCCTTTTGAGAGAGGTACTGTTGAGTGTAGGGTTTTTTTTTTAACGTAAAAGAAACTGAGGTATGATGAAATTAAGTATCAGTCTCAGAAAACCAGAGTAGAATCAGAAACAGACTCATCCCAAATTTCCAGTGTGTGCCATCACACACTCGTTTCTCCATGATGCAACTCAGGAGATCCCATAGCCAAACCTTGAATGCTATTTTAAATTGCCAAATGTGGATGAAGTTTGTTACTCGTATTAAGTATCTAGCCCTATTTCAGATTCACTGAGCTCTCAGTCTCAATCAACTGGTATCCAGTTCACCAGTATTCATAGGTCCAAGAAGCTGGCAGAACTCTACAGCTGTTGGATGTGTTTATTTTTTCAAAAGGGCAAAAAGGCATATGTCATAAATTCATTCAAAGAACAGCAAAACTCCTTGGGTATTTCTCTCCTACTTCTACAGGATGGATACAGTGCATCCCAGTGCAGCCTTGACACAAGATTTAGTGCTTCGTTTATGCTGTGTTTGAGAGTTTGTATGGATTTTGTCTAAATGGCTGCAAATCAGTGAATTTTATTCAAAATGAACTCTCACTATTGTTTGCTTAGCTGAGAGACATTTTGCCAAAAAGCCAGAATAACAAGGGTGACAGTCTGCTCAACAAACTGTCTTTCCTTTTGTTCTGCAGAGAAAAAAACATTGGGACACCACTGCTTCTTACTTTTTTTGATCCTACTTCAGTCAGTTATATCAAAAGATACAGCTTCAAGGTAACAAACCAGGTATGTGCACTTGGAACAGTAACCTGAGTTCAACAGTACCGATGAGAAGAATGCAATTACGAGGGAGCTTGATTTATGAAAAGTAGACTGATTACACCCGAAATATGCAGACACATAAGCGGGTATTTAGATACTACCATTATTCCATGTAAGGATGGGTTAAGGACGTTTTTTTTTTAATTTGTTTTAAAGAGGCGAATTCATAGAATTCAAAGCGACATTCCCCTTCATGGTGCACTTGTTACTACAAACAATACCTGTCGTGTAAAGAGGTCTCTGTTGACAATGACAGGCCTGAATAAACACTCAGCTGGCACATAGGTTTCCATTAGCTCAAGTTTACGTGCCTTGTCATGCTTCTCCAGCTCTCATTTGTCACCGTGCTTTGCACAAGATCAGCAAACACTATTCTCCCACAAACTTTCCCCCGTTTCTTTCTTAGGAGGAAAGGAATTAAAAAAAAAAAAAANAGGCGGGCAGCATAACCACTTCTGCCGGGCACTCGAGCTTTGCATGGAAAAGCAGCTTCAGGTCTTCTGTCCTCAGACCAAGAGCACAGCCCTGCTGTGCCGTGGTCTCCGTGGCCGCTCTCCCAGCTTAAGGCTGCGCTCGGAGACAGCACGATGAAGCCCGAGCCCCAAAGTGAAGCACAGCCAGGCTGGGGGGTTGTTTCAGTAGTACTTAACTGGCCCCAGAGCCTCGGTGCTACTGACAGATCTGCAAGCCAAGCGGCTGTCAGAAATCATCTGTTTTCAGCTTTCACTGACCTTAAAGATATATAGAAATGTCTTTGCTCATGCTGGGCTACTGGGTGCTTGTGCATATTCCTCAGGGGGGCAGGGTAATTCACAGGCTGGGCACATCGGGCAACTTTAGGTAGACACAAACAGCATGTACACACAAACACGTAAACCCCAAAATATTTAAGGATTTTGGCATAAACCCCGTGTCTAAAGAAAAGGCAGTCCACTCAGTGGCATGTTCATAAATGTGCTCCGGAGACTGACACTCACACAAAGCAAACCTTGAGCTCAGGCTGTGGGCTCGTGATCAACATCTGATGAGGAGCCGTAGGACACTTTGTCATTGCTCCCCCCAGAACAAACGCTGCCCTGGGCTCAGTCTGGTTCCAGTTTAGAAGCGGCGACATTTGGCGAGTCAAAGTGACCTCAGCTTCATTGAAACTCCCTGCTTGCTATTAAACAGCCAGCAGGGATTTATGGGAATAGCAGGAACCAGATGGGAAAGCACCAGGACTGGGGACAGTGGAGCTACAGATCCAAAGGTCATTACTGCTCTGTAGGGAGCTCCTGAGCCACATGTGTGCTACTCCAGCCCCCGGGGCTAAATAGCCGCTGCAGAACTCGAAGGCCTGGGGTGAAAACCCCCTTTCCTTCCCAGCCTGCAGACAGCCCCAGCCCTCCCCAGGCTGCCTCTGCTGCGATGGGCATTTAACCAGCAAAAGCACCTGGAAGTCAGGCTGTGCTTGTTTGTTTTTATGAGGAGGGGCAAGGGGTTAAGCAGCAAAGCAGAGATGGAAAAGCAGATGACGAGCCAGTTTCGTGGCCCCGTTCTACTCTCCTGGTGCCTCTCTGGCAGCACGAGAGCTGCCACCTCCCCGCGAAGTCCCGGGTGGCTGCTCATCCCCGGGTCCCGGCCCCTCCGAGCTGCCCGCAAGGCGTACGTCAGGGCCAGGGAAAGGGGGAGAGCAGCAGTGGTCCCCATGGCAGTATGGCTTTTGAGAAAGGACGGGAAAATATAATTGTTCAGCTTCATTGCTGCTTTCTTTGCTGTTAAGAGAGTAGGGCAGATTCAGGCATTTTCCAGGGGAACGTCGTTCAAGTGAATCGCACATGGTCCCCCCGCTAAACGTCTATTAAACAGGTAAGACCGACTATCAGGCGGACACCACAGGGATGGGTTGCACACCCTGCTGCCCCAGGGGCTGGGGGAGCGCACCGCTGCGGCTGCAAGCCCAGTGCCTCCCACCGCCTGCTGTCACCCGGCCACCGCGTGCCACCACCAGCTCCACTCGTGCCTGCATGGGGGGGGCCCGCCGATGGATTTGCCCATACAAACAGGTTACCCTCTTTCCCCATGATGTCGCCTGACTACAACAGCGGTTGCTAAAACAGCGCTGAAAGCCCTGTTTCCATATTTTCGGGGCAGGCGCTTTCTTGCTGCCTTTTCTCCTCTACCACTAATTATCCTCTCTGCGAAAGCGTACAACAAAATGCATGCAAATGATGAAACAGCCAGAGCTCTGCGAAGAGCTAGAGCCATGCAGCCTAGCCCTCAAGGGCAAACTGACCCTGACGAGGAGTTCTAGAAAATCCCAAGATAAGTCTGTGAAAGTAGCCTTCAAGCAGGATTTGGTGCCACGGCCTCTGTTCTTCCTTAGATGTTATTGCCCATTTGAGCAGGATGAGTATCAACACAGGGGGTGGCGGACCTTTGTCATGCAGCAGGAATGTTAACATCCTCCAGATTTAAACGGCGCCATCTGAAGAGCAGTTCATGTTCTGAAATTAATTTTTCATGTGTACATCATGAGGTCCTAATAAAAATGTTAAAAAACTGTCTTTGTTGTCCTCCGATCCCAACAGGATTCCCTTCTCCCTTGGCATTTCTCATCATTGTTGTTGTCTGTAGACAACAAGGTTGTTGTTAAGGTTGTGGTACCAGCTTCACAAAATGAAAAGGATTTTTAAAAAAAGAGAAAAACAAAAAGACAAAAAAAAACCCCAAAACCAGAAAGAAGATTTTTTTTTTGGGGGGGGGGGGGGGCATGGAGAAGAAACAGAAATGTGCCAGGAAGCAATATAAAAAGAAGCAGGGACTTTTGATGTTTTCTTTTCCCTCCTCCTTCATTCTTGGCTGAATTATAGGGCGTAGCATAGTATTTTCAAAGCATCTTTTACAAACTTTATTTAGTTCAGTGATTCACATTTCCCGAGCAAGGTTAACCAAAGGGAGGGATGTTTCTCCCCTTGCCCCCGGCTCTTCCCCAACTTTCAGCTAAATTGTATCACATTGTTAAAAATAATTGTCAGAAAGGAACCTTTCCTGATCTCCTCCAACGGCATTGTTTTCCCAACAATGTGCAGGATGGTTCATTATTAATTTTAGAGTGTGATTTTAAAGTGCTTTGCACAATCTGAAGCCTCAAACTTGGATAAGACAGATGCACATAGTTAAGACTGAGAACTTCATGGTCATTTCCCACCAGAGCTTGTCTTCTCCTTCCAAACACACACCCCCAGTCTGAAAAAGCAAAAATTTATGTATGTAAGTCAGCTGACTTTGTCTCCTAGACCGAGTTGAGCACTCCCTGGGAAAAGCTGGAGCTGAGATCAGATGAGCAAGAGAAGACATCAGAGCTTATCTGAGACTTCTGGGCCTACACAGACACCACGATAATCTCCATGCTCCAGCAACCCATCTGAGCAGCATAGGCTGCGAGCTGATGCTGTGCTTGGGACGTGCCTCACCGTGACTGACAGCACCGTAGAAGTGCCAGAGTGTCGAACTGGCAGGATTTATTTCCTCTATTTCCCACGCACTACCCTACACCGCTCCTGCTGTCCAGTACTCCCTGCTGCACGCCTGGCTCCTGACCCCTGCAGCTGGGAGAATATCCCCCAAAATTCGCGCAAGGGCTGTATGAGTGGCTTGCAGTCACTTACTTCATCAGTTCAGTCCAATCTCTGCACTACTTCTCATCCCTTCTGGCTATGCGTTAGAGGGAACAGCGGCAGCCATGTCAGGGCTCCGGGACCGTGAACGTATGTATGGGGTTGGGGTGGGGGGGAAGCCAGATACTCACAGGTAAAGCAACAAAAACTTGAGTGCATAGGGCATGACAGGCAAAGCAGCCAAGTCAAAATGAGAAAAGGGTTGAGAAATACAGTATCCTTTAAAGAATATCTGAATACTTAAAAAAAAAAAAAAAAAAAAAAGTAAGATCAGGGTAGGAAAATTTTACTCTTTCCTGCTTCCTTTTCACTGACTCAAAGAGGAGCTTCTGCTGTCTCCACGAGAAAAAACTGTAAGGTCAGGTTTGTTTGAAGGGAATGGAGAGGAGAGTCTCTGGTTTCTTTCCAAAAAGCAGTTTATTTTAGATTCACAAAAGGTCAAGAAGAATAAACTGCAATGGATACTCTTCCTGTGTAACCAAACATATTTCCAAACAGAAACATTATGTTTTAAAGAAACAAACAAGTAAATATAAGGAAGCTAAAGAAACCCCCAACCTTCAGACATTTCTGACTGCAGAGTGGTATCACTCTCACATAGGCTCAAGGAGTAAAATTACTTTTAAAGGGGGGTGGGGGTGGTAGCTGTGACTTAGGTAAGCATAGAGGCTCACTTTTGGGAGATAGTTACACATTGGAACAAACATCCTAGCACTGAATGAAACCCTGCCAGCATGGCTTAGTCTTGATCTCTATTGCAATCCCTTGTACAACAAAGGAAATGGCCAGAAAACCCGTAACTCTGCTGGAATATATATATATATATATACACACCTACAGTATATATGAGGTTTATTTAGGTCCTTCACCCCTGATCTGCGTGCTCTAACAGCAGCATCTGCAGCTATTTGGATGCTTTCATTCCCACATGGTTTCCTTCAAGCAGGTACGTGTAGCTCCATTTCACCAAGTGATGGAGAAAAATGCAAAGGACTACCTCGAGGACGTTAATCTACTTAGACTGTAAACCAAGAATATCATACTTTTTTTTGTGGCCTTAATTTACCAGGTATTTAGAATGTTCTGCAGCAAACAAAAAATAATGAGAAATGCAGATCCTACCAAGTGGAAAAACTACTGGATAGATTTATATCGTTGCCTGTTGACATCCCCAGTACTTAGGAAGCCTTACCAAAACCTGGAAACAGCATGGCTGTGTCTCCAGTGGACATTAATTACTTGCGCCTAACACTGAGCTGGATTTTGACTTGGGTCAGCACAGGCTCCAAGGAGCCCTGCCTGGACATTCATGGAGGATGTCTACCGGCTGCCTGAAAATGGTCTGTGGCTGAGGAGACCAGAGCCCCTCTGGTCCAAGCTCTGAGAGGTGGAGACAGATTTTTTTGTGCTTACACAGCACCTAACACTGGGTGTCAGGGTCCCAGAGCTATCATTTCTCCATCCTACCACCACACCAAAGCAATAACAACTGTCTTGTTGAGTTTCCAGGTAATAAAGTTGCACTTTTCTCTAATTGCCATGGTCACTGACAGTTTATGTTAATCAAGTGACACCAACATAAAGTGGTGGGCTGCCAGAGGACTAGAAAGCATTTTACCCTCAGCTGTTTCTGACATGTTTGTGTGCACAGTTCAGTTTACCATTAAGAAGGGCAAATAATGACGCATCTCCAATTTGAGGCTGGGTCCCTTAAGTAGTAAATTGAAAGCCAATGTTTAAACAAAGAGACACAACTACAAATTCAGCTTGACATTCTCCAGGAAAAGGGTCATTAGGCAGCAGAGGCCAGACAGTCTTCATCTGGCCCTTAGGAGGTTTCTGCTGTACTTTAATGACCACTGAAGATATCGTTCATCTTTACTCACCCCAGTTCCTAACAATACAAGGGTCTGAAGAAGTCAGGCCAATTACTGGACATAGGTGCATGATGGCTCTACACATGCCTTTTTTCCCTTGCAAACCATCATGCAGATGTGCAGCCTGGAGCACAGCCCACCAAGCAACCTGCCGTGCATCAAAGGGTGCATTTTGCACACCAGGTCCCAGTGCAGGGAAAAGGCTGTGGCACTGTGCCACAAGCCGGGGGCGGGGGGGGGCAGGAGGGGATCTGAAGTACACCAGTGAAGCCCTTCCAGTGCTGATTCACAGGAATCAGCATGATCCATGGGCCATGGCATCCCAGACCCCCACTGGCTCCTCCACCATCATTTGGGAATGATGGATGTGAAATACCGCTGAAGGATTTCATAAAACCATCTCCCTACCTCTCCTCTCCGTAATCCTGGGGCATAATCCTAAACAAGAGAATAGGATTTCAGCAGGTAATATAATGTTGCCATGTGGCCTTTCATATTGATTTGAAGATAAAGTATTAGCACCTGTACTGCTAGATGCTTTAATACATATTAACCTGATTTGAGGTGAAACAGAACCAATTTTCTGTTCAGTAATTTCACTTTTCAGGTAAGGCTCTTCTAACTAATTGAAATCTCTGAAATAAACAGCATATTGTTCAGACACTGTTCGCTCCTAGAGCGGATTGTTTATAATTTATGCCAAGGAATGGTATGCAGAGAGACTCTTGCTTATAGTTATTGCTATAACACCCAGGGCAGCTAACTTTGTTATGTGCCCCATTTGAGGGTCAGAAGCAGAAAAACATAGAGGGGTCCCACCTGTGGGGAGAAGCGGACAGGACAGATGACCCAAAACTGACTAACGGGGTGTTCCATCCCATCTGCATCGTGCTCAGTATAAAAGCTGAGGGATCAAAGGGTCAGCTCTTTTCCTTCAATGGCCAGTGTCCGAGGAGGACTCTATTGGTTCATCTGCCTTTGATCCTGATCTGTGTGTTCCAGAATCCAGGTCCGGAATCCAGCTCCCGTCTGTCGCCGAGTCCAGTCTGGGACTTTCCCGGTGCTTGCCAGTGATGTGATCATCATCCTGGGAGCTCAATATGGGTTTGTATGTATTGTATATATGTCATTCTTTTATTTTTATTGTTTTATTAATATTTTCATTAAAGTAGTTCTGTTTCTTTTTAAACTCACAAGTCTCTTTCTCTCTCTTCCTCCTCTCCCTTCAGGGAGAGGTCAGGGAGAGCATCTGTCGTTCATTTCAGTGGCCAGTCCAGCCCAAACCACGACACATATATAATCTTTCACTTTGGAAGACTACTTACTGTTTTCTCCACCCCCTGAGGCTTTCTGTCAACACTGATAACTCCCATCTAGGATAGGAAAGCATTAAATGAGTTTCCACTTAACAGTAATCAAATTAGTTTTTAAGAACTTGTAAAACCCAAGCAACTTTTCTTCCATTACACTGTCCCAGTAATGTTTCCAGATAGACAAGAAAGAACAGTTATACCCTATGGAAAAAGGCATTTGAAAGATAGACTTGCTTCCCCTGAAGGCAATTCAAACTCAGGCAATGGTTGCATAAAGAAAACAAGGAAACAAGATTTAAATTAATAATATATCGTCTCCTAGAGTTGTGGTTCTGCTGCAAAAATGCAGAAGGGGTTGGGAATTCACTGAGTGTCAACTTAATAGAGTCACAGTGATGGAATAAGTGCCTGGTACATAACTGAAGCTCTTATTTTAGGATATGTCCAGAAGCTTTTTGCTTTCCTGATATGTGGTTCTTAGAGCTTTCCCTTTTCTCCTCTGTACTTTAAACTAGAAACCTACACAGTCAGCTGCCCGACTGAATGGAAAATACTTCTTCATTCCAGAGCACACAGCTGTATGCAAATATTCCTGTTAAAATCCCACTCTTAAATTTAACCTCTCAGCAGTCCTGCATGCTGATACAGTCAGTCCATTCTAAACTTTAAAATCTAATGAGAAAATGCTCCCACAAGCTGTGTCTGACCCTGAAGTAGAAGAGCTTGGTTAACCACGTGAACCTTTAATTTGTAAATGCAGAATCCTTCCTGCCAGATGCCGCTGGTTCTGACAAAGCTCATCCACAAACAGCAGTGAGCGTATGCAGTCCCGGTGGGTCTGTGCTGCAGGGGCAGGTTGGTATTTTATATCTTTTTTTTTTTTTTTTTTTTTTTTTTT